>OX411247.1:4818847-5166284 GCA_948150575.1 Tinea pellionella | reverse complement strand
TCAGAAGTGAAATAACAGAAGTATTTCTTTTCTATCTATTATTTAGCACTTGTCTTCGTTCATGGACTACATACACTTAGCCTAACAGCAAAGGAAATGTGATGACGGAGTTATTTAAAAAAAACCATGATAATTATTTGTTTATGAATATTGTTTATGAATATTGATGATTTGCGCACAACCTTGCGGTTTCACTTCTAGTACAAATAATAAAAGATAATGATATAAGACTTTATTAATAAAAATATTGGCATTAACTTGATCACAAAATCTGTCTAAATTACTACGATATTTGAGTCTTACTTTAAATGTAACCCAAGTTGATACTTTATACTTATAATTTATACAGAAATTTACTTCCTAGTTTGTTGTTTTCCGCGGTCGTCATCATCAGTGCTATCATCTGTATCAATGGCGTTTTGGTTTTGATGCTTATTCTTCTTGTAGTAGATGGTATTTCCGCGGCGGCTACTATGTTTATCATCGCTATCGTTGTCTGTATCATCATCATCGTGTCTGTTGCTATGTCTCCTACGGTGGTCATCTGAATCATCGGAGTCATCATCATTTCTGTGCTTGTTTCTTTTTTTCTGTAACAGATATTTATAATTATAATTTTTCAAGTATTTTTCAGTCTTGACTTAGTGTTATATGTATGGTAAAATTATATAGAAATCTCTGCAAGCAGCAGTCGCCTCCGGTAGACTTCCGTGTCGCTTGAGGAGACGAATGTACACTATCCAGGTGACAATGCACACTTCTCAGGTTATCTTGGTTACTACCAAATAAATCCCGAAACGCCACCCGATTTTACTCTGTTTTCTGTAAGAAAAAGAACTTACAAAAAACAGCTATTTTTTAAAAATATAATTACCGTACAATATCTATATTTATACGGTAACTTATAATATTTATATTGTATGATTAAAGTTATTAGAAAAGAGTATTTCTTGTTACCTACACAATTTACAAAAAGTATTTAATTTCAAACGATAATTAAAATAATTTAGCAACAATAATAAATGTATTATTAAATTAATTAAAGTAATAAATTATATGTAAATCTTTTTAGACAACTGAAATTTGAACATACAGAAATTATGACTGCTTACTATCTATTAAAGCGTATCGTCATAGACACGTACGATTTGTGAAGAAAAATTACATTCAAATTATTGTACAATATATAACTAATATTTTTAATTTTATTTAACTAATACGAGTATTTATATTGTATTGCGTTGAAAAAACTTAGGTTCAATATTTGCCCTAAGGCGCTCTAATATGCTCATAAACTAACATGTTTATTATCTTCTTCAGATGATGATGAAGAGGAGGATGATGAAGATGATGATGATGAGCAGTCCTTCTTCTTGTGTCTATTGTTGTCACGGCTATCGTCGTCACTCTGAAATTTATTCAAAATTAATCGATATAAAAATAACGGTACTTTTTTGGAATATCGGTAAAAATGAGAGACTGTGTTCCAATTCTCAAATGTATACACTAATCACTTAAATTATAGAAATGGTTTAATTTATACCGTTTAAGTGATAAGTGAAAGAAATAGGTTCCCAATATACTTATTAATATTATTTACTACATAAATACCGTATAATTATTGTAAAGTTTGTAAATCCATTTCTGTTATTAATTTTCATTTCTATCAGTGATAAATGATAGAAATAGATCTATACATTTTAAGTGTACGACATTGCCCCCTGCTCTAAAGGTTTGCAATAATTTTGAATATACCCATATTAATGCAAATCGCTGCGAGCTCAAGGTCAGTATTGTGACCAGAGTGGAAAGGGGTATGCTAAGGTGGTTCGGTCATTTGGAAAGGACGGATGAAAGGAGATTAAAAAAAAAACCTATTGCGAAAGTGGATAGCAGTGTCGGAAGGGGGCGCCCTAGGAAGACCTTTCTCAGTCAGATTGGTCAACTGCTGAGAAAAGGTCAGATGAGGAGCACCCTCAACCGACGTACATGCATGAGGGGAGTAATGGATGTGGTCGACGCGAAAGTGGTATGCAGAGAGAGGAGTCGCTGGCGCACCATAGTTTCTGCCTACCCTTGTGGGAACAAGGCGTGAGCTAAGTAGTAGTAATGCAAACTTTATAATATTAAACAGTAATATTTATGTAGTAGATAACATTAATAAGTAGATTAGGAATTTGGGACATGACAAACGTAATGCATTATCACCTCTGAACTAACCCAATTATTATTTTATCATTGCATTTACTGTGCCTATTTCTATGTATATTATATTATTATGTACAGTCTCACTAGTTGCCCTCGTTTAAATATTATTTTAACATTGTTATCATATCTGTGAATAGCTTTTTTATGGTGATTCAGCATGCTAACGCTCTATACTCAGCTTTCCATGAGCGGAAACAATTGCGACTCTGAAGGCAGCAGTCACCATCTCTATGCCGGCTTGTACTAAGTCACTTGGCAGTGGGACTGGCCTAATAGCTGTTATCAGTCCGCCTGCCACTCACTTATAGAGTGTAATTTATTTATTTTTATTTAAAACAAAAATGTATTTTATTTTAAAATTAAATTAAAAAACATACGTCGTCATTACGTGAGTGATGATGGCGTGACTTAGACGACTCGTATCTGAAATTTAAAAATAAATTATAATCTCATACAATTTCGGTTGATTCGTGAATAATATAAACAATAACATTCATATACATATAAATCACGTATTATACGCGCACAACCTAAGCTGAGATTTTTATGATCAATTTTGGTCATAAAGCATTTGAATATGACAAAAAATATTTTTTAAATAATACATATTTAATATTTTTCACAAACATTTATTCTATTTATTCCTCTTTTTTATTAATTTTAGAGTAATCCGACATGTGACCACAATCCTGATGTTAAGCTAGTCCATGAGCGAAAACAATTGCTACCACTAATACAGGTAGATCGCCTTCGCTATACCTATTTATATAAATTACATGGATATATTTTATATAAGAATTTTTGGAGTAATCCAAAATTTTGAGGTAAAGTGCAATCCATAAGGAGTAACTGTTACTACAGGGAAATGTCTGTAGGTTTTTTTTAATTAAGGGTGAATAGGTTCATAGACAAGCGTGCTCCACCTTAGACCGCATCACTGCTTAACATCAAACAGGGTGTGGTCAAACGCTTGCTTATTAAGTTTAAAAAAGTAGCAGGCGCCCTAGCTGACTCGGCGAGATGAACAGTCTTCTTCGTCATTCTTAAGATACTCTAAGTACTCACTTGTAACGATACACTCTTGCTTCAACGAGAGTCATCGCCGCAATCACGACCAGCAAACAAAGTATGCCCTTATTCATTTTCGTAACTGAAAACGTGAAATACATTATATTTTTTAATTATGCCCAAACTATACTAGGACCTATAACATTCAAACCCAAACAAAAACTTATTAATAAAATATAAATATTATAAATCGGGAATAGAACCCGGGACTTCCATGTTAAAAATCGGCACTATTAAATTCACTAACTATTATATTTTCAATATCCTAAGTGCTATTGGCCGTAAACTTTTATGTTGTTATATACCTACCAATGAAGACTATTTCTTTAAAACAACTTGTTATAATAATAAATAATATATATAATACATCTTCAGGTGATTCCTTAAACTGTGCATAGTATGATTCTTAATAATTAATTCTAATAATATAAAATAACACAATATATTGAACTAGACAATTCACAATGTAGAATCCTACCCTACCTAGACAGACGATCACGATTACGAATCGTTGGCCATTTATTTAAACATTTTAGTTATATTATTAAGGGATAATTTTTTATATATAAAATTTCAGACATTTCCTTGTTGTAGAAATTGTTTTCGTTAATGGATCCTAGTCTAGCTTAACATCAGGCGGAGCGCAGTCCTATGTCTAGCTGTGTGCGCAGACACTGTTACCACCCTAATAACGACACCTCTTTTTTAAGAGTCTTTTATCTACACCAGCCCCATCAAAACTAAACTCTTTCTAACTTATCCAGTCCAAGTGAATAAAATTAAAGGGAAGGTAGTCGCCACGTGTTTATGCGAAAAAATGTCAGAAAATTTATTTTAAAACATACCTTTTGTACTTTTTTGCACACAATATCTGTCTTTCTAGAACTAAAATTAATTCTGCACTGATCAAATTTTACTTTTGCTTATTTATCTCACGCTCTTAGTTATATAACAAATAGTTCAGGGTTTCAACAGGTCAATTTGATAAGGATAAATCCGTAACAAAATTTATATTTGTAAACATTATGATTTTTTAAGCTAATATAAAAGAAATTACACGTTTTTTAAGATAAGATTTTCTGAGCAAAACCAAATTTATTACTACTTATTAAGTCAGAAATTCATCAGTTATTTGTTCACTTATCATCGTCAAAATAAATAATGTAATAATATAATCTACAGTAATGAATAAATCAGATTTATTTAATAAATTAGTTCGCCTCGTATCGTCATGTAAAACAAGCTTCTTTTACAAATAAGGAATTTTAATATCTTTAAGTAGTGATGATACAACGTCTCTCTCTCTTGTATAAAAGACTTGCAAAGTAATCCTAAGAAGCCGCACAGATATCTTACAAATCTTGCTTTGGTCATCGTATCCCTTTTACGCAAATGGAAATGAAATATTTCTTCTACGATAAAGTTTGTATTCAAAATTTTATTAAATTAGTTTATTTATTTATTTGTATTGCCAAATAAATTTTATCTTCTATAGATATGTAGTTTGGAAAATTATTACCAATTTATTTGACACTTTATAATTATTTTGATGAAATATAAATAAATGGAAAGAAACATTTCATGTCTTTTAAATTTTCCACTACGAATTTATTATCACGCTATACACATATGTTGAACACAATAATAATAAGACAAAAATGTATTAATAAACATTTAATTATATTAATTCGTATACTAATTACTTCACGGCTTACAAATTTACATCTGTTAGACGATGATTAAGGATGTACCTGCAATAAATGGATTTCGATTAATAAAAAATACTATTAAGAATTTGAAGCACCTAAGGATTTTTTAATAATTGAACGTACTTGGTGACCAGTTTCATGTGCATGCTCATCATGTTTGTGGCCATCGTGGTCATGCGCTCCGGCTTCATGGCCGTGTTCGTCGTGTTTGTGATCTACATGTTCATCTGAACGGCGGCGACGGTGCTAAAATTAATTCATTTAAATTAAGACAAAAAGTAATAATGAAAAAGCATCTGACTATTCTTTATCCATAGTTGAGAGTACCTGGTGACCGGCTTCATGTCCATGTTCGTCATGTTTGTGGCCATCGTGGTCATGGGCTCCGGCTTCATGGCCGTGTTCGTCATGTTTATGGTCGGCAGGTTCATCTGAGCGACGACGACGATGCTGTAATTCATTTATTTAAATTACAGCAATAGTACATACAGTAAAATTGAAAAAGCTTTAAATTTATATTTAAAAGTACGAGTACCTGATGTCCGGCTTCATGTCCAAGTACATCGTGGCCAATGGCTCCGGCTTCATGTCCGTGTTCATCGTGTTTGTGGCCATCGTGGTCATGGTGTCCAGGTTCGTCATGTTTGTGATCAGCCGGTTCATCTGAGCGGCGACGGCGACTCTGTAATTTTAGTTTTTAGCTTTTAGTAAGTTAATATGTACGCAAATATAAAATTGTTTCAAGTATTTAAAGTTACTTGATGTCCGAGTGTGTGTCCAGGTTCTTCGTGAGCGTGGACGTCGTGGTGTCCAGGTTCGTGTCCATGTTCATCGTGTTTGTGGCCATCGTGGTCGTGGTGTCCAGGCTCGTCATGTTTGTGATCAGCCGGTTCATCTGAGCGGCGACGGCGACTCTGTAATTTTATGATAGTAAATTAATATGTACGCAAATATAAAATTGTTTCAAGTATTTAAAATTACTTGATGTCCGAGTGTGTGTCCAGGTTCTTCGTGAGCGTGGACGTCGTGGTGTCCAGGTTCGTGTCCGTGTTCATCGTGTTTGTGGCCAGCATGGTCGTGGACAGCAGGTGTCACGTCATGTACATGTTCGTCGCCCTATTTTAAATACATTAAAAAAAAATATATAACTATACTATTTTCAATTTATGTTATAAAAAACATATAAATTATAAGTTACTTACAGGTTCTGTAGGCGCCCTGAAATTAAAAAAAAAAAACTTTGTATATTTTTAACCTCAAAAATAAAAACATTTTGTATAAAATATCAATTTAATGAATATTAAAAATCATATTAAAAAATATATAAAAAAGTTACTTACGAATACGCGACAACAGCCAAGCCCGCAAATAGGGCTAAAATTAATAGCGACTTCATTTTCTGGAATTAAAATTTACGAAAACTAATTTTATTATAATTCTGCATAAAGAAATATTTTTATTTTATAAAATGAAAAATAAATCGTTTATGAATATATACTAAATATTTGTGCCTGAAGAACTCGCACTTCTATACTAATAAAAATAAATTGTACAAACTAATAAACACATTAAAAAAACTTACAAAATATACTATAATTCGTGAACAACAAAATCTTATTAATTATACCTTAATGTTGTTTCCACCGTATTTATAATGACAAACTGAACCTCTGTGAACTCGTCATAACATTTTCAATTTCTTTATCACTCTAGTTCGACGACATTTGACCTTCTTTCGGTAATTATACAATAATATTGTTGAAAATATTTGCTCATAACAACAACCGTTCCCTTTAATTCGTTGTACTTCATCATATATTTATGTTTCTAATTTATCGATAACAAAGTATTTCAAATAATTAAAAGATCGCTTTTAATTAGGTAGCTCGCAGTCGACAATCCCCGTATTCGAGACTTCGGGAAATCTTAGCTGGTATCAATATAGCCTCGTTTACATATTATTAATTATGTTATATTCGACTTATCGTCCGTAACCGAGACTATATATTAATTGTTAATATATAAATGAGTATTTATATGTATATGTATTCCGAAGTCATTAATCCTATTTGAAAAAATATTTTTACTTTGATTTTTTCTGTTCAATTTGCATTATTATATTAGCAAATAGAGAATAGAAGAATTTTGATATTTTATTATTATTAATGAGTGTACTAAGTTATTGTAACAAATTACATATAACATTGGCACCGGTCAGAATTTAGCGAGGTTTGAACACAGGTTTCATCGATCGCGTGGTCCGTCCTCTACCGCTAGACCATGGCAGCTTAATTAGCTTAATAAAGCGCCAATTAAAGCGCTCTCCGTTTTACCTATGGCTGTTCTGACCACTAAGCTATACAGCCGTATACGCGGGCGTGGATTCTAATCCCGACTCAAATCAGGTTTCGTGCGCGTTTTAATTTATTTCCATTAAATTTTCATCATAATTTAAAGAATTGCGAAAAATACTTAAATCGTTTTCATTCTTATATTTCATCTCATTCTCCATTGAACTTGACTTCCTCTTATACTCGAAAGTATAATTTAAGTTATTTTATTCATACAGTTTGTGAACGTAGTAAAAGTTTGTAATAAAGGGCTGAGATGTTATTAGAAATTTTTATTCAATTTCCTCGAGATTCGAGTCGAGCGTATTACTTGTAAATAGAATTGCGAACCGATTTAAAAGTTTCTGATGAAGTGGACTTCGAAAATAGTATTATAAATTCAGCAGTTTACAATCACAGCAAGAGTTTGCTGAAGGCGTAAGAAAAAACGTTAGCGGCGCGGCGTGCTCATTTTAACTTTTCCTATTTTTCTGCGTTAATTTCACCTGAAACCATTATTACACTTTAGAACAATTTCTTGCCGAGAACGATTCTGTTTAGATCTTAAATTGAACTTTTAAATTATGATAATAAAATAACGATAATTATCGTATTCAATAAATAAAAATTAAATTATTTTAAATAGAGGAATGTGCCCTGTCAAATCGTTCGATTCACACTCGTTTCATCAAGCAGGCATAACGGAGGTGACTGTGCCCTACAGAAATTTATTTGCAGTAGCAATTCTCTGAACGAATACTATACTATAAAAAAACAAGTAGGTATTTTCCTAAATAAAAAAACATATTTAATTCATTTAATAATATTAGTAAAGTAAATTGTGTATCATAAAACTCTACAATATACGAGTATTTTTAAAATTTAAATAGGAAAAAAGGTAACCGGGTAAGTTAAGTGCAGAAGTAGTAACAAAGTTCAGCAATGAAATGTTAAGGATGAATAAGTTAATTGGCCCCTGGAGCGTATCGGTCCGGGGCCTCCTGTGGCACAGAGGAATGCATTTAAATTGGATTTTAAGAGTAGAAATCACCAGAGGCGCGCTCCGCCTCTCTCAGCCTTGTTAGAGCCAATCTCAAAGTTTACGTAAACGAATAAACCTCCACGCTGAAACTGAATTATTGGTATCAACTCTTGAATAAATCGAATGTTGTTTTTTCTTTTTCTTTTTTACTATTATTTTTAATCTATTGTTTTGATTAATTAATAAATTTTTTTTTACTATCATTATTATAGTAAGTATGACCGCACTCCGCCAGATGTTAAGTCAGTGTACAATAGAAGGCGACAGTCATAGAAGGAAATCTGGAGACAGCAGTCGCGTGACGTCGCGTCCGCTATGTCAACTGAAGGATCCCAGGTTATAGAAAAGATTTTGTTTTTATTTTTAACAAAATATAGGGCACTTACTATAATTTTTAATTGAATAGATCTTACATATTTTTAATTAATGACCCTTATTATAGAACTGAAAATTAATTTAGCAAAAGGACGAAATCAAATCTCATTAACTTTTCCCCCTTGTTTGTTCAATGGAAAAGTCAGGAAATTATTTGAACGCTACCAAACATTTTTATGAGCAATTTCTACATTAATATTTATATTGATATAATTTAATATGTATTTTTAAATTATATTCATAACGTTATTTTATTAGATTAACATGATCAAATTTTTACTTTGGCTGGCGATTTAATAAAAACTGATCATTAAAAACAAAATTAGTGGAATATTTTTTGGTCATGATCATTATTATGTTCGTAAAATATTTGTAATCATTATAACAGTTAGCAAAAAATAACGTTTATGTAATAACATTAATTACATAATAGATTCTCATTAACAGCTTAATGGCATGATCATTCACACAAGGCACGTGGGTCATCTCTCAAGTCAGCGGCGCATTACAGTAATGGCTGATGGGGCGGCCATTGCTTTCAAGTTGTGCAAAAAAAAAATTATAAAAAACCAAAATTTATTTAATGAAGAATTCATAATTCATTTTTCAAATTCTTGTATTATTGTCTTAAAATAAAATAAAAACTTTTCCCATGTTCTTATATTTTTATTTTAGGGAAAACTAAAATTCTCCAAACCTTAACAAAAGTATTATCATTGAAATTAATGAATGGCAGCCCTTCTCGGACGAAACTCAATGACTTCACATTTAGTATAATAAAGATGGACAACGAGGCCTAGAAAACTTGCAATGTAAGTTTTTCTTTGTTACGCATAAATATATGGCCCATTAGGATTTATTCGGGTCATTTCAGCTTTTTAAGTGCTTATAGTGGCTACCATTTATTTATAATATGTACTTATTATATTTTTTAGAGTAATCCGTCGTCGAAACAGCAATTGCATCTGCTTCCAGGGCCTGCACTCTCCTCTCAATAAACCTGACTACTTTCAAACTGATTCTGAAAAGCTATTACGATGACAATTAATGCTTAACCACGCAGGCATTAGATAAAGAAAATAGAAATATAAAATACAAAAAAGCTATAAAATACATGTAGCGTAAAACCATATTTTCAAGAGCTTGTCTCGTGAGAAATACAATGGAATTGTTGAATTGTTGTGAGAGATATGACACGATGCACCCGCGACACCGTTCACCTCCACGAATACAGCTAGAGACAGCTCGGGGATCTAGTGGCCTTCGTTCCTTATCTCCCGTACAACACTAGACAAGAGATTAGGCCAATATAGAACACAAGCTTCTAGAAAATGTTCGCTCATGAATTATAAACAAATTTACTTGTATTTGAAATTCAGAAGTTTTATGGTCTACAATTTTACATTCTATTATCAGTTATTTTTTATTATTTGTTGGCATTTTAAAGGTGAATTTCTTGGATTTTTTTTTCAATTCAACTTTCATCATAATTTAATAATATTGTCTAGTAGTTTCTAAATGGCGTAAAAGATTAAATATGGAAGGTTTTATACTTATGTATATTAAATTGAACATTACATTAGAAAATATAGAAATAATAAATGTACCAAAAAATCTTCCTACTCATAATTATATTATCAATTGACGTCAGTAAATAATTACTTTATTACTTATTACATACATTTAATGAATCTATAAATTAAATATATACATGTGTAAATAATAAGCAAAATATTTCCACAGTTGAAATTTATTTTGTACGTGTAAATACATGAATTCTCATGAATCTGAAGTAACAGAATACGAGTAGTGAATTTTTGTTACCCATCCACTAACCTGACCCAACTCTGTCCACTTAACTTGAATAATGATGTGCGAAGAAAGGGGATATGCGAGGTGAACCGGTAAAATGCCGGTCGATCTGCGCAATCTGCTCACATATCCAAAAAACACTTTCATATTTTCTCTTAATATATTTTAATATTAGTATTTTTCGCTTGATGTTAAGCTAAAATGAGTAAAGAAAACTCTTACCGTAGCAGCTATCTACAAGCAACAATCACCATCGATATGCTGACCTGGTGAAAAGAATATATAACGTCCATATTGACAGTGCACACTCGTTACTTTTTACGTGCTTACTCGTAGTTTCTCATAGTTAAACTTAAATTGAAACAATAATTTTGTGGTATAAAAATGTAGTAAAAAATGTATTTCTAAAAAGTACGTCGCAAATCCATGTGTTATTTTCAAAATACGAGTATCTGTGTTTAAACGCAGCAATCGCTCTCAAAGCGTGCTCACTGTTTAATCGATTCGATTATAGTTCAAAGGGTTCATTCCTTTACAGTAAAGTCCTTGAATGAAAACATAAATTCACAGCTAAATGTTACCAAAATTTCCCCCGAGTTTTAATTATATGGAAAAGAACATTCGAAACAATTTAACTAAGAGCTACACTCAAACTATATTGGCCCATTCGAGATGAAAGAAGTTGCACCTGCGTCATTTCTCATAAACCCGATAATCACTAGAGCCGTTATTGTTACTACCGGGTGGTACACGAGGGCTCCGCTGTAGTTGCGGTGCGTAACACCGTGTAAAGAAAACGGCTTTCTTTACGAGCTATTCCGCTGAGCCAATATTTCTCCGCGACAGTGCGCGCGTTCATAAAATAAAACGAAAAATTCCAACGCTCTCTTCCCTACGGTCATGAAAATCATAAGAGCCTAGATTTTATGACTTATCGGTATGATGAGTATTCAGTATTCTAGTTAATATATAATTACTTTTTTTACAGTTTTATGATTTAAAAAAGGCACAGTATTTTAAGAGTAGTAGACAGACTGATGATAGAATGTAACACCCGTGAGAGACCTTGTCGCATTTGAAGTATAGTATGGATGTAGCCAGTATAACAAGAGAAGTACACTGTCTATCTGGATGGTACACATTCGTCTCCTCAAGCCGGCATAGCGAAGGCGACTGCTGCCTGTAGAAATTTATCTGTAGTAGCAGTTGTTTCCGTTCATGGACCGCACGCATTACATCAGGCGGAGTGTTGTCACATGCTCGAGCTACAATGAAAAAAGAAAGAATGCATTGTTTTACATAATTATGAATCGAATGAATAAGCTGGTAAGTGGGAGTGCTTGTCGTATGTTCGCTCTCTCGACAAGTGCTTGACAAAATACTCTGCCAATTGTGTCGGAGTACCGCCCTCGATTGTTTCACATGAAAAATGGCCTATACGGGATTGTTCGCGAACAAATGCGTACCGCGCGGGTCATTACGCTTTGTTTTGGGTTAAGTAAGGTTAAAAAAAAAGGAAATTGTTTTCTAAAAATGTCATGGATATTTTTAAACCGAGTATGTACGATAGATAAATCGAGCAGACGTATTGTTTCGTATAGTACCCAAAAATAAAACTTATACGACTTCAAATAAAACTTACATCTCTGCCTTATACAAGAACATATAAAATCCATCGACTCATCTTCTTTTACGGTATCATTTTAGTGACAATCCGAGAATTCGTGAAATGATACGAATATTTTCCAAGAACCGGAATAGACGATGGAAATCATAACAGTCGAGATTTTACTGCTCGCCATTGGATTGGAAGTGGGCGCCAAAGATTGTTTTCCAGTTTCCTTCGGATTGAAGCGATAATAACAATGTCGTCATTTCCGCAATCTAACTTCTTCAATATTGCCTACCACTTTGATTCTCAACAATTTTCTTTTCATCATCTTCAACTTTATAGCTTTATTTATTTTATAGCAGCTTGTGATTACATTCGGCCTCATTAAACTAGAGGACGGTCCATGACTGAAAACAACTGCTACTGATAACTGCAAACGCAGTCGCCTCCGCTATGGCGGCTCAATGAAACGAATGTGCATTGTCCAGTTTGACAATGCACACTTCCCTCGTTATACCCGGCTACTTCCAAGTTATGTGACCGGGTCACATGGGTCTGGATTATACTTGAAAGTAGAGATACTACTCCAGGACGGCAGACCATCATCACGAATTCTAATATGCTTATATAAGTACACTAAAGATATTTTCAAGTTAATAGACAAAATAAACAAAAAGTTATTGATTAAATATTTTTATAAATAAGGAAAAAGAACGAGTTACTATTTGAAATACGCATATGTTTACTTACTCGTAAACATTGATTATCACGTTCTACTTTGTGTTCAACTTTTCCGTATTTGTATATTATTTTAGATAAAGATATCTTATTATTATTATTATTATTAGAAGTCGGAACAAATGTAAAAAAAAATTCGGCGACGCTACGCCATCTCTTATATTTTACACATCCGAAAATTTTTACCTACGAGTAGTATAAATGACATTGTAAAGCTCTCTCTCTCTCTCTCTCTTTCTCTTTCTTGTGTTCGTGTGTGTGCTCTGATTCGTCTCTGAGCCGGCATAGTGTAAACAGTCGTCTCCGCTCAATAACCGCACTCTAATTTAACACAGAGTGCAGTCACGTCTTGTCGGTCTACTAAGAAAATGCTTGCGAACAGTATTTATCTTCCTACAGTATGATACTACATAAAATGAAACTTTAAACCAAAACTGATACTATCATTTAGGTGGAAATAGGGCTGAGTGGCTATTAATTAATTAAAGTCATCCCTTCGCCAAGCCTCGACTCTCCGTGGATCCATTACTTAATTAGCATTCCTCATACGGCACCGGTTCGCTTTCAATTTGCTGGAGACAGACGCGAGATCGATTACATGCCGATATATCTCTATGACAATTATTTACAAGATGTACTACTGATGACACGTTGCTAGTTATTGTTACAGTTAACAATTAAACAAATATAATAATAAATTATGGTGAAAATTTTTAAATAATCAATAGCTTTTCCTGTTTAATTTTCAATATCTTTATACTCGTATACTAAATAATTTCTGATTGAGTGACTGGTTGATTTATAATCAATGTACAGCCGTTATTATTTAATCGTTAGCAATTTTAAGGATAGCATCGTATTATATAGACGTACACTAAGAAAGGATTTTGCAAAATTTTGATCTAAATCAGAAAAGACCGCGATATCTCGGAAACTGAACAAGTCGGAGCGATTTCTATTTTTATTCAATTTTATTTTGGAACTTTTAACTCGTCAGGTTACGACAGTCTCATCATACCTTTTTTTTATTTTGACACGACATGTGACCTCGACTGGCCTGATGGTAAGCGCAGTGGAGGTCCATGAGCACTGACGACTGGAGAATCGCTAACACGGTGGCTCCAGTCGCCACTACTATGCCGGCCTGAGAAGGTGCTTTTTCACACTCCGCTTGAAGAATCCGAGGTGAATATTAATAACCTTAAATATTAATAAACAAAAAAACCTATTGAACTTAACTGTTCGGTTGGAAGGGCTGTTACCGGAAAAAAATAATAGAAATTAAATAATTAAAAAGTGAAAACACGATCGCATGTGGGTTAGTGATCAAAACATCCGTGCGCATGACGGAGGACGTGGGTTCGATTCCCAGCTCATCACAGGCATGTTGTAAGCTGTATGCATGTTGATTTTTCTTATTCAATTTTCATCATAATAATATTATATTATAATTATTATTATGTTAATATTATAATAACAGTTCAGTTATTCTCGTCAGAATAAGCTGAACTTAACAAAAACATAATATATTTTATACTATAAAAACATAATATTCTGGGTTTATCAAAAATATACAATAAATTAAAGAGTGGTGGCAGACTGATGATAGTTATTGGTCTGCCGTCCTGGGGTAGTCCCACTACTTTGGAATGTAACACTCGTGAAGGAACATTGTCACGTGTTGGGAACAGTTTGAATGTAGCTAGGTACAACGAAAGGAGTATGCACTGTCAATCTAGATGGTGCCTCAAGCTGCCATCTCTCTCTCTCCTCGTCGGTCCCTCATTGTTGAGGATCGTGACTCCTGGTGGCTCGCTCAATTAGATGTCTCCATCGGCTGCGACTGCTTGCCTGATGGAGAGCTTTATGGACCGGCATCTCCAGACAAATGGAAACCTGGTCTGGAAAGAAAAACCATGGAAAGCTGCCATAAATAGTCTTTAAATTGAAATTGCCTTTAGTAAACAATTAAAAAAAGTGTAAATAAAAATATTTTATGCGGATTATTTTGATTATTTTAATCCGATCGCGACATTCCAGTCTTTCAACCGTGGCTGGGTTACATCTTTTAATTTAGTTAAAACATGTTGGATTTCTTGAAAAATAGCTTTAAAAATAAGTTTTGGTTGAATAATGGTAGATAATTATCAATTAGTATTCGTAAACGTGCGTGAGTGTGAAAAATTATTCAAAATGGAAGATCGTCTGCTTTTGTTTTCCTTTCAAAACTTTATTGCAAGATTCCACCATTTTCCTTAGGTTATATTTGGCTTGTCTATTTTATGTTATTAAAATATTTACTTTATAATGCTCAATTTTAAAAACAACATTGTTTTAAGTCAGACTTTGTATTTCATTTGTTTTAAGTCAAGCGGTGCTACGAACTAAACGTGACGTCCCGTGGGCCTTGACACATGCTCAGTTAAAAACGAACTCAATTACGCCTGATTGAACCATTTGTTACATTCACTTCGAAATACTCTTTATTACTCTTTATTAGACAACTCTGAAAAAAAATCTGTAAAAATTATTTTTACTGACATTCTCTTGAACCAATGATATGACTATTGTGACAAAACCCCAATTTTAAATGCATCTTATCGCACATTTAACTTTATGTAACATTTCATAAGAAACGGAAAAAAAATTAAAATCCTGTAACCTATTCTAACCCGTAATTACCTCTTTCTAAATTTTATCAAGTTCTACTCAGCCGTTTGGGCGAGACAAACAAACATACTTTTACATAGACAATATTAGTATAAAGATAATACTAAAAGGTTACTAAATTATAAACAGTAAGAGAAATTTATGACGGTAATTCTCTCCATCCAATCTTAGTGTTCAATATATGAGCTGCAAACTTTTACGCAGGTCTCGAGCCTCATTATTCGCAGCAGGCTTTACTAATGCATTTTATGGCGCCGGAATAATATTGCCGAGGAACAGGTGAGTATGAAACGAACGCAAGCATCTTTCTACGGCAGGATTTTTAGATTATTTAGGTAAGATTTACAAAAGCTTTTGATAATAAATTTTCAAAAATTTTCGCTTACACGTCTATATTTACTGTTTAAAAGGTAAAATAAAATGTCTTAATACTATTTTAAAACAAAATTAATTGCAAAGAGAAATAAGAAATGAAACAAAAAAAATCAAATAAGTAGATACTATAAATTTGTTTGTTAACCAAAAAAGCTACCTATTTTATAATCCGCGTATTAAGAGTTATACCAGCTGAGGGATTCGGAATGTATTTTTCCTTATTTTCGGTGGGCAAAGCGTCCTATCCTGCTATCCTTAGGGATTGTACTGCGAAAAACCCCCATAAATATTTCTTACAGTATTTGTATCTTCCTTGGAGTGTCGTTAGCTGAATGTTGTATTTTCACGTATTTACAACACCTACAACATGACATAGATAACTTTTATACATTATCTACTATAAAAAAATATAGATCTCGGTACAACACTACTTTAATATTGCAATTCAACAACCGTGAAGTGACCAATTTTGTTTCGAGATTAGCTTAGTAAGATTGGGTGTAACAATATGATTTTACGCTGTCAACCTGGACAGTGCACTCATAGTGAAGGCGACCACTGCTTGTAGATATGTATTTATGGTAGCTGTTGCCTTCGTTCATGGACCGCACTCTAACCTAACAAAAATATAAGCACAAATCAATATTTTTATAACAACCAAGAACAAAATAAAGCAATAATCTATTACTATGGAATAATGGATGAAAATTAATACTTACCTAGATATAAAATGTTTTAGTCACGACCAAAATGGATGCTTTATTTCAATTAGTGGTAAAATCCAGAAAGTTTTGTTTTGCAGGAAGCCATGTTATTTGTATTCATTTTCATTTATTGTTTCTTTAGGCTGTCCCTCTCTTCAATGGGTTTAATTCTTTTCAACTGATTAATTAATGTTTTTTCTTTGATAGAATACCTAAATAAAAAGCCACTTTAATTCTTATTATCGTCATAGTCATTATATTTTATAGCTACTTTATTTTGTACCAAAAATAAATAGCAGCTATCAAACGGCGATTACAGAAACTGTTCACAAGCCCATAAAACCAAGGAACATCGCGAAATCTCTGACACCGAAGAAAAATATATAGCGAATAAACTTTAACGGCTTGCACGACAATAACATTAAAAGTGGTACAACAAAAGCCTGCGAATAAAATGTATTAGTCATTGAAATAAATTATATGAAGCATATAAAAGTCCTTCATCTGGGGCGTAGATCGTCCGACAATGTGCTGCGTCCTCATAAAAATTTGGTACAGTCGAAACGATCAGTCAAAACCTTTATCTAAGTCACGAATATGCCACTGAGCGTCGACCCGCGACTTTATCCGCGAAAAACGTCATCAGGTCTAAAGTTGTATAATAATTAACATAAACAAATATTTTAAGTCTAGCACGTGATTATTTTTTACCCTGAAGTTTCCAGAATTTTTTCTTTGAAAAACACTTTTTTTTTATTGTAGCTCCGCCTGGTGTGAAGCTAGAGTGCGGTCCATGAATAGATGCAACTGCTACTACAGAGAAATCTCTACAGGCAGCAGCCGCCTCCACTATGCCGGCTTAAAGAGACGAGCATGTACCATCCAGATTAACAGTACACACTCCTCTCGTTACACCTGGCTACTTTCAAACTATTCTCGAAATGCGACATGGTCACTTCACGGGTGTTACATTCGAAAGTGGTGGTACTACCCCAGGACGGCAGACTGGACTAATAACCATCGTCAGTCTGCCTACCACTCTTTAATAGTGCAAATAGGTACTGAGCAACCAAAGTACATATATAACAAAGTTACATTGGTACCGGTCAGAATTAGCAAGTTTCGAACACGGTACTCATCGATCGTGAGTTCACGCGTCTCACCGCTAGACCACGGCCGCTCATATTTCTTCTTACACTCTTACTTCTATATCTAAGGAATGCTAGAAGATTTTTTATTTACAATTAGGCAAAAGTAATTTTAGTACAATTTAATTTCGTACTGGTATTTGCTTGTTAACAATTTTAGTCTAATATAGCGTCAGTCATTTCTTACATATCGTTCTAAATAGTACGAGCTATCTCCACATCAAATTCTGTTAAAATGTTGCGTTTGTGTTACAGCACTTCTTACATAAAAACGAAAAGACAGGCAACGACCGCACCTTCATTAAGCCTCAATTCCAAAGTATCTTTCTCTTATTGTACTGAACCCAGCAGATTCAACAATAATTGAATTGAGTATGTACTGCTTGTTATATTCCGTGTGTAACATTTTATAACTGGTAACACTTTTATTGATCCCCAATCAGTAGGTATGTGATTACCTGCTTGATGCAGGTTTTACAATCGTGGGAGTTATTGTTTCCACAGTCATAAAGTTTATTGTTTATATTATTTTGGAAAGTATCGAGTTTGAGTTTAATTTACAGTTCACGCCGTTTCAGTTTATGTTTGGCAAAAACATCTGGCCTTGATTGCTTACGTTTTTATGTACACTTAGAAATTCAAACTGCCGAACGTAAGTTCAGTAGATGAAAAAATAAGGTGCAATTCCAATGTTTGTAATTTAATTTAATTCCGCAGTAATAATAATTGTAGGTCACTCGATATCATTATAGTTTCTAGAACATTCTTTAAAAATATTAGTTCCAAAGTTGTAGCAATAATTAACGGTTGACCCGCGACGTCGTAAACAAACATTATCACAACTATGTCAAAAGTAGCGACTTTTGTTCAAATATTATGGTAAATCTAATCATTAAAATTACATCATTATTATTATCCCACAAAAATATAGTTTAGTTTCTGTTTAGTTTTAAACGAGTTCTAAACATACCAACATTCTAAAATTATTATATAATAATATCTTAATTCAAAAACGGAAATATCGAATTACACAAAATACAAAATTTATCAGAAAATATCTTATAAGATAACATGTTTTTTAATACTATGAAATAGGTACTCGAATTACAAATCCAAATTCGAGGTTATCACGAAAAGAGCGATTTTGAATTGAGTTGTGATATAGGTAATATTAATGAATAAATGCAAATAAATTATGCGATTAGATTAAACTATAGATTAACAATATCAATTCGAAACGCCAAAGTTCATCGTAGCTCTCCTGAAAGGAAAGTCGTGTCTAACTGTCCTTTCGGGATTCTCTTGTAACCACATGCGAAGGGTCAAGTGAAAGGTTTGACCATATTACAAGCTATTTCAATTCAGTGTGACGCCTCACAATTTTGTTAGAAAACTTAAATTGAATTATATTTTTTTTACATCAGAATAAAGTTTTTAGATCTATTAAAGTTTCATTTGTAATAAAATTATTTTAATAAATGTAAAAGTAACTCTGTCCGTCTGGTACCTTATCATGCCTAAACCGCTGAACAGATAACAATAAAATTATCGGCAAAAAAGGGAATACAAAAAGGGAAAAGAATAAGGAATGGGAAGAAAGATAGGGAATAAAATTTTGTATGGAGAATCCATAATTTTTCAAATTAAACGCATATTTTTAATTTTACGCGTACGAAGTTGCAGGTAACAGCGGGTTAGGGGTCAAGATGCACGAATTTGATTCGCCGGAAACGTGCGAGTTGACCTTAATTGTAAATAGATGTAATACTTTTTTTTAGTCAAAATTTACACTCGAAAAACACAAGCTAAGTAAAATAATTTAAGACCGATCCTATCTTCTAGTTCCTGGCTAAAACTTCTATATTAACAGAGAAATATTATAAGAAAAAAATTTGAAATGTTTGTAACTAAAACAAAAGTTTATGTGGCTTATTTGTAAAATTAAAATTCAACCTCATGTTATACAAAACAGTTTAATTCATATTCTAACATCGTACACAAACAACACAAGTTACAGTTGTGTTTTGTTTAGTATACGTACAAACGCACCTCACTTGAAACTGTTAGTTATTCCATACATGGCCGCGTGGTCGGCGTCCTCGTAAATCAAACTCGCCATTCGCTTATACATTATACAATTTTATTCGCACGACTTCGCTGAATAGGTTATAAACTTTGGCAGGTAAAATTGTTTACTAAAAATTTGAATAATCACTATACAATTTTAAATAATAATAAATACACAAAACCACAGAGCGGCCGTGGTCTAGCAGTAAGACGCGTGAACTCACAATCGATGAAACCCGTGTTCGAACCTCGCTAATTCTGACCGGTACTAATGTAACTTTGTTATATGTACTTTGGTCGCTCAGTGCCTATAGGCACACTATTAAAGAGTGGTAGGCGGACTGATGATGGTTATTTGTCCAGTCTGCCGTCCTGGGATAGTACCACCACTTTCGAATGTAACACCCGTGAAGCGACCTTGTCGCGTTTTTGAATAGTGTGAAAGTAGCCAGGTATAACGAGAGGAGTATGCACTGTCAATCTAGATGGTACATGCTCGTCTCCATCTCGTCATACTGATACTGAATTAATACTGATGTTTATACTTCTCAATAGCACAATATACAGGCAATTGCATATCAAGAAGCATCAACGCTAAACAAGCATAATACCTAATGTACAATAAACATTACTAACGTTTAACATTTAATTACATTTTTTTTATAGCTGTTACACAAAATATAAAATTGGTAAAGGCGAACTTAATGCCTTTTGTTAGGTTAGTTTTGTTGTCTCCAGTCTTGACAGGCGAAATGTGATCACAGCCAATGATTGATTAAAACTGAATTTTATTTTATGCAAAAACATAAACGCTTAACAAAAAAATACACTTGAATGAATCCCATTTTAAAATACACTAATATCTACGTTAGTTGAGATATTCAATATTATTCTTATTTAGAACACCTATATATTTTTTATTAATTCCAAAAGGAAGTAATGCCGGTAGAAAGTATTTAAGAAAAAAGAAATATTTAAGACGACAAAGAAGAAGAGAAATATTTAGGAAATTAAACAATGCCAAGTAGTATAATTTAAAAAATATATATTATAATTATTAATATTACACCCTGTACTTCGGGAAGGTTAAGATCACCTCATCTTATAGATCGTCGAAGCAGAAAATTTACTCTTGCCTGCCTCGTCCTCCTCCCCTACGTGGCTGGCTGCATCTAGAATCTGCCATCTGTGACGACAACCCGTTAAACTCTTAATACTCGAAAATTAATGTTCTTTTACTTAAACTACTTTGTTTAATGAGATTTGTGGCTTCGAACTACAAAGTTAGACCCACTGTCTATTATTATAAAACACACAAATTGCTTCAAAAACATATTCTGTATTGACTCAGCTTCTCGTTTTTTATTGTAGCTCGGCATATGACAACACTCCGCCTGATGTAAAACTAAAGTGCGGTCCGTGAGTGAAAACAACTGCTACTACAGAGATATCTCTATGCGAAGCAGTCGCCTCCGCTATACTGGCCTGAGGAGGTGAGCATGCACCATCAAGGGTGACAGTACACACTTTTATCGCTATCTATTTATTATTTATGGTTTAAAAATAGACTTACTATTACTACAAAACGTGGTTACAGGCTTCGTAGTCGTAGACTATAGAATTCGTAGTAACGTGTTCGTAAATTTTTTTTACATATTAACAATAAATACATGTGTATAATTACACTCCAAATTGGGATACTATTCTATGGGTATCACACACCCAAACCCATAAAATAACATTTTTAAAATAATTTTGTTGATAAAGTCAAAAGAATAACAGATTTTCGTGACAATATAAATTGAAACAATAATCTATAAATGTATTTATGTTAATGAAATGGAAAGTGAAATTATTGTAATTATAGCGGTCGTTTTTACAACATTGTTTGGGAGACTCATCTCTGGAATCACCTGGCATTACTGTAGCGAAAATATTTCCATTAAATGGGCTCATTTGTTGGCGCACTTGACGTAATAACCTTAGCCATTACGATTACAAAAACTCGCATTAAAATTCACAATAAAAGGCTTTAACAATATTTTAAATTAGGTACTTAAGTCTTATTATTAAATTATTATGAAAATTGAATAGAATAATTAATAGAAAAAAAATTACTTAATTTAATATTTATTATTTTGCCGACCTCTATTGCGGACCACTCCGCTGTCCAGACAATTTCGTTTACCAGTTGAAACAAATGTTTATTATATTATTTTTAAAAGAAAATTAATTGTAACATTGACGTAAGTATTAATAAACAATTACTAAACGAGAGGAGTGTGCATTGTCGATCTGGACGGTGCGCATTTGCCGTATCAAGTCTGCATAGCAGAGGCGACTGCTGCCTCTGTGGTAGCGCTTGCTTCCGTTTATAGACCGCACTCTAGCTTTAACATCAGGCGGAGTGTTGTCATATGCCGAACTTAAATTAAAAATTGTCATTATATTTAATTTAATTTAAATTGAATCTAATTATTATAAATAATGTATTTATTGACTTTGCGCATGGCTGGAGTGGCGTCATATTGACAATAATTATAACATGTAAATAAATAAATAAATAATTGTTTCCGGTCTGTGTTGTCCTTGTCCTAATGCCTATGGTACACGCAGAGTTTCCTAGTCAGAACAATGTCTGTTTATGTACAAGTATTTATTTTTATTATTTCTTGCAAATAACAATTTCTCCTGAATATTTTATGCCGGCATATCAGAATAGTAAAACTGACCGTTTCTTGTTTACCTTGAACCCTACCTAACCCACTTACAAGCTATGTTATATGCATTACCCAATGTATAGTTAAACTCTAAGGTTGGTGAACATGGATACCAAAATATGGGTCAGTATTCAGAATCATCTCTAGGGAGCACATCGCGAGTGGCAGGTGGCGGCGCCAGCTTGTTTGCGAGCGGCTCTCGGAAATACTGGCCAAACGTGACCTGACAAAATTGCATCATTTCACTTAGAGCACTCCAGCTATTGCAGTTTGAAAGTTTAAGAACTTGAACATTATAGAAAATGTCTCCGGACAATTTTATCCAAATGTGTCGCGATAGTGGAAGTTACTTCTAAAATAGTTGTAACTTGTAATGTTTGTTTATAATAATACGGTATTCCGTGTGTCTAATACTAAATTAAATGCACTTATAAAAAATAAAAAAAAACAAATAACATCCATTTCAAAAAGAAACCCACTATATGTATTTGTATTAAAAATTATTAAATCAAGGTCAATCATCAAATGTCAATGCTCGGCACACGTTTAAGATGTGTTTTGTTTAAAATTGAAAGCAAATAGAAAGGGATGATTCACGTCCCACATTTAAAACTGTAATTCCAAAATTTGAGAAAAAATAACATTCTAAAAATAGATCACGTGCTTGTTTTCTTTCTAAATGTAAACGATATTACTTCTTTTAAATTTTACTATACTTACTATACTAAAAAATTACTATACTTCAACTAATTAGTTGGTTTGTATTTGAACGTATTTTCGTATACAACATCGCGGGACAAGCTAGTATCTAATTTTTATTTTTTAAATCCAGTTTCACTACACGAGTTCACATATTACAGAAACAGAAAACTATTCGTGAAACTCTTGCGTGTAATAGAAATCGTGCCCCGCGACCCTCCGGGGACGACGTGGTTTTCCCAACACAAAAGGCTAGAAAGGTCCCGCCGTCACATGAACATTGTAAAAATCACCCCCGAACTTGGAAGATCTCATACGAACTTCGACCCTTCTTACCGAGAGATTAAAGTTTAATTCCAATTGTAGTTCGCTTGTGTTGTAACAGTTTTTCCAATCCGATAATGCGACCTTAGCGTCGGGATCATGGTTTACTACAAATTGTATTAGAGTAGATTTAACTATTTACGCGGAATTCGGGTTCGGGAACTTGTTTTTTGTGCGATCTTACTGGATTATGGACGTGAAATGCGTTCACTTGCCTTCTTAATACCATGTACCTCCTCTGCGATACGGTCGCCTAAGTTTCATTAAAAAATTTGTATATGAAACCGCTCAGTATTGTTGTCTTTTATGTAGTCGTATTCGGGTTAGCATTCGTTTTCCATCGCACACCATTATTCACATTAAGTGGACAGATCTCGGGTCAGATCCAGGCATGAGAAAAGCACAAAAAGTGCCCGCTTTATCCGAGCATGATAAATCTACTTCAAATCCGAGAATAGCGTCTTTTATGAAGGAAATTGAAATAAACCGACCGTGCGGATAACGGCTAAGTAAGAAGATCGAGAACCTTTTAGAATGTGTAGGCAAATCATTTCTAAACAACCTTATAAATAAATATAATTATTAACGCATCTATATGTACATCTAATATCATTTCTGACGGTCTCCGTGATGCTGTGGTTGTGGCGCCATGGTTCAATTACTGCTAAAACAAATGACAAAATTTATTTAGATATATTTATTAATAATTACTATTATTGAAGAAATAAAAAATAGTATGTTATTTCATGTCTGGGATTTCTTTAGTTGTTATTTATTTCTCATTGTTAACAATTTACAGTTTACAAACATCAGGTTTAGAGGACCCACACTAGGCAAAGCCTGTCTTGTGGGTCTATATGTTTCTGTTGTCCTTATGCTGATACCCATAGTACAAATATGGGGGTCCTACTTTGGGGTCAGAGATTTATATGTATTCTTTACAAATTAAACTTGAAATTGACTTGAATCGCAAAATATAGATAACTATAAATTCTAGTAAAATTGTTCATTTAGGATTCCGTTCATATTCGTTGTTTCGTGTGTATCCAATTTTTCTCGAAGAGTATGCCTTCATAAAATAAAACGAAAATCCCCACACGCATTTCTTCGTGATGAAAATCATAACGGTGGAGATTTTATGAGTTATATCGACATAAGGATTGTTTTCTGGTTGCAGGGGTTGAGAGCCTTTGTTGTAACTATAAGTTATAGTTTGTTTATCAGTTTAAAAAGCTTCATACAAATTATTCATAGTTTTAAATTTTATTGAAAATATTTTAAAATAACATTGTTTATCAGTCCCGCATGCGTTCTAGACTTCCCGCTCTGAAATATTTTGTTTTTGCGTTTTAGGTATTATGCATATACTTACCTAAATGTATATCTATAGTCCGTTTAAACCTCCCTACATTATAATTCAATATATTTTTTTTCTTTTTTATTCTTCAGCATCACTCCCACCCTTCGCCACTACACCTGACTTTATTCAGATAAAATTACAAAAGTAAAGATTCTGTCATTGAGACAAATTTGACGCTAAAAAGCAATCTCGTTGAAAGATGTGTAAAAGGAAAATAGTATTAAAATCTTAATTATAATATAACAAAATGACCACTGAATCCAACAAGATTAATGAAAACCAACATAATATTGACAAATATGAAATGCATAACATTTTATCACTAATCGCACAAGAGTTAGAACAGTAAGTAATATACTTAAAAAAGAGAGAAGTAATCTGAAAATGTATAATTAATATTAAGACAGAACCGACATTGTTGTAGAAGACAGAGACCCTTCTTGTAATTATTAGTTTTTAACTTTAAAAATATGCAATAATGAGCCGCATATAAATTCTTGTAATTTAGGTACTAAATGCATTGAGATATATACTAGAGGCGCAAACCTCATACATTTGACATGAAAAAGGCGTAGCAATGACTAAATGTTTTAAATATTTCAGATTTCATTCAAACGCGATCACGAAGAACGAAATAAAAACTAAATTAAACATTTTAACTACCAGCCCTAAAAGCAAACAAAGTTCTCTGAACGAAGATTGTAACTCTGAAAAATGCCTTCAAACTGATGATGATTATAACAACTTGATATCTAAAAACGAAGAGTTAAAACGTGAAAATGAAGTTTTGACAAGAATTATTAATATTAGTTTTCAAAAGTTAAAAACAATTAGAGGAGAGTCTTCGGATGTCGTTCCAGATAATTTTGAACAATTGAAACAGCTGGTCATATGTTGTGGACAATATTATGCAGACTACTGCAATGAATCTATTAAAAACACAGAACTACAACAGAGGAATAATTTTCTTTATAACAAAACTATTATACTCAAGACCAATATTTTAGGGTTAAACGAAGAATTGAAAAATATAAAATATCAAAATACGAGATTAAAAAGTGAATTATTATATTTGAAACGCGCGAAAATATCACAAAAGAGATACAAATTTACATTTGATGAGAATGTAATTCATGATGTGGATTTCACGGGCGATGTTCAGTCCCATATTGAGTTAGTTAAGAAGTTATTGTTAGAACAGGATTATGCGCTAAAGGAATTAAGTAACGCAGCAAAGAGTGAGGATCATTGATTGAACAACCACATAAAATATTTTTAATAGTTAGGCATGTGTATTCATTTTTTTTTAACAAGTTTAAAATCATAATAAATTTAAATTGTTCTACCAATAAAAATTGTTGTACCTAATAAAACAGAATTATTTAATAATTTTTAACAACAAAACTAAAAATTAAAAACTCTACAAAAGTAATTCGCACAGAAAACGTTCAAGCGTTCAAAAGTTTTCTTCCATTATTTCACATTATAATTATTATTATATTATATTATTATTATTATTATACTAATATATAGCTGCAATACCACTCACTGACTCACTCACTGACTGACATCAATTATTTCGCACTTGCCGGTATGGTGGAGGGTAGCGGTTTTTTGAGTCGTATAGAGGGCGTTCCAAAACCGTCGAGAAAAATACGACTTTGACCGGAAGTCGATTCTGGACCGGAAGTGGTAGCGATATCTCGGAAACGGGGCGAGTCGGGGCAGTCACCCCGAAGAGAAAGTTGTAGGGAATGCCCTATAATTTCGAAAACGATACTTTTTTTTTCAAAATTGCTCGAAAAAAATTTTTCCTCGATCGTATTTTTATCCTTTTCCCGCCGGTACGCCAATATGAAACGGAGCATGGCGCTTGGGCGTGGCCTAACAGCATCCGCGACGAGGCATTTTCGGGACGAACGATCGAAACGGCTTTACCTCGGTCAGTCGGACGGTGAGCGCGGCCGCGTGAACATCGAATTTGCTCCGCGCGGCGGGCTTTCTTTTAAATATCTCAAGAAGTAGATACGTCAGAGTAACCATGTAAAGAACAATTTTGTTCAGTGTGACCAGCACTATTTTTTTAAATTTTTGTTTTAGTTTTTTTTTTAATTTTTTAAAATCTTCATATCTCGAAAAGTAGATACGTTAGCGTCACCGTGTAAAGACCAATATTGTTCAGTATGACCAGCACTATTTTTTTTTTAATTTTTGTTTTTTTTTTATTTTTTTAAAATCGCCATATCTCGAAAAGTAGATACGTTAGCGTCACCGTGTAAAGACCAATATTGTTCAGTATGACCAGCACTAATTTTTTTTTAAACTTGTTTTTTTTTTAATTTTTTAAAATCGCCATATCTCGAAAAGTTGATACGTTAGCGTCACCGTGTAAAGACCAATTTTGTTCAGTGTGACCAGCACTTTTTTTTTTAAATTTTTGTTTTTTTTTTTAATTTTTTAAAATCTTCATATCTCGAAAAGTAGATACGTTAGCGTCACCGTGTAAAGATCAATATTGTTCAGTATGACCAGCACTATTTGCTTTTTTTTTTTTTTAATTTTCTAAAATAGCTATTACTCAAAAAGTACATACGTTAGCGTCACCGTGTAAAGACCAATATTGTTCAGTATGACCAGCACTACTTTTTTTTTAATTTTTTAAAATCGCCATATCTCGAAAAGTAGATACGTTAGCGTCACCGTGTAAAGACCAATTTTGTTCAGTATGACCAGCACTAATTTTTTTTTAAATTTTTTAAAATCGCCATATCTCGAAAAGTAGATACGTTAGCGTCACCGTGTAAAGACCAATTTTGTTCAGAAACGTAAACGCTTTTAGATGGCGAGCTAAATATTTTCAAAACTGCCTAAAATCTATTCGATCTAATACGTTTTACGACAAAAAGGGCCTCCGCGGGCCGCTTGCGCCCGCGGCTTTTACCCAACAGCTAGTACTAATATATAGCTGCAATACCACTGACTGACTGACTGACTGACATCAATTATTTCGTACTTGCCGGTATAGTGGAGGGTAGCGGTTTTTTGGGTCGTATAGAGGACGTCCCAAAACCGTCGAGAAAAATACGACTTTGACCGGAAGTCGATTCTGGACCGGAAGTGGTGGCGATATCTCGGAAACGGGGCGAGTCGGGGCAGTCACCCCGAAGAGAAAGTTGTAGGGAATGCCCTATAATTTCGAAAACGATACTTTTTTTTTCAAAATTGCTCGAAAAAAATTTTTCCTCGATCGTATTTTTATCCTTTTCCCGCCGGTACGCCAATATGAAACGGAGCATGGCGCTTGGGCGTGGCCTAACAGCATCCGCGACGAGGCACTTTCGGGACGAACGATCGAAACGGCTTTACCTCGGTCAGTCGGACGGTGAGCGCGGCCGCGTGAACATCGAATTTGCTCCGCGCGGCGGGCTTTCTTTTAAATATCTCAAGAAGTAGATACGTCAGAGTAACCATGTAAAGAACAATTTTGTTCAGTATGACCAGCACTATTTTTTTAAATTTTTGTTTTAGTTTTTTTTTTAATTTTTTAAAATCTTCATATCTCGAAAAGTAGATACGTTAGCGTCACCGTGTAAAGACCAATATTGTTCAGTATGACCAGCACTATTTTTTTTTAAAATTTTTGTTTTTTTTTTAATTTTTTAAAATCGCCATATCTCGAAAAGTAGATACGTTAGCGTCACCGTGTAAAGACCAATATTGTTCAGTATGACCAGCACTAATTTTTTTTTAAACTTTTGTTTTTTTTTTAATTTTTTAAAATCGCCATATCTCGAAAAGTTGATACGTTAGCGTCACCGTGTAAAGACCAATATTGTTCAGTATGACCAGCACTATTTGCTTTTTTTTTTTTTAATTTTCTAAAATAGCTATTACTCAAAAAGTACATACGTTAGCGTCACCGTGTAAAGACCAATATTGTTCAGTATGACCAGCACTACTTTTTTTTAATTTTTTTTTTTAATTTTTTAAAATCGCCATATCTCGAAAAGTAGATACGTTAGCGTCACCGTGTAAAGACCAATTTTGTTCAGTATGACCAGCACTAATTTTTTTTTAAATTTTGTTTTTTTTTAAATTTTTTAAAATCGCCATATCTCGAAAAGTAGATACGTTAGCGTCACCGTGTAAAGACCAATTTTGTTCAGAAACGTAAACGCTTTTAGATGGCGAGCTAAATATTTTCAAAACTGCCTAAAATCTATTCGATCTAATACGTTTTACGACAAAAAGGGCCTCCGCGGGCCGCTTGCGCCCGCGGCTTTTACCCAACAGCTAGTACTAATATATAGCTGCAATACCACTGACTGACTCACTCACTGACTGACATCAATTATTTCGTACTTGCCGGTATAGTGGAGGGTAACGGTTTTTTGAGTCGTATAGAGGGCATTCTAAAACCGTCGAGAAAAATACGACTTTGACCGGAAGTCGATTCTGGACCGGAAGTGGTAGCGATATCTCGGAAACGGAAAGAGATGAGGCAAAAGTGCCGGAACAAACGTTGTAGGGAATGCCCTATAATTTCGAAAACGATACTTTTTTTTTCAAAATTGCTCGAAAAAATTTTTTCCTCGATCGTATTTTTATCCTTTTCCCGCCGGTACGCCAATATGAAACGGAGCATGGCGCTTGGGCGTGGCCTAACAGCATCCGCGACGAGGCATTTTCGGGACGAACGATCGAAACGGCTTTACCTCGGTCAGTCGGACGGTGAGCGCGGCCGCGTGAACATCGAATTTGCTCCGCGCGGCGGGCTTTCTTTTAAATATCTCAAGAAGTAGATACGTCAGAGTAACCATGTAAAGAACAATTTTGTTCAGTGTGACCAGCACTATTTTTTTAAATTTTAGTTTTAGTTTTTTTTTTAATTTTTTAAAGTCTTCATATCTCGAAAAGTAGATACGTTAGCGTCACCGTGTAAAGACCAATATTGTTCAGTATGACCAGCACTATTTTTTTTTTTAATTTTTGTTTTTTTTTTAATTTTTTAAAATCGCCATATCTCGAAAAGTAGATACGTTAGCGTCACCGTGTAAAGACCAATATTGTTCAGTATGACCAGCACTAATTTTTTTTTAAACTTTTGTTTTTTTTTTTTAATTTTTTAAAATCGCCATATCTCGAAAAGTTGATACGTTAGCGTCACCGTGTAAAGACCAATTTTGTTCAGTATGACCAGCACTTTTTTTTTTAAATTTTTGTTTTTTTTTTTTAATTTTTTAAAATCTTCATATCTCGAAAAGTAGATACGTTAGCGTCACCGTGTAAAGATCAATATTGTTCAGTATGACCAGCACTATTTGCTTTTTTTTTTAATTTTCTAAAATAGCTATTACTCAAAAAGTACATACGTTAGCGTCACCGTGTAAAGACCAATATTGTTCAGTATGACCAGCACTACTTTTTTTTAATTTTTTAAAATCGCCATATCTCGAAAAGTAGATACGTTAGCGTCACCGTGTAAAGACCAATTTTGTTCAGTATGACCAGCACTATTTTTTTTTTTAATTTTGTTTTTTTTTAAATTTTTTAAAATCGCTATATCTCGAAAAGTAGATACGTTAGCGTCACCGTGTAAAGACCAATTTTGTTCAGAAACGTAAACGCTTTTAGATGGCGAGCTAAATATTTTCAAAACTGCCTAAAATCTATTCGATCTAATACGTTTTACGACAAAAAGGGCCTCCGCGGGCCGCTTGCGCCCGCGGCTTTTACCCAACAGCTAGTACTAATATATAGCTGCAATACCACTCACTCACTCACTCACTCACTCACTCACTCACTCACTCACTGACTGACATCAATTATTTAGTACTTGCCGGGGGGGTACGGGGGTGAAATTTTCGGGGTGTATAGGGGGTGTCGAAAAAACCTCGAGAAAAATACGACTTTGACCGGAAGTCGATTCTGGACCGGAAGTGACAGCGATATCTCGGAAACGGGGCGAATCGGGGCAGTCACTCCGAAGAGAAAGTTGTAGAGAATATCATTTTATGGCGAAATCAAAAAAAAAATCATAATCGGGCAAAAAAAAAAATTCAAATCGGGCAAAAAAAAAACCATACAAATTTCGGGGTATTTAGGGGCGGTTAAATTTTGTTTTTTTTTAATTTTCTAAAATCGCTATTACTCAAAAAGTACATACGTTAGCGTAACCGTGTAAAGACCAATATTGTTCAGTATGACCAGCACTCCTTTTTTTTTTAATTTTTTTTTTTTTTAATTTTTTAAAATCGCCATATCTCGAAAAGTAGATTTATTAAAGTAGACTCGAATAGTAGACGTTAGTGTCAACGTGTAAAGACCAATTTTTTTCAGTATGACCAGCACTATTTGTTATTTTTAATTTCGCCTTATCTCAAAAAGTACATACATTAGCGTAACCATGTAAAGACCAATTTTGTTCGGTATGACCTATTTTTTTTAAATTTTTCTTTTTTTTTTTAATTTTTTAAAATCGCGATTTCCCGAAAAGTAAATACATTAGCGTAACCGTGTAAAGACCAATTTTGTTCAGTATGACCAGCACTATTTGTTTTATTTTTAATTTTTGTTTTTTTTTTTAATTTTTTAAAATCGCCACATCGTAAAAAGTACATACATTAGCGTAACCGTGTAAAGACTAATTTTGTTCAGTGTGACCAGCACTTTCTATTTTGTTTCAATTTTTTTAAATCGTCATATCTCAAAAAGTACATACGATAGCGTAACCGTGTAAAGACCAATTTTGTTCAGAAAAGTAAACGCTTTTAGATGGCGAGCTAATTATTTTCAAAACTACCCTAAAATCTATTCGATCTAATACGTTTTACGACAAAAAGGGCCTCCGCGGGCCGCTTGCGCCCGCGGCCTTTACCCAACAGCTAGTACTAATATATAGCTGCAATACCACTCACTCACTCACTCACTGACTGACATCAATTATTTCGCACTTGCCGGTATGGTGGAGGGTAGCGGTTTTTTGAGTCGTATAGAGGGCGTTCCAAAACCGTCGAGAAAAATACGACTTTGACCGGAAGTCGATTCTGGACCGGAAGTGGTAGCGATATCTCGGAAACGGAAAGAGATGAGGCAAAAGTGCCGGAACAAACGTTGTAGGGAATGCCCTCTAATTTCGAAAACGATACTTTTTTTTTCAAAATTGCTCAAAAAAAATTTTTCCTCGATCGTATTTATATCCTTTTCCCGCCGGTACGCCAATATGAAACGGAGCATGGCGGTGGGCGTGGCCTAACAGCATCCGCGTCGATCGCTCGTCGGGGCTCGCGCTCTCTATGTTCCGCCCGTTCAGAGCGCGCAATGAAAATATAACGACGCATTTTCGGGACGAACGATCGAAACGGCTTTACCTCGGTCAGTCGGACGGTGAGCGCGGCCGCGTGAACATCAAATTTGCTCCGCGCGGCAGGCTTTTTTAAAATATCTCAAGAAGTAGATACGTCAGAGTAACCATGTAAAGAACAATTTTGTTCAGTATGACCAGCACTATTTGTTTTTTTATTTTTTTTTCAATTTTTTTTAAATCGCCGTATCTCAAAAAGTACATACGTTAGCGTCACCGTGTAAAGACCAATATTGTTCAGTATGACCAGCACTACTTTTTTTTTAAATTTTGTTTTTTTTTTAATTTTCTAAAATCGCTATTACTCAAAAAGTACATACGTTAACGTAACCGTGTAAAGACCAATATTGTTCAGTATGACCAGCACTATTCTTTTTTTAATTTTTTTTTTCAATCTTTTAAAATCATCAAATCTCGAAAAGTAGATACGTTAGCGTCACCGTGTGAAGACCAATATAGTTCAGTATGACCAGCACTACTTTTTTTTTTAAATTTTTGTTTTTTTTTTAAATTTTCTAAAATCGCTATTACTCAAAAAGTACATACGTTAGCGTCACCGTGTAAAGACCAATATTGTTCAGTATGACCAGCACTACTTTTTTATTTTATTTTTTTTTATTTTCTAAAATCGCTATTTCTCAAAAAGTACATACGTTAGCGTAACCGTGTAAAGGTCAATTTTGTTCAGAAACTTAAACGCCTTTAGATGGCGAGCTAAATATTTTCAAAACTGCCCTAAAATCTATTCGATCTAATACGTTTTACGACAAAAAGGGTCTCCGCGGGCCGCTTGCGCCCGCGGTCTTTACCCAACAGCTAGTACTAATATATAGCTGCAATACCACTCACTGACTCACTCATTGACATCAATTATTTAGTACTTGCCGGTATAGTAGAGGGTAGCGGTTTTTTGGGTCGTATAGAGGGCGTCCCAAAACCGTCGAGAAAAATACGATTTTGACCGGAAGTCGATTCTGGACCGGAAGTGGTAGCGATATCTCAGAAACGGGGCGAGTCGGGGCAGTCACCCCGTAGAGAAAGTTGTAGGGAATGCCCTATAATTTCGAAAACGATACTTTTTTTTTCAAAATTGCTCGAAAAAATTTTTTCCTCGATCGTATTTTTATCCTTTTCCCGCCGGTACGCCAATATGAAACGGAGCATGGCGCTTGGGCGTGGCCTAACAGCATCCGCGACGAGGCATTTTCGGGACGAACGATCGAAACGGCTTTACCTCGGTCAGTCGGACGGTGAGCGCGGCCGCGTGAACATCGAATTTGCTCCGCGCGGCGGGCTTTCTTTTAAATATCTCAAGAAGTAGATACGTCAGAGTAACCATGTAAAGAACAATTTTGTTCAGTGTGACCAGCACTATTTTTTTAAATTTTTGTTTTAGTTTTTTTTTTTAATTTTTTAAAATCTTCATATCTCGAAAAGTAGATACGTTAGCGTCACCGTGTAAAGACCAATATTGTTCAGTATGACCAGCACTATTTTTTTTTTAAATTTTTGTTTTTTTTTTTAATTTTTTAAAATCGCCATATCTCGAAAAGTAGATACGTTAGCGTCACCGTGTAAAGACCAATATTGTTCAGTATGACCAGCACTAATTTTTTTTTAAACTTGTTTTTTTTTTAATTTTTTAAAATCGCCATATCTCGAATAGTTGATACGTTAGCGTCACCGTGTAAAGACCAATTTTGTTCAGTATGACCAGCACTTTTTTTTTTAATTTTTGTTTTTTTTTTTAATTTTTTAAAATCTTCATATCTCGAAAGGTAGATACGTTAGCGTCACCGTGTAAAGATCAATATTGTTCAGTATGACCAGCACTATTTGCTTTTTTTTTTAATTTTCTAAAATAGCTATTACTCAAAAAGTACATACGTTAGCGTCACCGTGTAAAGACCAATATTGTTCAGTATGACCAGCACTAATTTTTTTTTAAATTTTTTAAAATCGCCATATCTCGAAAAGTAGATACGTTAGCGTCACCGTGTAAAGACCAATTTTGTTCAGAAACGTAAACGCTTTTAGATGGCGAGCTAAATATTTTCAAAACTGCCTAAAATCTATTCGATCTAATACGTTTTACGACAAAAAGGGCCTCCGCGGGCCGCTTGCGCCCGCGGCCTTTACCCAACAGCTAGTACTAATATATAGCTGCAATACCACTGACTCACTCACTGATCTATTGACATCAATTATTTAGTACTTGCCGGTATAGTAGAGGGTAGCGGTTTTTTGGGTCGTATAGAGGGTGCCCCAAAACCGTCGAGAAAAATACGACTTTGACCGGAAGTCGATTCTGGACCGGAAGTGGTAGCGATATCTCGGAAACGGGGCGAGTCGGGGCAGTCACCCCGAAGAGAAAGTTGTAGGGAATGCCCTATAATTTCGAAAACGATACTTTTTTTTTCAAAATTGCTCGAAAAAAATTTTTCCTCGATCGTATTTTTATCCTTTTCCCGCCGGTACGCCAATATGAAACGGAGCATGGCGCTTGGGCGTGGCCTAACAGCATCCGCGACGAGGCATTTTCGGGACGAACGATCGAAACGGCTTTACCTCGGTCAGTCGGACGGTGAGCGCGGCCGCGTGAACATCGAATTTGCTCCGCGCGGCGGGCTTTCTTTTAAATATCTCAAGAAGTAGATACGTCAGAGTAACCATGTAAAGAACAATTTTGTTCAGTGTGACCAGCACTATTTTTTTAAATTTTTGTTTTAGTTTTTTTTTTAATTTTTTAAAATCTTCATATCTCGAAAAGTAGATACGTTAGCGTCACCGTGTAAAGACCAATATTGTTCAGTATGACCAGCACTATTTTTTTTTTAATTTTTGTTTTTTTTTTAATTTTTTAAAATCGCCATATCTCGAAAAGTAGATACGTTAGCGTCACCGTGTAAAGACCAATATTGTTCAGTATGACCAGCACTAATTTTTTTTAAACTTTTGTTTTTTTTTTAATTTTTTAAAATCGCCATATCTCGAAAAGTTGATACGTTAGCGTCACCGTGTAAAGACCAATTTTGTTCAGTGTGACCAGCACTTTTTTTTTTAATTTTTGTTTTTTTTTTTTAATTTTTTAAAATCTTCATATCTCGAAAAGTAGATACGTTAGCGTCACCGTGTAAAGATCAATATTGTTCAGTATGACCAGCACTATTTGCTTTTTTTTTTTTAATTTTCTAAAATAGCTATTACTCAAAAAGTACATACGTTAGCGTCACCGTGTAAAGACCAATATTGTTCAGTATGACCAGCACTACTTTTTTTTAATTTTTTTTTTTTAATTTTTTAAAATCGCCATATCTCGAAAAGTAGATACGTTAGCGTCACCGTGTAAAGACCAATTTTGTTCAGTATGACCAGCACTAATTTTTTTTTAAATTTTTTAAAATCGCCATATCTCGAAAAGTAGATACGTTAGCGTCACCGTGTAAAGACCAATTTTGTTCAGAAACGTAAACGCTTTTAGATGGCGAGCTAAATATTTTCAAAACTGCCTAAAATCTATTCGATCTAATACGTTTTACGACAAAAAGGGCCTCCGCGGGCCGCTTGCGCCCGCGGCTTTTACCCAACAGCTAGTACTAATATATAGCTGCAATACCACTCACTGACTCACTGACTGACATCAATTATTTCGTACTTGCCGGTATAGTGGAGGGTAGCGGTTTTTTGGGTCGTATAGAGGACGTTCCAAAACCGTCGAGAAAAATACGACTTTGACCGAAAGTCGATTCTGGACCGGAAGTGGTAGCGATATCTCGGAAACGGGGCGAGTCGGGGCAGTCACCCCGAAGAGAAAGTTGTAGGGAATGCCCTATAATTTCGAAAACGATACTTTTTTTTTCAAAATTGCTCGAAAAAAATTTTTCCTCGATCGTATTTTTATCCTTTTCCCGCCGGTACGCCAATATGAAACGGAGCATGGCGCTTGGGCGTGGCCTAACAGCATACGCGTCGATCGCTCGTCGGGGCTCGCGCTCTCTATGTTCCGCCCGTTCAGAGCGCGCAATGAAAATTTTGTTCAGTATGACCAGCACTATTTTTTTTTTTTTTGTAGCTCGGCATTTTTTTATTTTATTTTATTTTTCAATTTTTTAAAATCGCCGTATCTCAAAAAGTACATACGTTAGCGTCACCGTGTAAAGAACAATATTGTTCAGTATGACCAGCACTACTTTTTTTTTTTTTTTAATTTTCTAAAATCGCTATTACTCAAAAAGTACATACGTTAACGTAACCGTGTAAAGACCAATATTGTTCAGTATGACCAGCACTACTTTTTTTTTAATTTTGTTTTTTTTTTGAATTTTCTAAAATCGCTATTACTCAAAAAGTACATACGTCAACGTAACCGTGTAAAGACCAATATTGTTCAGTATGACCAGCACTATTCTTTTTTATTTATTTTTTTTCAATCTTTTAAAATCATCATATCTCGAAAAGTAGATACGTTAGCGTCACCGTGTGAAGACCAATATAGTTCAGTATGACCAGCACTACTTTTTTTTTTAATTTTTGTTTTTTTTTTAATTTTCTAAAATCGCTATTACTCAAAAAGTACATACGTTAGCGTCACCGTGTAAAGACCAATATTGTTCAGTATGACCAGCACTACTTTTTTATTTTATTTTTTTTTATTTTCTAAAATCGCTATTTCTCAAAAAGTACATACGTTAGCGTAACCGTGTAAAGGTCCATTTTGTTCAGAAACTTAAACGCTTTTAGATGGCGAGCTAAATATTTTCAAAACTGCCCTAAAATCTATTCGATCTAATACGTTTTACGACAAAAAGGGCCTCCGCGGGCCGCTTGCGCCCGCGGTCTTTACCCAACAGCTAGTAATAATATGTGGCTAATGGAATATTTGAACCAAATATGAACCCGATTATATCGTATTCATATTTACTCGATCACTCTGTATATTCTTTCAATCGGCGTATAGTGACTTCTCTCCACCGATAGGATCTCTTAAAATTTTTAACCTGCGACCAAAATTATAATGTCACTTTACGCCGTGAAAGCGTTAACTTTATTCTACAATCTTTGCCATTGTGTTATCTGTCAAAGTCATCAATGTCGTCGATTCTGTTTTGTGCGGTGTGGGTATGTTCTTTGAAATTGAGAATGAATGAAAAATAATAACGCGAGTAGTTAGTTTTCATGTTGACAAATATTGTGTTGTGTGTTGTTAATAAAGTAAGCGTTAATAGCTATTTTAGAAATACAATTTGTGCTAACAGAAATATGTCTTTAGAGCAGGCAAAACAAGCAGCGGCATACCGCGCGATTGACGAGTTTGTTACTAATAAATGTGTGTTTGGTGTTGGGAGTGGTTCTACAGTAGTATATGCTGTGCAACGACTGGCAGAACGCGTTGAATGTGAAAATTTGAATGTTATATGCATTCCTACGTCATTTCAATCAAAACAACTTATACTGAAACACAAGCTTCAGCTTGGTGAATTAGATACGAATCCTGCGATAGACGTCACCATTGATGGAGCTGATGAAGTAGACTCAAACTTGACCCTTATAAAAGGAGGTGGAGGCTGTCTACTGCAAGAGAAAATCATCGCCTCATGCTCTAAGAAACTCATTGTGATCGCAGATTATACTAAAGACTCAAATAAACTCGGTGATAGATACAAAAAAGGTGTTCCAATAGAGGTGGTGCCCATGGCATATGTTCCAATCGCTCAAAAGATTACAGATATGTTTGGCGGTACAATAAAGCTACGCAACGCTATCGCCAAAGCTGGACCTATAATCACAGATAACGGCAACTTTATTCTGGATTGGATGTTCACAGATCAAAATTTAGATTGGAAACATGTAGATAGTACCATTACTCAGATACCTGGTGTGGTTGATACAGGATTATTTGTTAATATGTGCCAAAAAGCATATTTTGGCCAACCAGAGGGAAATGTTGTTGAGCGGTCAAAATGATAACTGATATTTTAAAACAGGGAACTTTAAAAATATCTATTATATTTCGTATGATATTGATATGTTACTCCTAATCAAATTGGGCCTTGATGATCCATGACCTTTTCTATCAAATGCTAGATCTATATTTCTCTACTAACAGCTAATATTTTTAAAACTATAATACTAATATTTTTATATTACCTATTACTTTTGTATCTTATTCTTAAGTTTATGAAAATGTAAAACATTAAAACACATATATTCATAAATGTATTTTTAATTACATCAGATGCAGTGTCAACATACATACTTTAAAAAAAAAACATTTACACATGACAGTATTTATTGTTTCTAAACCACTAATCCATGCAAAAGAAAAAACTAACAAAGTGCATATTGTGCACTTAGTGTTAATTAACTTTAAAAATACAATAACATTTACAACAAATTCGAAAGACCTTAATAAAATAGACATTGTGAGACATTTCAGTCAAATGTAGAAAAGACAAACTCTTAAAATAATAAACATGGAATGTGTATAATGTATATAGGCCTTAATAATATGACTAGTGTATTTGTGCTTATTATATAAAAAATACTTGCCAGAAAATTTAATCTTACAAGTCTCGCCTCAAGATGTGAAAATGCAAATACCTTTTTCTATTTTGTATTTGAAATAGGTTTTATCTAAAATAATTTTGTATTTTTAAATGTCTATGTAGATTATTTGTTAAGGATTTTAGATAAAATATAGGCACACCACACTTAACCTACAAATATGAATTTCACTAGATTAGTTTCGAGTTATCCATAGAACATTTTTTATAGTTCTAACTTGTAAAGAAATGACCTCTTTGCACGACCTCCCACATCTATAGAAAACCAGATAATAATTTAAATACAAAATTCATTGTATAAAAATACGAAATGTTAGAAACATACTGATATTAATTTTGATATGGAGCTAGTTCCAAAGTTTGTAAAATCAGTCTAATATCCCACTTCAAGATTTCATTGCCCTCTGTTTCTCATTTACCGGAATTTGGGCCTCTCTTGCTCCATGCTCGGGTTTACACAACATGTGACTGCAGTTTTGCCTTTCAAAATCTTGAAGTATGATATTGTATACTATCAGTGCCTCCAAATGTGGTATAAAATCTATCAAGTTATTTTCAATACCAATCTAAAGTACTTCACATTAATAAGCATAGTCAGTAATTATTGTGGAGATACACAATATAATTTGACAAATAGGTAAATATATTATTACAGCTGGTATCACCCACAGTTCCTCAAGATGTCTTAGTGTACTGCAAGCAGACTAGAGTAATCTTTAATTTGGTACAATATGTGCCATACAATTAAAGTGATTTAAATTGACTAAATGTAAATAAAACTTAATATAAACTTGTTTTCTTCATTATTCTTAAAAACTCTTCTTGATTGATCTCCCCATCACCATCTCTATCTGCTTCATCTATCATCTCATGCAGCTCTTCATCAGTTAAGGTTTCACCAAGTTCTTTAGCGACACGCTTCAAGTTTTTAAATGAAATTTTACCTGTAATATTATTTAAAATAATTTTCATTATCAACTTATATGTAGCATAACTAAATATTCACAACAAAGTATGACGGCTGCGGTCTAGCACTGGAAGTTGTGAACTAGCAATCATTAAGACCAATGTTCAAATCTTGTCAGAATATGTCATTGTACTTTGATCGCTCAGGGACTATGATGCGAGCACTAGTCTTAATAAAAAAAGAACCTATTTTGCTCAAAAACTACAATACCTGTTTCATCATCATCAAATAGCTTAAAAGCTTTCATGATTTCCTCTTTTGTATCCTTCTCTGCCATCTTTACTGTCATGAGGTCAAGGAAATCTTCGAACGAGACTTTACCGTCTCCTTTATCAATTTCAGCTATCATCTTCTTTATTTCCTCTTTCTTCGGTTCAAAACCCAAAGCTCTGATGGCGACTTTTAATTCTTTAGTATCAATTTTTCCTGTATTTTCTGTGTCAAATAAATCGAAAGCCTCTTTAATATCACGCCTTTGTTCTTCCGATAACTCGAATTTGGGCCCAGACTTTTTCCGCGCACCACCCGTTGGTGCATTATTTGGGGCAGGATCTTTTCTTGCGGTAGCTGTGGCAATCTGAAAATTTTTGCTTTCTATAACTTTAATAAACACGTTTATTATCTCAGTTTCACTAGTAGTGGGTAGCTAATTATGTGTTAAATTTAAGCTGTGCGTCTTACCATATCTATGTTATTTCTTTTACAACAGTTACACAGAGTCAAGTTTTTCTAAACAAATTCGATCAATAAATAATAAATAAAAATTCACATAATAAACACGGGCCTCCCTCACTGCCTGATATTCGTTTGACCAGAGACAATTTTCTTTTTTTGTTTTGTTATGGCATTATAATAAACTGTCAGTGTCAAAGTAAATATTTCTGTTTCCCTAAAACGTGATGCTGGGAAATGCCTATGGGCAAATGCCATAAAAAATTGTTGCATTACTTAATAATAATGACTTTGTATTTTACATCAAAAATCATTCAATCATTACGCTTAACAGTCAGGGTCACATTCCAATTAAGTCAAAAAAGTGATAGAATCTTTACTAAAAGTTTTGAAGTTTTGGTGGGAAAATGAAAACACACGTTCTCCTATTTTAAATGATTTCGTCTTCACTCATGTACGTTCTCACTCTCACGAACAAGCGCCATACTATTTTAGCATAAAAATACTACTGTGGTTGAATCATGTACATAAATAAATATTGTATTGTAACCCAAATGTTATAATCATAATGTTCGGTAAGTACTAATTAATCATATAGAAGGCTAAGTACGACGTTGCATTTACGCCATGTATGTACGTAACGCGATGCCTCTCCACCACTAGGATCGCTTCATTTAAATGCGACGGTCAATATAATAATCGTCTGTCTAGTGGAGGAATCGCGTTACGCTGTCACGACGTAAATGCAACATCATACTTGGCCCTCTGGTGCCTTAATCCCAGCCAAAGAAATATTCCAGCTTGTCTATGACATCCAGTGAACCGTCCACAACAAAAAAAAAACATTTATGCGGGATTCTATCTAGAAAATATTACTGAAGAATATTTTTAATTTTCTTCTCCTGTCCCCTGTATGACCGCTCTGACTTCCTAAAATTTATTCACTAATCTATTCCTTGCCCTACTAACATTTCTAACCTTCTCTCCATCTCGTTATCATCTCCTGCTATTCTTCATTCTATCGCTAAATTCATTACTTTAAATAAAATTAAACTATAGTTCTTCATTCAATCCATCTTCATTCATATGAAAAATTCATCCTTTTTTGTTTCTTTCGGTTCTTAACGTGATGCTGGCAAAATGCCTAAGGCGAATGCCATAAAAAAAAAAAAAAAAAAAAAATTTAATTTTTTGTTCATTTTAATAGAGATTCAAACTACTTTTATTTCAATAAGTATTTGTAAAAACGTCTTATAAGTGTAGGCAAATGGCTAAACCTATACAATGATGAAAAATAAGAATTTGGGCAGTCCACGGCACATTGTCAGTTCAAAACAAAACGAGTAAAAATAAGTAGGATCTATTCTTGTAATTGGTACATAAAAAAAAAAACAAAACAAAAAAACAAACTAGTTTAATTATTCAAATAAATGAGCGCTGACAATAGCAATCCCAAAATTATCTCACAATATAGCTCCATGTAAAACATCTTACAATAACTTTGTAACATTAAATATCACTAATGAGAATTTAATTTTTATCCACATTTCTATGACAGTCACGCCTGACTGAATAAAAAAATCAGATAAGAAAATGATATATTTTTTTCAATTTATATGTATTACAGTAAAACATCCGTCTTCATGAGGTGGTGGCGGTGCAGCAGTCACGAGCAGAGTCCCAAGTAGGCAGCGAGGGTAGTGCCTTCATGAGATTGTAGCAATGCAGTAATCGAGCGCGGTGTCCTAGTCGATGCAGTGTAGTGGCAGCTTGGGCCAGCATGCCATGTCTCTCTCGTCGTGGTGTGACTGCTGGTGGCAAGTGGCGACATGACATGTAAAGCGCCACAGCCCGTTCGCCTTCGCCGCCGCCGCCGTCGCCACGATCTGCGTCACCACAAATTATATATTACAAATTAGGTCACAATTAGTTTTAATATCTACTTTTTATTTATCTACTACTATTACATACCTTTTCCGCATATTATAGAGTATCCATTGTGACCTCGTCGGACACTGCCTTCTAACAGTTGTTGTGTGTGTCGAGGAGACGCACCAGCCATCATCCTACAGATGGCGGAATTGAGGAACACGCGTGACGTCACCCACTATAATCATTATAACCATTTAAAAGTTATGCTGTCATCCAATAGAAAATGCGATCGGTAGTACAATTTAAACAAATGACAAAAACTTACTGGTAATGTTTGTGAAAGTCGTCTAAGAGCATTCAAATCTCTCTGGAAAGCTCTCAACTGTTCAGCAGTCGCTAGAGTTGGTGTTTTCGCAGAGTTAGCTTCCCATACTCCAACACGTACTTCTAATAGCCAATCACAACAGAGGACTTGCATTAGCTAGAATAAAATAAATAAACTATAATTATAAACAAAATAGTATAATTATGATAAATCAATAGATCTTGAGTCTTCTGTAGTTGCAGCAATGATGAGAGCAACTAATGCGAGGGTTGCCTTGTAGAAATATTGCACAAAATAAAAAAAATGCAATGCAACTACAATGCACACACGCAATAGTTTTATCTTCTTGTTCTTCATTCTTCTATAAAGCAGTTTTTACTATTCCATAATATTAAATAGAAAAAAGATAAGCACAGCGGAAGCGACTGCTATCTTCAGATACTTTTCTCTATGATAGGAGTTGTTCCCGCTCACAGACCACCCTGTAGCTTAACACCTACGACTGTAGTCACGTACTGAACATTTATGAGCGTGTATAAACCACGTGCATATCCTGCAATAAAAACCACAATATACTATTACAAAGAACAATTATATTTCATAAGACCATTAATACTTACAGTCATTAACTGGGTAGGTTTTTTACAACAATAATACGCCATGGAGTCTGCCAACCGTTTCCCCGCGATGTCGCAAACCTATACGTTAATTATAAAGTAAAAAATTGCTTAAATTGTTTAATTTTATTAATTACACAAAAAAAAAAATAGAAAAAAATAAGAGACTCATTATATTGTTAGAAAGGTTTTTATTTCCTTTACTGTTACACTTGATCAAATATTATATTTCTTACGCTTGCAATCAAGAATAGGAAGCTATCATTATTATAGCTCGAACCCCAAAGGTGGTATGGTATATAAGGATTCTGAATTTGGATGATCAGGCAACCCATTGCAGAATATAAAAAGTTATGTATCAAGTAGTTTTTCAAAAGGAAAAATGTGACGGGATTTTCGCTACACAAAAACTGCTAGCAACAAAAACCTAAATTGAGTATTAAACCACAAAAAATATAATAAATTAACCATACCTTGAGTACAGTCTCGGACGTTTTTCGTATAGACACGTCATCTTTACACTGAGTTAGACTCCACAATCCTCGCCGGCTTTTGTACGCCATATGCAATGCCCTGTAAACATAAACGTTAGACCAATGTTTATACAAAACAAAAGTTATACAAGACAATGATATTATAATATTATAAGTATAAACTAAACACGTGTTTATAAACAAACCCAGATGTTGAACAAACGACTCACTAGTTTATAATGTACACTATTGTTATTAGATATTATTCAATAGTTATGTGGCAGGTAGACTAAAATCTATTTCTTATTTTAGTATTAATAAATAATTTATTAGCGGCCGTGGCAGCAGTAGAACGCGTGAACTCACGATCGACGAGACCCGTGTTCAAATCGTACTCAGTGCCTATAGGCACTATTAAAGAGTGGTAGGCATACTGAAGATGGTTATTAGCCCAGTCTGCCGTCCTGGGGTAGTACCACTACTTTCGAATGTAACACCCGTGGAGTAACCTTGTCGCGTTTCGGGAGCAGTTTGAAAATAGCCAGGTATAGCGAGAGGAGTGTGCACTGTCAATCTAGATCATGCATAGCGAAGGCGACTGCTGCCTTTATCTGTAGTAGCAATCATTTCCATTCATGGACCGCACTGTAGGCTCACATCAGGGGGAGTGAGATTACATGCAGAGCTACAGTAAAAAAGTATTATACTTTACCCAGGTAATGGGTCTTCACAGTTAATTAGCGATTCAGGGAGTAAATCAAGTCTGTCACCAATTTCAATAGCTTTTTTCATATCAGCAAGCAGCCAAGTTGCAGCAACACCAACTAAGTTTGTCCACCATTCCATTACTGGATCCCAACAACCTAGAATAAAATTTACGTCAATTGAAAATGTAGTAATAACAGCTAAAAATAAATTTTTGGTGGAATGATTTATTATAGTCAGAACTGCATAAGTTTAGTGACATGACTGCTATCACATATATTTCTTTCTATCAACTGTTTTCTCTTCTCTAAATGCACACAGGCGATATCTCTCTCTTCTGCCATCATTGTGCGTGAGGTGGAGTTATCAGATATCTCGAATATGTAAGTCAACAATGTTGCCAATAAACTTGTCAAATACATAACAAGCGTGTTTTAGATACTAACATAATTGTGATATAGCTCTCGCGTTACATGTTACATAGAAAAATATATAAATAAGAGTTTTGGAGGCTATCTCCAGACATATCTGCTTTGAACTATTTTGTTTTTCTTCAAAATGACCCGAGATACACAATAATATTAACTTAATGCCAATATTTTCTCTGACACTGGCAAATTGTTATAATGCTATAAAAAGAAAAAAAAATACACACATATGGTTAAAAGGCATACCATTATATTGCAGCTCATTGGTGGAGACATTATCAGCGATAAGTTGCAGCTTTTCTAACACGAGACGAGTACTGCTATGCACATCAGTGCATAATAACATTTGGAGACTCTCTTGCAATAAATCCATATGGTAAGCCTGTTGTGAAACATAATACATACAAACATTCTATAGATACTATACTATTTAAATAAAAATTAGTTACAATTTACTGGTACTACCACTACTTTCAAATGCAACTACCACCCGGGAACTAGTCGGTGGTCGAGCGGAAGGAAGCGGCTAGTACTGTGACAGCAGTTATCTCTATGTTGTCTCATGGGCTATACTCTAGCTTAACATCTGTCATACGCTAAATAAAAGATCACCATTTACTAGTGAAATGACTCCATAGTGTATTTAGATTGTAGATTACTCGCAGGCTCTTTTTTTCGCAATTGACCGGCCATGGCCGCGTCTCCTCAAGCCATCATAGTGGAAGCTACTGTTTCCCATAATAATTTATCTGTAGTAGCAGTTGTTTCCGTTCATGGACCGCACTCTAGCTTTACTTCAGGCGGTGTGTTGTCTTATGCCGAGCTACAATAAAAAGAAAACTTCTCTATGTGCTAGAAATAAGGGCCATATGACTTACCCTCATTGCAAAAGCCAAAGGATCTAAAGCTAATTGTTTGGAGAACAATCTAGAAGAAGGATGATCACTCTCATAGCTCCAACGTTGTGTGGTAATGAACTGATGTCCTCGAGGTGTTGTCAGCCATTTATGACGAGTTGAACATGGAGTGTTAGTGCTTGCATTTCTAGCTAAACGTAAATAGTATCTAAAACAAGATAAATACTATATTTTAAAGACTGAATTTTGTAATTACTAAAAAAACCAAACTTAAATATTGGAAATAGTATTAAAAATATATATAAGCTAGATATAAGAATGTGGTTCATAAATGAAAACAACTGCTTCTACAGAGAAATCTCTATGGGCAGCAGTCGCCTTCACTATGCTGGCCTGCGGAGACGAGTATACACGATTTAGATTGGCAGTGCACTCCTTTCGCTATACCTGGCTACTTTCAAATACTCCCGAAACGCGACAAGGTCACTCCACAGGTGTTACAATCGAAAGTGATGGTAGTACCCCCGGACGGCAGACTGGGCTAATAACCATAATCTGTCTGCCTACAACTCTTGAATATTAATATTTTATGGAATTTATGTCTGATATAATGTACATAATATCATCTTATGCTAAAAGTACAGTAAACAAGTTCAATAATTACTTCTTAAAAACTGAAAAAACTTACTTGCAAAGCCATTGTCCCATCTTCGACATACAGTCTTTAAAAACTAAAGCAAGCGTGACGTAAGTATCTGCAAGTAATTGGCCATTTCCAGTCACTTCAGCATAATTGACTGCTTGCAATGCCAAAAACAGTCTCTGCAATCGTCCATTTTGATTATCTAAGAACTCTAACTGGGCAAGTTTATGTGAGATGTTTGAAATTTCACCCGCCCAATGTGCTGTCGCTCTTCTCGATGGGCTGAAATATAAAACATTTTCATTAACTTTTATATGTACTTTGGTCGCTCAGTGCCTATAGACACTATTAAAGAGTGGTAGGCAGACTGATGATGGTTATTTGTCCAGTCTGCCGTCCTGGGGTAGTACCACCACATTCTAATCTAACACCTGTGAAGTGACCTTGTCGCGTTTCAGGAATAGTTTTAAAGTAGCCAGGTATAACGAGAGGAGTGTGCACTGTTAATCTAGAAGGCGACTGCTGCCCGCACAGATTTCTCTGTAGTAGCAGTTGTTTCCATTCATGGACCGTATTCTAGCTTCACATCGGGCGGAGTGTTGTCACATGTCGAGCTGCAATATTTAAAAAAAAAGGTGAAGCCATACGATAAAAAAAAAACACACTCGCTGTGTAGATGTAGCAAGATTATTATATTGTATATATTGTACACTCGCATGTAAGGCCCTGCCCTAGAATAACTTACTGAGGGTACAATACACACCAGTTGTAACTCAAGAAACACTTGCGAGAGAAATACTGTGTCAATACCATGTCAATTCTTCTTAAAAAATTGTTACAGACCTATCAGTCCATAAATCTCCAGCTCGTCGCGATAAAAACCTGCCTAAAGGTAATCTTTGTAATGTCTGTCTGAATGCAGCAGCTGCTAATGACGAAAATCTGCCTGCGCCAACGCGAACACCACGTCCACACGCGTTTAATGCACGACGCAACTCTGTCCGACCGCTTGTTACGTCGCCCTGAAGACATAATGTATTTGAGCTCTATCGTATTGCCTAAGGAAAATAAATTATAAGACTAGTTGACTTTTTTGTGAGTTTCTCTATGGCAGGCCTCACCTTTTTTAAATGAACATCAGCGTGGCGTTTATGTTTATAAAAGTATCCAGCTTCTGGAGAATTTGGTTTTGGTACAGAATCACCATAAACCAAGATCTTTACTAGACATCCACCAATTATTACAATTCTCATTAATAAAATGAATAATGCACTGAAGAACCATGATGTCCAAGATCGAGCATCACCTGTAAAATATATTTTTTTATTGTAGCTTGGCATGTCACAACACTCCACCTGATGTAAAGCTAGAGTGCAGTTCATGAATGAATACAACTGTCACTACAGAGAAATCTCTACAGGCGGCAGTCGCCTCCACTATGCCGGCTTGAAGAGACGGGCATGTACCATCCAGATTGACAGTGCACACTCCTCTCTTTATATCTGGCTACTTTTAAACTATTCCCGAAACACAACAAGGTCACTTCACAGGTGTTACTATTACTGGCTAGATCACTCTCTGTCAGGTGAAAACTAACAAGTGAATACTTTAGTAAGTATACTATTGATTTTTATTAGCCCTTTTATCAGTCAAGTGTTACACCTGTGAAATGACTCGGCGAAGTTACTCGTGTAAAATAGGAGTCGGTCCTGTCAATCATTGTACACACTATTTATAAAGCCAACAGAGATAATTCCTGCCTGTAGACACTTTTCGGTAGCAGCAATTGAATCCACTCAAGAGTTAACTATACTTCATAAATACAAGGATTTTTTGAGTAAAACAATAAAATACGTACTATAACCGTCATCAACAAGTATTCTTCTCTGTTCAACTCTTGATGTGTAATCATATGATTCTGAACCAAATCTTCCATAGAATAAATTGAAGGGGTTAAACGCGAGTAATCCAATCATGAAAGCACCCAACACTAGTCGTGATGTATCACCCATACCCATTACAAACTTGTAATCATCTTCCATCTGTGAAAGAAATAATTACATTATATACTAATTAGATTTTGATAAGACTCAAATAAGATTATTAAAATTAAATTTATTAACATTGTTACCAATTTATGTAAAAGCCAATTACTGTGTGTTAAATTATGATAAAAAAACTAACAAAATCAACGCAGCCTAGGCCTGAAGAAAGAATAGTAACCTGACATCTTTTGTTTTGAACATGTATGCTCTGACCACTAAGCAATACAGTGCTTGTTTTCATTATAATTTAATTTGCTAGATTTTTGTATCCAGGTCCTACGTATTCTATTTTTTATTTTTGTAATACAGCCAAAACGAATAAACTTTTGGCTGTATAAAAAATTTAAACATACCTTATATTCAGGAGATGATTGTGAATCACTGTCAGTGTTGTGTGATGAATGATATGGTGAAGAGACATCGCTATGAGGCGGTGTATACGCTGATTCGATAACAGGCTCCTTAACACCAGATTTTTGACAAGCTGATTTCAAAGCCATATTTTCTTGTTTCAATCTCCCATTTTGATTTTGTAAATATTTTATATATTCTATTGTTTTACGCAATATTGCCGATTTGTTTAACTGAAAATTTAAACAAATTAATTTTTTGCAAAGGCCTTGCTTGATAGAAATTTAATTTTAAACATCATACTGTTCTTTTAACAATAAATAAAAGTGAAAACATTTATTTCTTTGTTTTTAAAATTCCAATAGTAATGACAATCTAAATGGTACCTAATTTATGTTACATTAACAATTCTAAAGTAGATCTCGTTGGCACACTGCCAGTACAAATGCCCTGCTGACATTGTATAATTTTAGCAAAATACTATACCTAAAATTTAGTATGTACTACATATATTATAAACTATATTAAGAAGGAGATCCTCGTTTCTGGGCCCCCAGCGTCTATTGAACATATCACACATATATGAATTATTTATTTATTGAATTTAGGTTATTATGATTATTGATCTATTTCCCTAGGTTAGATATGATAAAACCATTACCACTATAATAAAGCGATTATGAGGACCAAATCGACATATATTTAATTAATAGACATTACAATTTAAATAGGCCCTATTTCCAATAAAAATACAATTATCCCCTTTAACACTAAAAAGAAATTAACACAATTTGTTCTAGCAATTTTTTTTACATGTTTTTGCTATTAAAAGAATCTAGATTTGATAAAAGTTTCTGTCGTCCTATTTATTATATTCCAGTGGTAGTTATTATATACCAGTAGAACTGGTAATTCAATCCTTCCATATAAATTATCCTCATAAACCAACCAGTAAACTATATTAAGGAATGATTTAAAGTACCCAAGGTTGTTATAGACTACTTTATTTCATAGCACCACAACCTTAGTTTACAACACGACTAGAGTCCGAAGTTTTCAGGTCTGGCCTAATCTTCAGTACTGGCCTAGTCTTCAGGAACGGTCTCAAGTCGCAGGACTTTGTATGTAAATGAACTTGAGTTAAAATAATTACCTTAGCTTCTTCACCAACTAACATATTCTTAAGTTCAACTATTCTATCATTAATACTAGTCCTGTATCGCCTTTCAATAGCATTGTGAGCACTTCTCTTGACTTCTTTTACTTTTGGTTGAGGTTGACTTGGAGCCCTTGCTAATGCTATCTTATCTCCATCAAGAACTACTGGGATACCTGTTGTGAGTAATGTAGGACCACTGCTGCTTGTTAAAAGTGTATGTAGTGACCTATTATCTGTTGTAGTTTGTGTATTGGTTATGATACCTTGAGTTGTACCTGAAATTTGATTTTAATAAGATTAATTACATTTAAAAGCTACATTTTGTGCAGAGGTTGCTAGGAACAAGATGAGATGCCACTCCACATGGCATCCTCAGGAGACGCATCAAGAGGTCTTTGTATGTTGGCGAAGGGTCTAACATTAACAGCTGATGTGAGTGTGTACCTACCCTCACTAACAGTGATTAGCGGAAATTAGTTGCAAAGTGGTGTTTAAAAAATAATTTTCAACTTTATTGTATTATTGTAATAATTCTATTTACTAAAATGTTATTTATATAAAAATAGTGAATACTAACCTTGTACACTTGTATACATTAAAGTCTGTGTTTCAGGATTAATTACATTAGATTGTAAAATTACTGGAGAAAAATTAGCATCAGGTCCCTTAAGATATACTGGAGTGACTCCCTTATTATTGTTGTTTTGAATGAGTAACTGTTGATTCTTTGATGATGGATTCTTGGATGCAGGGGTAACTCTTGTCACTCCTTCGATCTGCATCAGTGATGTTCTACCATCAGGCAGCCGTTGCAGACTTCCAGGAGTCAAGTTTAAATAAAGAGGACTCTGGACAACCTGCTGTAACACCATAGGAGACTGTGCGGTTTGTCCATGTTGAGTAACATCAGGTAAAGAGACAGCTTCAACTCGAGGCCGCACACGACGTGCCTCATCTCTTGCGTAAGTATCTCGTATTACATTCTGTTTTGGAAGAATAGGTGCCGTCTTTGCTATAGGACATGACTGCTGTGAAACCAGAGGATTTCCAGTCATATTGTAATATGGTGAATGTTGCGGAGATATAACGTTAGACTTTAAATCTGTGTCTATATTTAGTAGTCCCGAATCATTGTTTACTACGGTTAACTCATCCTCTAACTTTTTCATAAAATCACCATCGCAATCATTAAAAAAATCTGGAATATCACCAAAATAAGTTATAATTTTGCCAACGAAGAAAGAGGTTCAATTATTTAATAAAAAGTAGTTTGACTCGCCTTCTATTTCTGCAATTTCTTGCACGTTGAAAAGGTCAGGATCCATGAATGATTCTGTTGGATCCATGATGTTATTTATATTATTATAAAAGTAAAATAAAACGGAATCCCGTTCTGTTTACGTTCATGACAAATCAGACAAAATGACATCTGACCACCTAAATTTAACCAATAGGAGAAAAGTACGATTATCGCGCGATTTGACGTCATTGTTAAAACGTTTAATTTAAAAAAATATTTCATTAATGTTTCTTCACCATCTGATACATATAAAATAAAAATAGCCATAAAATTTAAAGCCAAATAAATAATAATAATCAATTAGTATATTTTTCTCATTAAATTATCAAACATATTTGTCACTCCATCTAGCGGTTTTTTGTAGAACTAATCTTAGAACAAAAACTCGAGGGTAGACCGACCTAAAAATATTACATATACATTACCTTTCCGATAGATGGCGCTAACCATTAAACTAATCTTTTGGCGGAGTTAGTTTAAACCACGTTCAAGTTTAAAACTAATTTCAGAAAGAAAGCAGTCACCTTCATAAAACAAGACAATGAAATATGATATAGGTAAAATTAATAAGGTCAAAAACTTTTTTATATTTTATTTATTTATAGTTATAACATTATATTATTTGTAAATATAGGTAAAGTTCTTAATTATACAAGAGATAAACAAACTCGATCTAATATATCTATAGATTTATAAGTAATCAACTACATTGTAGATACACAAATATGAATTTAGGTACATCTTATGTTTTGATTTAAAATTCAGGCACAAAGGTATAAATGATTCGTGTACGTGAACAAAACTATTTTTTACATACAAACAGATTAATTTCGGAATTATTCTTCCATTTAGGTACAAATGAGATACCTAGACTTAATGGAATGTCCTAACAATAACAAACAAAGGCACAACAAAGTGAAGCCACCCACAGTAAGCACTAAACACTAAACACGTGATTCAATACGTGCTAAAATAATTAATAAAAAGTATTTTTAAGCAAAAAGAAATATTGTAAGGATTTTTATAATATAACGCTATGGCATTCTCAAACTAGACTAAAGTAACAAATCAGTCTTCAATGTTTAATTAAAATTAATAAAGTTGTACATAACATAATAGATAGATCAATATAACAGAATTAAATATATTTTTATAGGTTTAAACTTTTGAATTTTTCTTATAAGGAAAAAAAAGTTCTTACTCAAAATTAAGTAAAGAATGAGATTGAATTAAGGGGTACCTATGTATTTTTGTTTCGCTCACTTCATGCCTGTATCGACAGCAAAAAAAGTTTCACAAGAAAAATTATTATTTTTTTGCTTAACGCCAAAATACATACATTTAAGTTATTTTGTCCATTAGCATCTTTATTGGACGCGGAGTGCGGTGCGGTTACAAAATATTATAAAAGTTTCCCAAGTATGCATTAAAAAAATTATTAAAAACTAAACTAGGCGCCGCTATCTTAACTTCAATCTCATTCTCTAATTGACCAATTGACTTCTTATAGGTAATAAGATAGTTAGTATCAAAGTTTAAACCTAGACTAACGATGTAACGCATTTAATATAACATAGTAGTAATTGTTTATTTAATGTAAAAACAATTAACGGTTGTATTGCTTTGCTAAATTGTGTAAATATATAAATAACAGTATTATCTATAATAGTTGAAGGTGCTATAATAGATACAATCGTGAGCCACACTTCATTATAATTAATATGATACATTATTAAATCTAATTGCTGTAATTGCTACATTATTTTATTATATTAAAAATACTAATTAGTAATCGAATAAATACATAGATAATATTGAACAAATATTTTGAGTGAATTGCGACGACGTGATAATAATGATTCTCTTAACACATTGAGCATTTCTTAAATAATGATTTTTATAATTATCTTAATCTATACGAACTTGCATGTGCAAGACGAGGTGTGAGCCAACTACACTATAAATAATGTAACATGTAAATACTCTATTATGGCAGTCGATCTACTAATGTAAAGTTCATTAAAACAGGTACCCGTAACATAAGTAACTATCAAACATGCGAAAACATAACGTCACGAACATATGCAACAATGTGCTACCCTATCACTAGGTTCAACATGGTGTCTCGTGAACATACATAGTTGCGAGTGACGCGACAACGACGGACTAGAGGTGTATAGCATTCGTGAGGTAGTGGCGGCATATCAGTCTATAAACATCACAGTCGCGGACAACAAATTGCACAATAACTCGTCTAGGCGGTCTCGGCCGGCGCAGCCTACCTATCTTGAACATAGAAAGTCAAACCTTATTACTTCTTATAATCTAATTAAAGCTAACCTACATCCTGAATGTTAACAAAGATATATAAACGTTATAAAACAAAAAAAAACGAGTGAAGATATAAACAAAAATAAAAATCACAAGATCCATCATTAGCCATATAACGTAAATTTTATTTCGATACATGGAGAACGATGGCAAGAAAATAAATAAAGAGAGGTAGTTTAGAAGTGGCCTAGGAGCCGATTGCAATCGCCCGGCCGGTGTGCCCGGTCAGCATATCAGGCGCGTGAAGCGACCTGCTATATAGACTTATCCTATTCTATATCTTTGTACGACTAAGTCAGTCTTATCGAATATGTTAGCGTTGAGACGTCCAAAGACGGACTAATCTCTATCGCCGCAATCTAGAGCATAGTTTCTCGGGGGCACGATGACTCCAGATGGAGGTTCTGGATCTCGTTTTCTCGATATAGAAAGATCCTCGACGTGATCCTCTTCTGGCGGTGGCGAGGGTGGAGAATGTGACGGCTCGCGCACTGGAGAACGCGGGGCTAAAGCGGCATGAGCGGCGGCCGCCAACGCCATAGCATGCAGCGCCTCACGGCCGCCGTCTCGACTCGCACCTTCTAGAGCTTGCTGCAGAAAGGATGCATCCAATAAGGGTCCAGTTGTGCTCCCGTCTTCTCCACCGCCGGTTCCACTGAGCCCATATGGAAACGCGGCGCCGTTTGATTCTCTTTTGACACCCCTGCTCATAGGTCGACTAGTGGTTATGCCCAATTTCTTTACTTTATCATACAAAGTACGAGATGGTACACCGTATTTTCGTGACGCCTGTAAAGCGCTCATGCCGTTACGGACGCATTCGATAGCAGACATGATATCAGATCGCGTGTATTGTTTATATCGCTTCCATTCAGGCTTCTGCTGAGGTGGTACGTACGGTGCGAGGCCTGATCGGACATCTTGCTGGAAATTTGGCGGAGGCGGTGAAGGATGAAATGTTCGAGAAGATTCGTCTTCGAAAGATCGTTCGGTGTACGGTGAATGCGCATCTTCTGACCTGTCCGAGCGATGATAATGCGGAGACGAAGCGCGAGACGAGAGACGGCGAGGGCGATAATCGAACGCGCGATGCGGGCTAGAGGCGCGATCCATATCATGACCTAGACCGTTCGTGTCGATACGTGTCGGTGGATGTTGCGGTACGGGATGGCAAACTAGCGATACCGGCTGGGACGAGTCCGGTGGAGTGGGCTGCGCTAATACGTTTCTGAGTATCGGCGTATCTCTCGATGCTAACATGCTCGACAGCTTCTTCCGTTTCAACGGGTTCATGTCGGTAGAATCGTAAGCGGCCGAAAGAGCTATCGGCTGCGGAGGCCACCGCGGAGGCGGTGCCGGTGCGGGCGGTGACACGCTGGAAGGCGCGGCGGGAACGACGCGAGGCGGTGATGACGCCGGAGTACGCTCGTCTCCTGGTCGACGTCGTAGATCATTCATATCAAACAGACCCTTCACTTCTAATTGCTCTGCGACTTTCATGATGCGCGGTATATGCGCTTGAGTCACGTTGACTTCTCCCGTGTACATATACTCGAGAAGAGCGCGCATTTCAAAGTCTTTCACTCCGGGAAAAAGGATGCTGCAATGATCCATGGGCACATCAGCCAAAATAGACTGAAAATATGGTGAGTTAGCAGCTAAAACGACCCTATGGGCTTTGAAAGTGACTTGGTCGTCAACGACTAAAGTGCAGTCTACATAGGTTTCTACTTTAATAAGGGCTTCGAGTATTTCTACCAAATTAGCTTTGTGATGGTTCCATTTCAGACAAAATGTCTGTTGTCCCTCGCTACTCCCCATTTTTCTAAATTGGTATTCTGAAAAGAAACAAAAATATATGTTGACTATTTTATCTTAACAAAACAATGCGAAAATAAAATTAATGGTATGAGATCAGTTTGAAAATAGCCAGGTATAACGAGAGGAGTATGCACAGTTAACTATTATTATTCATACTATTCACATTCGTCTCCACAAGCCAGCATAGCGGAGGTGACTGCTGCTTGCAGAATTTTCTCTGTATTAGCAGTTGTTTCCGTTTATGGACCGCACTCTAACTTAACACCAGGCGGAGTGTTGTCATAGAGCGATCTACAATAGATAAATATAAACACTCATTTTTAAATTTCTTTTAAATAAAGATAAAATAAGAGTAAAACTAGCTCAGCACACGCCCAAAATAAATGTAGAATAGAAAATAATAAACAAAAAAAGTTGTTGTGGTTTTCTACAGTAAAAGTGTGCAAATAATGATACTGATAAAATATATAATATGTTTTGTAAATAAATAAATTACGTTAATTACTAGAATAATTGTATTATATTATTAAAAAAACACTATTATTAAATCACTAATTTCAAAATAAACGCAACTACAAATAAGTAGGTATTTCTTCGCTTTATATTATTAATGATATTGTTTTCGAAAACTTCATAAGCAAAATATATTTTAATTGCCGTTGCATACTAATTAAAAATAAACAAACCTGGTATCAAGTAATCACTAGTAGACCCCGGGAACATTGCGTTTTATTTTTGTACTTAGAAATAGGTATATAATAAATAGTAAAATCCAAACTTTTCACGCACGTAAAACTCGAGCATAGCAACATGCGTGCGACACTCGTAAACGCCACTGCTTGACTGCACCGCCCTTGCCCATTTACATATAGTGTGGCCCTTCCTGAGTTTCTGACTGCTAAATTGACTTTTACCTTTTGCACGACAGGTAAATCGAAGTTAGGGGACCGTCAAAACTACGACTCAGACCCGAACCCTTCTAACAAGTTATTCCTGAAGTTCATGCTGGTATTTTATTGTATTCATGTTTAAAAAAAAATCATCGCTACTTACTTGTTTATTTTGAAGAAAAGACCGGCTACGGCGCGGCGTAGATAACTACGAGTGCTACGAAAGTTGCAAAATAATAATTAATGCGAGCTCACCTTAATTAATCAGGAATCCAGTGTTATACTCTTTTTAGGATGCTAATAGATTAACGTCGTCTTATATCGTCACTGCACTGCACGAGCGCGAATAGTTCGATCACTGAGGGTCGTCGCCGTGGGGGCGGCTTGCCCTGGCGGGTGTCTGACGGTGACTGTTGCCAGCGAACGCCAGGCCGCGCCGCGACCGTCCTCCGACGAGTCGTTTCCCCGCCCGCTACCCGCCCGCGCACTCTGCGTGCGCTTTTTACGCACGCAGCGCGAGTGCAGTGCAATTGCGTGCGGGCGGAGGACACTGAGGCGCGGCGGGGAGCGGCCGCACCTATCGACGAATTGCAGCAGCGGAGGGCGCGAGACGTTCGTGTGCGTGAGTCGTGCGCCCGCGCATACGTCGATCTGGCGCTGTGCGTGTGGACGTCGTCGTCGAGACGATAGAATCCGTGATAAAAAATACTCACCTAGCCGGCCCTTTGTATGCTAACATCGAGCTTTGTGTCGCCGACTATAGCAAGAATTTTGATAGTTCTTCTTGCTAATTATCATAAAAATCGAATTAATATGCTCGCTTGCGTTTTCATTAGTTAGGTGATGATTATGCAGCTACTGGCATTGTTTTCTATTCAGGTGTTAGGTATTGTAATTCGTTCTTACATAAATAATTAATAGTCTATTTTCACAAAATTCCATTTTACTAATTTATATTATTGCATCACTAATAAACAAAATTAAATAGGTGATTCTCGTCTTTCGCTTGAAATATATTACAAGTCCTGCAGTAAACAATATTCATAAATAAAATACTATGTACATTTTAGCAATCTAGAACTGTAAATGTACTTATCTTGTTTCCTTAGAGTGAAGAAAGTTGGTAATTAATTCCAATTCACGTAAAATAACTTTCCATTTGCAGCAGTAAACGCTGCGCATCGTAATACGCCCTAAAATTCCCAAAACCGCGTGAACAAATGATTGTTGAACGAGGTCATTGACATTCTCTACGTGTAGGGACGCCAAAATAGCGCGAAATGCACTTAAAAATAGAACAAGCTGTGTGCAATATTTTTTTGTAGGAGAGAACAATTTCCGTTGAAAGTTGAAATAAGAACATAAGATCATCCATCTCGAATAACGAAAATAAATTTTAAAGAAGGAAACATTTTATAATACCTACGAGTACATAAAATATAAAAAAATAAACTGAATAAAATGTTACTGTTCTATTTAGTTTCTTATATGACTATTGACTACTTATGAACGTCTGATTGGTCAATTTACAAATACAGATAGAAGTGTGTAAAAATCTACGCAGAAATGTACCTTATGCGAAAGGGTCAGAGCTCTTACTATTTATTGAGATTATGATGGTCTCTATAAAACTGGATTTGCCTGATGATAAGTTAGAGTGCGATCCATGAGCGGAAACGACCGCTATCACGGAAAAATGTCTGCAAGCAGCAGTCACCCGGCATAGCGGGTTTGAGAAGACGAATGTGCCCACCACTCTTTAATTTCTAACTCAAATAAACAATTAGTAAGAACAAAATTAGTCAGGAGTTAGATACATCCATAGTTATTTACGTACTTTAATAAAAACAATAGAAAATCCACAAATTAATTATGTCAAGAGGTTGATCGATATTCAGTCGATAGCACCGACACATTGTCAATCTTCATTCACACATACGGGTCATCCTTTTAATACTATTTGATTTCACACGATTCGTCTATAAAATAAATCAAATAATAATAAAAAAACATAGATTAATACAATTTTGCTCTTACAATGATTCAATTAACAATTTCATTAGGCAATCTTAAGCCCTCTCATGCGTTCTTCCATTCCTTTAACCCTGGATCCTTCAAACCGAGCGTGAAAAAGCACCTTCTCAGGCCGGCATAGTAAAGCCCGACTGGAGCCACCGTGTAAGCGATTCTTTAGTCGTTACTGCTTATCCTCTTCCACTGTGCTTATCATTAGGCCCGTTGTCATAAAAAAACTGCCAATCTGCATGGTACAGGTTCGTATCCTCAAACCGGAATGCTATAATCGCTGCCTGCTTTTTCAGTCGTATCAGATGAATCATGCCGCACTCTAGCTTAACATCAGGTGGAGTGTGGTTACAAACAAAACGAAATACGTTAAAAATGGTTAGATGAGGAGCATGGAGAGAAGAAAAATAATGGATGTGGTTGTGACTGAAGTCCACAGACAGAAGTCCTGCCTACACCGGTATGTAAGTAAAATTTTAGAGCGGCCGTGGTCTAGCGGTAAGACGCGTGAATTCACGATCAATGAGACCCGTGTTCGAACCTCGCTAAAGACCGGTACCAATGTAACTTTGTTATATGTACTTTGGTCGCTCAGTGCCTATAGGCACTATTAAAGAGTGGTAGGCAGACTGGTGATGGTCCAGTCTGCCGTCCTGGGGTAGTATCATCACTTTCGAATGTAACACCTGTGAAGTGACCTTGTCGCGTTTCGGGATTAGTTTGAAAGTAGTCAGGTAGTCTCCTCAAGCCGGCATAGTGGAGACGACTGCTGCCCGGACAGGTCTCTCTGTAGTAGCAGTTGTTTCTATTCATGGACCGCACTTTAGCTTTATATCAGGCGGAGTGTTGTCACATGCCGAGCTACAATAAAAAAAATGTATGGCGCATAATTATCTGCATTTGTTAAAATTACTATCTTTAATTTATAAACAATAATATATTTTTTAAAACATTGTAAACATATTATTCATTAGGGTTGTGACTGTTGTTAGTCATTTAAGATAACAAATGCACTAAAATTCCTAAGATAAAATTGCAAATTATTTTCTTCTAAGTCATTGTCATTTATTTTGTTGTATACAAGCTGGTTATCGTCATAGCGATAATCAACAACAGTCAACTACGGAACAGCAGGGAAATGCACTATTTTAATTGAGAAAAAAAAACATTACGTATCTCCCAAACATCTCAACCAGTTCCGATGTAGGTAACTTGCGTATATACAACACTAGCTAAAAAGCTTAAAAATAAATATAAGTCTTTTACACTATGTCAAGTTAATAATGCTGTATGTACCTACATGTTCAAGAGTGGTAGGCAGACTGATGATGGTTATTTGTCCAGTCTGTCGTCCTGGGGCAGTACCACCACTTTCGAATGTAACACCCGTGAAGCGACCTTGTCGTGTTTCGGGGATAGTTTGAAAGTAGCCTGGTATAAGAGAGGAGAGTGCACTGTCAATCTAGATGGTACATGCTCGTCTCCTCAAGCCGGCATAGTGGAGGCGACTGCAGCCCGTAGAGATTTCTCTGTGGTAGCAGTTGTTTCCATTCATGGACCGCACTCTAGCTTTACATCAGGCGGAGTGTTGTCACATGTCGACCTACAATAAAAAAAAAATGTAGCCGTTGAGGAGAGACCTCGCGATCGATGAGACCCGTGTTCAAACCACTCTAAATTCTGACCGGTACCAATGTAACTACGTATGCAAATACGTACTTTGGTCGCCAGTGCCTGTGATACAAGCACTAGCTTATACAGCAGTGGCGGACTAAGGCTAAAGTGGGCCCTAGACAACATTGCAATTCCGGGCCTATTTTTCAGTCATGATACATACTTTGCGTTTCGTTAAAACCTAATTTTCGAGGCCCAAAAATTATGGGCCTTAGGCACGTGCCTAGGTTGCCTAGGCCTTAGTCTGCCCTTGTTATACAAGCATTAAAAAATCAAATACAATTAAAAATAGACTGTACTCGTAATAGAGTAGAGTTGTAGTACTATAATATTTTTTGTTATTTTAATGGTCGTGGTTAGTTAGTTTTTTAGTTAATTAGTTAGTTTGAGTAGTTGTTATATTAATTTTGCTTTAAGTTTTAGTCTAATTTGTTGTTTTTATGGTGATGGTGAGTTTATAATAATAATATTTTTCAGTATTTTATAACATCCTGAACTGGAGGAAATCTGTATAACCATGGACCCACAGGACAGGCTTTGCCTAGTGTGGGTCATGTCACACAACTCGTTGTTTTGTAAAGCAAAAAAAATGTAAAATAAAATAAATAAATAACGTAATGAAGGCACGAGAGGATTATGCTCTGTAATATAAAGCTTTATAAAAAAATTAAATAATTACGAAAAATTCTCACGGAATGAGAGTTTTAATTCATAAAACATTTTTCAGTATAAAAGCTGCAAGTACTTCATAATAACCTAATATACGTACTTGAAAAGCCCTTAACTCCCCCTTTGCTGCCATTTGCATATCGATATCGTTCTAGTGGTAAGCGTATATGTCTTTCAAGTGATACTGAAATGAAGGAGAATCCAGCGCACTTTATAATAATATGAATTAAAATACTAAACCTACCTGTTATACTATTAAACAACTAATATTTTCTATGGTGATTAGCCCAGTCTGCCGTCCCGGGGTAGCATCACCATTTTCGAATGTAACACCCGTGAAGTGGTGTGAAGATGGTGCATACTGGTCTCCTTAAGCCGGCATAGCGGAGGCGACTGTTGCCAGTAAAGATTTATCTGTAGTAGCAGTTGTTTCCGTTTATCGATCGCATTCTAGCTTTACATTAGGCGTGCCGTGCTACAATAAAAAAATGCTTTTACGAAAACTATTTTTTTAAACTATTAAAGTACATATATTTAAGTCTATTATTATTTCATTATAACCCGACATGTGACGAAACTTGTATGAAGAGTCTATGGGCGGAAGTAGCTACCACTATGCCAGCTTGAGGAGATGACACACTTCTCTCGTTATACCCGGCTACTTTCAAGATGGTTCCTTCTTAAGTCACTTCACGGATGTTGCGCTTATACTGGTACTACCCCGGGACGGCAGACTCGCTCATCATCGGTCTGCCTATAACTTATATTCATACTGTAGATAAATGTTAGAATACTTACAAAAAAAAATGGTGTCACATATAAAAACAAAAATATTATAGGTAATATATTTTAGCGAATATTAATTATTCAGACATTGACACACTTATTATTTCCATTATAATGCAAAACTAGTATCTAGTATAAAAAACTACAGACGAATACGTTTTTATTAAATTCAGCAATAAGAAATGCATCGACAATTGCTAAACAAAGCATCACATTATGCTAATACCAGCATAATTCATATGCCACGACCTATCCCACGACGCGACGCATGCACTTCTCATTTACAAAAACTGCAAACCGGGGGTTAAAAAAAACGTCTAATAAAAAAGCAATAACGCCCCGCATGCCGGTTTGTTGTGTTCAAATTGACAAGCTCGATGAAGCGTATGTGCTTGTCCCACAATTGGTAGATCGTCAATAAAATTGTTATTGAGAAAATGAAACCAAACTTTTAACACGCTGTGCTTTATTTTAGCGATTAGTAGTACCGAACTAAATAAAAATGATTAAAACAAAGAAATTACCAACGAGAGAAGTGCACTGTCAACGTGGACGATGCCAATTCATATCCTCAACCTGACGCGATATAACGAAGCGGCTAGGCTGCTAGCTGCTGCCCTCAGACAATTCTTTGCAGTAACACTTTTCTACGGTCATGGACTGTACTGTATATGTATGTTGCCAGCTTTTTTAATTCATTTTAATCAGTAACTATAACACTTCTTCTTCTTGTAAAAAATATATATGTTAAACGACAGGATATAAAGTTGAGCCTGACTATTATATTTTTCTTAATTATGTCTTAGTTTTGTTTAAAAAATTGTGAAGTGAGTTTTAAATCAATTTTTAATGCAGCAAAACTCATCGAATTTTTTTTTTGTACTTCATTATATTCGCAAAATCATGATCTAGAATCTAGATGTAGAGTTCTAGTTATATTAGAAGTAATGTGAAAATAATAGTTTTTTTTGTGTTTACGAACTGCCAAGGTCGAAGCAATCGTATGCTTATAAAATCATACTTCTAATAATATAAGAATAAAAATTTAGCATAATTAAAGTAAGGGTTAATACGCCAGCATAAAGAGATAATCTAAATTTCACGGATCTACTAGTTCATTTGTCACCAGCATCCTGGGCACGCGTTACCACAAATTTATTATTTTATCCCCATTAATAGGGTGACCTCACCCTATGGAGTCTTATCTACAATTATTAACTAGTAGAAGACAATTAAATAATAGTCGACCTTACCCCCTTACTTTATTCAATGCATAAACTTTGTAATTTAATGGAGGGTGTATCCGATGGGGATTGTAATTTGCAACAAGTATGCAGCGATTAATCAAAAGTCACTTATGCAACAACTTATTTAGAAATATCTGTTAAAAACAAATAAATCTATCTTCTGTTGAAACTCGTCTATGAGGTCATTTTAGTTAAAAATTAGTTTTTTAGTCAATTTATGTTGTCAAATTATTTACATTATTTTTTTAATTATGATGGAAATTTAATTTTCAAAAATCAATATGCACACAACAGCCTGAACTGAGGTGGTGATTAAACCTCCTTCCACAATGCGCGCGGAGCTCTGACCACTAAACTATACAACCATTGGGGTTTTACGTGACCGTGTCGAAATTCCTCTATTTAATTCCATCTTTCTATCGGCAGCCCTTCCAGCTGTTGTGTGTGTTCATTTATGTCTATTTCTTTCTCAGTTTTTATTACAATTATATGAAGTGTCAACGTGGATAGTGTCTTTCCTCAAGCTAGCATAGCGAAGGCGACTGCTACCTATAAAAATTGCCCTATAGTAGCAGTCGTTTCCGTTTTTTTCCCGCACTCTAGCTTAAAAGAATAATTATATATTATAGATATTATATATTTTTAAAACTATACAAACAGATATAGAAAGCAGCACAGTTAAAATGCACAATCGCTAATATATTCAAATAAAGGGCGACCACACCCGCAGGAAGTGGTTCATCGTAGCAAAACTCCCTGTTCAGTGTTCACCCATCGACTAGTGAAACAATAGACTCTCTTCCTCCCATTGTCTCTACTTAACATATTATTACACCCAAAATATTGATATAACAATTGCAAAAACATTTCTAATTGTTTTGTAACGGGATTATGGGCGCAATGACACCGCATTTGGACTTTTGTACCTAATTGTGAATGAATTTGTGAATAGCAAACAATATTGAACTCTATTCTAATGGCATAAATTGTCAAATTCAATTGAATAGTGCGACAAAATTGATTAACCAAGTTAATAAGGATTAATGTCGACGAACGTTGTTAATATATGACAAATGCTAAAATAATGCAAAATAACTATTGTTATTTATTATTCAGCGAATTCTATTAACATCAGCACTGAATTTCTTATTGAATGGTCAATGATCGGATATTCCAAACAACATTTAGTTTCAATTCAACAGTGATAGGCAGATTAGATGATGGTTATTAGCCAAGTTTGCCGCCCGTGAAGTGACCTAGTTACGATTCGGGATCGGCTTAGAAGTAACCCGGTATTTTAAAACGAGAGGAGTGTGCCCTGTCAATCGGTCAAACTGTGCACATTCGTCTGCTCAACCCAGTATATTTGGAGCGACTGACAACCGCAGAAATTTCTCTATAGTAGCAGTTGTTTCCACTCATGGACCGCATTCTAGCTTAACTTCAGACGGGGTCTAGTCACATGCCGAGCTACTTTAAAAAAAATGCAGACAACTACGGAAATGACAATAATTTCGTTATAATAATGCAATGTCAAAATTTGTTGTGATAACATCGCCGCAACCAAAAATGGGTCAAGAGTGTTTGAAAAAACGCAATAAATTTTGAAAAGGCGGTTCTGCTAAGTATCTTTGTCAAAATAAAGGAGAGCACCTGCCTTTCGTAGACAGGGAGGCGCGTTCAACAGTCTGTGACGATATTATGATTTTTTTAACTAGGGGGCATATTTTGCTATTTCATTGTGCCATGTATTTTATTCGAAACGCAATTTTTAAAATTACCTTTAGTCGAGAAAATATAATAATGATTATTTAAAGAATATAAGTGTGATAATAATGCAATAATCCTTTGTATTTTAATTTAAAAAATCTTCACAATAAATTTGATTAGAAATGATACGATTCGCTCGTTCCTATCCGCGGCCATGTTGCATTCACTCACCCGAAACCTAACAAAATAAAACAACAGAGTAGTTTCTTACTTTTTTAAACCTTTTTTTACGCAGGATCATTTTTCTACATGCTTGGGAATAGTATGGTCGCTTTGTCACTCCAAACTGGACTTTATGTGGTTCGCATAAGTATGATAAATAGGTTTCGGAGGCTGTATTGAAGTGGACGTCCTTGGGCGGACTCGATCTGCTAGATGCGAGAACGGCCCACCACTGCATCGTCGCATCGTGGTCGTTGCACTATGTAGATATTGGAAAGTATACGAAAATTCATTCGCTTTGCGTAATTTTATAAAATCAACGTTAACTCAATTTCTCAAATACTGTTTTAAAGTAACTATGACTATTTCATAAATTTTCTTAGGCTAAAATATTTAAGTGACATTGTTGAACGATTAAGCAATACTTAAGGACCCGGAGTCATATTTTGCCAGCCATAGAATTTTAAAACAGTCACACCCATCTCTAATGAGTTCAAAAGTTTTAAAATGTCATATATCTCAGACAAGCCCATATTCGCTAAACAAAAGGAAAAACCTCTTTATTTCGTAATTATCTAATAACGTAAAAAAAGGTTTATAGAAACGTCAATGATTAAGAAATATAGGAAATTGTAGAAAGAAATTAAATGCACAAACGGGAAATTGTCCTTCGTCGGCATAAGTCATCAATATTTCAAATGGAATGAACAAATTGCCATTAAAAACGCAAGTAAACCAACATGTGTCAAAGGTATTCATTCCCGCAAAAACTCGTTGTTTATTCAGCAAAATCAATAGTATATTTCTGTCCTCATAGTATGGAGCGTGTTTCTGACTGTAATACAAGATCGACGGCATGATATGCAAGTAAGTGAGCTCTAATTACAGGTATCATTTGCAATAAAGTTGTCCACAATGCAATGGCAACGTTGTAAGGACATGAGGAAAGGACGGTAGCATGCAAGTCGTCGAATTCATTAATATTTAATTGAAATAGCAACCTACATTCTCTGTGACATGTCTTTAATAATTACTAGGTAATTTATTATTTTTAAGAAAGCTGCGAATTTATTGTTTTAAAAAGATGATGGTCGTCATTAGCCCGGTTGGTCCCGTGAATCATGTTCTGGGATTAGTGTGGCTGACCTATCAACATGAACGTAAACGGTGTAAGTCGGCAAATCGGAGGCGACTGCTCCTTGTAGACATTCATCTTGGGTATCTTTTGTTTCTACACATGCATGAATCGCACTCTAGCATTAAATGAAGTAATGAACTAAAAAATTATTAATGAAAATATAAAAAATGTTTTGCATTGCATTAATCATTCAACAGAATGACCGTCACGTAGCATATGTCGATACAAAACTCATAATGATTATGGGTTTATAGCGGGTTTATTCGCAACAACCCTCGCTGCGTTACTATGGGGTGGTTGCGGCCAAAATTGTATTTTTATTATAATTGCTCTGTTTTATTGAGAGCCTGTCAGCCAGGGTAAATATTTTAGAATTATGTTACACTACGACCGGATAGAAATAGAGAAGGGTATGGCGTAATTAGTCATAGTTAATATTATTATTTTGCATTGAAATATATTAAACCTGTTTATACACATTTGTATTAGTTTCTATCTTTATATTGATATAGCAGTTGATCTGTTATATATTGCTTAACGTACATTTAACCTAACCTACTCTACCATCCAACCGTCATCCTGGTATTCCTTCTTATTCATGGTACGTCACATCAAATACTCCAGACAAAACAGTTCACATGCTTTTTTGTTTTATTTCTTCATTACAAAGGAACTACGCCACAAAAATTTCTTTGTGGATTGGATATCGCTAAGTAAACAATACACTTAATTAACATGCAACAAGCAAGACCTGTAGGTACTTATACGAGATAAGTCCCCGATACCCATTTGACCAAAGCAAATAATGTTTCAAAAGCAATTTCGTAACAAATACTCATATAAATATCACTTACACTTTGGGACGCATATTGACAGTTTTATTATACAAATAAGAGCAAAAAAAGCCGCCAAATATCACCCTGTCATGGATAAATTTCACCCGTTTCAGGCAGCTTATCCTTTAACCCTAAACATGAAATGTATGCGATTACTTGATCTTACTTATTTTTATAGACTATTTTCCCTCTGTTATTCTTTATAAAAGGTTGTCAAGACGTAAAAACTATTTTTATTTTATTTTTATATTAATTTTTAGCATATTCGTTATTATTATTATAAATGATTCGAGTTCAAACATACGTACTTTCGCATTTCTTACATATAAATTATTATAATTTTCGCAATATAGGTAATAATTACTTATGTATTTGCAAAATTATTTAATTGTTACTATTTGTTTAAAATTCAATTAAACTATTTGGAATTGGTAACCTTATCAGTGCAGTCAATTCCTAGAACAGATTATTTTATCTATATTCTATAACATAGAATTCGCTGTGACGAACGCTTATCTAATTTCACTATTATGTCACGTAAAAAGTTTTTCTGTTTTTTTTAGCAAGAGTGATCGACAGATTGTGATGATCGTTATTAGCCCGGTCTATTATCCCAGAGTGAGTATTGTGGTAGTACCACCACTTTCAGGTGTAACACCCGCGGAGTAACCGAGTCGCGTTTCAGGATCAAATTGGAAATATCCAGATATAAGAAAAGAAAAGGGCATTGTCAACCTGGATGATGCCTTTAGCTGGCATAGAGCAGGCAACTGCTGCTTGCAGAAATTTCTCTGTGGTAGCAGTTGTTCATGAACCGTGCCCGTTAAATTTTGTTAATAACTTTTATAATAAAGTTCATAAAATTTGAACACAAACTTTCCAAAGTCTAATAATAAAGTAAAAATTTTAGTTAATTTGTTAAGGCATTACTATTATTTTGAATATAACTTTAATAAAACCTTTATATAAAAAGCATAGGAAAAAATAAAATAATAATTTCACAATCCAACGTTAATTGAAATAATAGACACAAAGTACCTAGTTGTTTGCGAAACTTTAATCTGTGTAATCAAGAATACGTGCGAGAATGAAATATGTGCATCGTACGCGAAACAGTACGCACACGCACTCTATGCGTATGCGCAGATAACATGCGTTCATGCGATAACGTCGCATACGCCCCGCACGATAACGTTTTCTACATTAAGATATTGCACATAATTTGATATGTCTATTTTCTCTATTACAACATATTTAAAATATTAATTCAAATAATAAAATAACAGTTAAAACAATTAAAAATTAATTATTATTAACAGTAATTGATAATAATTAGGTCACATTATAATTTAATAACTTATTAATAGCGATTTGCCAAAAATAACAGAAATCAACAGAAAACTTGAAACAGAAATCTTGGAACCTGTTTTCATTATGTAAGCAAATTCGCACTATACCGGTTTGCAAATGAATGAAGGTAGAAAGAGAGAAACTATATCAACATTGTAATGTCGCATTCTTTTGTTGTGCAGTGAGCGTACGTAATAATGACCTTAACAACAACATTTCAATTCAACAATATCGGCACGTGCTCCATCCAACAAAAAAATTGGGTTGGTTAATACCGTTGGAGTCGGAGTTACGCCAATTTCGCACATTTCTATCAGGAGAACAGAAATTCAAGAAGATAACACGTATCGTTATTCGACGTTATAAATTGGCACAGAGATGTAAGTCTATAGATAATAACTATACTTGTTTGTATTAAAAATTAAAAAAAAATTATTGGTATACTTATGTATATTGTATATAGCTATAGATATTATTTATTGATACAAAACAAATCTTTTTTGAATAAATAGATAGATGCAAGAACAAAAGAGATAACAAAACCGGTTAGTTTGGCTAAGAAGGAATAAATTTTGCACATCCTAGTTGCGCGATAATTTGCTAATTTCGCGAAATAATACCAGGACAACATACAATGCTTGAAGATGTTCACATTGGCTTCAGTTATACACCTATTTATACTTATTATTTCGCACACCAAAATGTCAATCACGTTTAAAAGCGTAAAGCGAAAACTAAAATGTACTAGGATACAAGGAGTACTAAAGAGGTAAACGCGGAAAACATTTTACGCACACATTCGCACATTTATTTAATTTGTTTTCCTTTTATCTTCGCTATATACTAACCGGCCAATCAGCGTAGCGTTTAGTATGTAATATAATCAGCAGAATCAGCTCGCGAGACACGTTAAATTATTTTGGCAACCGGTTTGATAATACCTACAGATTCGCGAATATAAACAAACCTATAATACCTACAATTTATAAGTATTTTTCGTGTTTGTACCAGCATAATCATTCATTTCATATGAATAAAATTTCAAAAATTAACTTCTTCTCTTTATTATTGTTTTCACAGTGTTATCTTTATATTGAATTAATAAAACATTAAAATAATATATTTTATATGTTAAAAAAAACTGTTTCCGAAATACAGCGAGGTTAGTAACTATTTACGAGGTTACGCAGAGATTTTGGGGCCAAGGTTTGCCAGCTAATAGTTATTTATATGATCATTTAGTACTACTTGATAAATATACAAAATTTTCGTTCAAACTTGTATCAGTAATATCGATATTTGATTTTTTCATAATCTAGTTGCTAAAGTTATAGGTAAATCTTCCTAATTTCAGAGCAAAATAGCTGAAAACCATCAGTCTCAAAATGTTTTTTAAATTATTAATAGCAACCTAAAAAGAAGTACAGACGAAATTATAGCCGAAAAACTTCCTCGTCAACAAACGACTTGTGAATTATTGAAGACGACCATCGAAGCAAAAGGTTTTACTAACCCTCACGCACTACCACCCCAAATGTAAATTAAAAATACCTTTGTAACTAATTTTTTGACTTTTCACTTTACTATCGAAAAATTCCTGATCTTATTTGCAATTTAGGAGACGAAATTGGTAATCAGGTTTAAATGTAAATTAAACGATAGAGGTCTGAAATAGATTTTTCCGTATGCTACTGGTTGAGGACATTAAATTGATTGGACGAGGTCTTTCTGTTAGTATAATTACAAACAGTCCTCAATAGTTCCGCGTAAGTACAATCTATTTGTCTTCCACACGCAAATGTATAAAGGGAAATTTGTGTGAATAATTGATACGTGTCATTTGGCAACCCCCTGCCACCACGCGGCCCACGCTGGACATGTTTAGTTGCTCACACGTGCCACCGACACTTTGGAAACTTTTCTGTACACCTACATTTGACATATATTCATAATTTTTTATCTATAAACAAACTACTAAGGGTTGCCTCACTAACCTCTTTTCGTTGAAATATCTCAGTAACATCTTTAGAAACATTGTATAAACCACATAGAGTTGCTTCTGCCATTTAAGAGATTTTTTGGGATAAGGTAATAACAAGATAATAATTTCTTTCAATAAAAATTATAGCGTTTTTCTTTTGTTATATTAATAAATATATTGAAAGTGTAATTAGAACAACTAATAATTATATAGGTATAGGACACGATAGTGAACTTTTATGAAAAGTGAGGTCAATAATAATATGAATAGGTTTTAATGGCGATGTTAAAGATAATATTTCGGCATGTCCTTCTTCTGCCACCACACGCAGGAGGTGGTGCGTGGCGATGCCCCACATCGATAAATTCGTGCATTATTGAACACTTGCGTGTTACCTCCCGAATTTTCAATGTTTGGCGATTGATGTGTAGATTGACTTTTGTCATTTACTTCGGCCATGTCAAATAGTGAAATGTTTTTCTACTCGGTATATACAAATTATAGTGGGCTAAATTGTAATGGAATGACGTATTTCATGTATTCAAGTTTACTTATATCTGATTGGTTCAGTGATGGATGGGCTTCGTCTCCGAGACACATTTGGGGGATCGATTAATATTTTGAATGTTTTTTACAAAACGATTACGCTGCTGTTTTGTGATCGAAGATAAAACTGCTATTAAGGCACGAATGTTACGAGTATTTATGTCAATATTCGTATCAAATAAAAGGTCATCTATTAAATTAAGTAAAAATAAAAGGCCTTATAAATGTTGCGTTGTAAAGGAAAAATCTATCTAACGGGCATGCCGTTATCAAGAATACCGTTAATGCTTTAAAGATATATTTCCGAATATTGTGCAAATCTTTGTGGGTGGTATAAAATAGCAGGGTCTATTTTTGTTTTCGTCGGCTTCTTTGACTAAAGTGATATAAAATTTCGGCACCTTTTTAAAGGCGCCAGTGCCGTTTAAAGCCTTTATTCAATCTCAACATTCGCATCCGTAGTTAGAAAGTTTTATTCCTCGGAAACAGTTATTATGCTCTATTCAAGAAACTTTTTTTGCAAATTGATTACATTGTTAAAAAATAAACCTTTGTCGGCGTTATGGTTAAAAAAGGTTTAACCCTAGAATGCTGCTTTTTTAATATGACCTTTGTTTTGTGAAAAGCCTAGGTAGGTAGATAAGGATTGAGGTTCAAATGGACGTACTGACGAAGGCAACTACAGAAAAATCCAGAAAAAAAATTGCGCCAATTTTTCAACATTTCCCACATTTATACAGTGGTAGGCAGGATGATAGCTATTCTTTCAAGTGTTATTAATGCCCGTTAAGTGTTCTATAGTTAGTTTCGGGAACAGCTTGAAAGTAGCTGAGTTTAACGCCTGTCAATAGACAGTTTCCTCGAGCCGACATAGCGAAGGTGACTGCTTCCTGCACACATTTGCACTCTAACTTAACATCAGAATGCTGAAGGAGAGGTTCTAGTTCAGCAGCTGATGATGACTAATTTAAATAGTAGGTATTGACAAGGTTAAAACACTTCATTAAAATTGATAAATAGTTATACAGCGAGACATTAACTTATCTGTGGAAAGTTATTCTTTCCATTAGGCACGATGGGTGGAAGAAATTCTATTGAACAACTTTACCGTTAACCACTGTTTCTATTCGCCGCAAATAAAAGAGAAACCCTACTCTGCAACCCTTTACTGCACATTTCTGCAATTGAATAGCGTAATTTTTATTATTTTACGACCCGTCTCAAATATTGCAGGACTCCGCAAAGGCACCGAATGCGATGCTGCATAGAGCCAAATAAAGGGGTACAATAAAAACAAACGGAAAGGGTTTACACAAATGCGGAAAAATTACGCAATTACAAAATTTTATGGCGGTTTAGCAAAATTGCAACAAAAAAGTTTGTTCAGGTATAAGCTTTTGTGGGCAGACCGAGAGGGTTGTTTCGACGCCTCGCTCAAAGAACGATGACGAGCGTACTGTTGCGAATACAAGTGCTATTCAACTGACACAATGGTACTGTATGCAAATAAATGCTAATCGTTTTACGATGGCCCTTTCATCGAGTGACAGCACCGTCATTGTTGGTCACCGCACATTATAATATTTGTACTAAACTGATTATAAAGATACAAATAAGAACGAACCACAGATTTCTTTATCTTTATAATTTATTTGTGGCTATTAACTGTATGTTGAGGTTTTATATTATGATAAAATACTAATAAAATACCTACCTATTGATTGTTTTTCACCGCTCGTTCGTTACATTTGTGAAGATAGAGACGAGGCCTTTTGAACTTGATCTTTTTATCATGCGTTTCTTCGAAACTAAATTTATATCAGCGACACTACATTCCGCGGTCTCACACATGTGTATAATAATCATTACGTGACACACATACATGCATACATCTAGCTATAAACACGTATTGTAAAAGTATAATATGAATGCAACTAACATTATCTACACGAATATTTGAGTCTTATAATTTTTCCTATGGTTTCATAAATGCGAACATGTTTTAGATAAAATAGTTTTTATGCAGCTTCCTATTGTCTTTATTTTGATAATTTTATTCAGGTCAGGTTTTGCAGCCATTATTGCCGCGGCGAAAGTATCAATCGCAATAAGCGACAATATTTTTTATACGAGTATTGTTTACTCGCGTTTCTGTTTGTAAATTCCAAGTATGTGAAGTAAGTTAAATTATAATTATACTTACCCCATATAAAACTACTGGGTCAATTATTAGCTTAATTATTAGCATATTAGATGCTAGATGTCCACAAGGTTATTCTTACATAATCTGGAAAGATACAAACAACTCACACACAGAAAAATATTCTAATCTATTCTTTGCACACATGTAAAGCCAATAACAACCCTGCCAGACTACTACTCACACATATAAAGATCGTTTGATCGTCGCCTTTGCACACATGTATAAAACGACTCGCGGAGTTGAGCGCGGGCGCAGGCTCGCATCACACATAGATAAGCGTCGCGGTCGCGGCCCTACACACACACATGTGCTGACTAGACACAAATATTGCTCGCTATGCTAATGCAGCGGAGATTGGGCAGGTCGTTGGCCGCGACTCGCTCCCGGACGTTACAAAGTCATTCGCTAGAACCCGTCACACTACCACCCTCGCCCCCGCAAACGAGCGCCCTCATTTTGTTCCAATTTTTCTAAGAATAAGTAAGTCCGTCTTCACTAGGAAAAATTAAGCGAATACCAATATCATTTAACTCTAATCTCAACTGCATAGGTGCAAATAATTTTGTTATTATTTGTCTTTCTTACGTTATAGGTAGATGTGAAGAACCAACGATATAAGAAAACATGGACATCTCTTTACATTACCCGAATACGAATTTAACTTGCGAATGGACACATAATATTATTATTCAGTCGTATCATAGTTGAATAGTTTTTACTTCGTAAAAAGTCCCCCAAGTTTAGCGTTGATTGTACGCGACAGGACGCGGACGGCTCGCTCCACTGGGCAGTGACCTTGAGCATAGCCCGATGCAGCAGATTAGACTCGATAATGTTATGAACGCACTTCAAAATTATACAAATTCAGGACAAATATATAACATATTAGTTCTTATTATATAGGTAGACTTTTAGGCAGACTGATTATGGTTATTAGACCAATTTGGCGTCCCTGGGTAATGCCACCCTTTTCTAGTATGACGACTGTGAACCAGGGTCGCCATGACCTTTTGGAATCATTTTAAGTGACGCCGGTTATAAGGAGAGAAGTGTCCTGAACGTTCGTCTCATGAAGGCCGGAATATCGGAGAAGTGGTATGCCTGAAAACAGTTCTCTGTCTGTGGTAGGAATTGTCTGCACTAATGGACTGCACTCTGGCTTAAGATCAGACGGAGTATGGTCACATGCCGGACTACTGTAAAAAAAATATTTTGTTTATAACAAAAGAAATACTATTTCTCTCCGACGTGCTCCCATCTTAGTGCAGCAAAATTAAAATGTCCTTGTTAAAGAAAATTGTTTTGTTTTTACCCATTAAAATAGTTAATGTATATGTATATGAGTCAGTCTTCGCGTTTTGTTAACATAGAGAAATGTGAAGTCCTTAGTTACCTCCTTAAGTAACAAAATGTGTTGACAATTGACTCAGGAAGTTGTTGATCGTCTCCGTTGCTAGAGTTACAATTCCCAAAGGGTCTATACCGATTTATTTACGGAGCATGCCGTAACGACCGAGTGCACTTTGACCCTATCTCTAAATATGCCCATTTTCCTTGTTTAAACGTAACACTTTCGATAAACTTACTTAATTTTGCCGATATACATTTCTATTTTCTTTCTAAACTAGAATTTTTGTAATAGCTATTATTATCTTTTTTTTAGAACTAACTATGCTAATATAGATTTTCAGAATATGTAAATTAGTTATACTAACAAAGTAAAAATATTTATAAAAGAAATGCGCCTCGTACCTTCTCTGACACATCTAACGATTAAACATCGGAGTATATGAGATTTCTAGAAAAATCCGTGGGCGAAGGTCCACGTAACCCAATGTCAGCGCATAATGAATGCATCTATTAGTGTTGTGCTACTTTTCGTGAAAGTGCATCGTTGCATCCAGCCAGCCTTGGGAGTCGCCTTTCCCTCGTCCATCACGCCCTCGCCTCTCGCCTTGCCGTCATTATTTTCTATCTGAATATTAAGTATATTGAGCCGGTCGAATGCTATAAGCCGTAGTTTCTGATTATTATGAAAATATATTTGATCAAATTATGTAAGCTTTCACCAAACTATTGCCATATAGAATGAAAAATACGTTTATAACCGATTTTTAAAGATTTGTAAGACTCGGTTAATGTTCAACATATTTTTTTATAATAATTTTAAATATATAGAAGAAATTGATGAATATATACTTATAGAAATGTTTATTTTTGTGATGCGTGTACAATGTTTTATTTATCCTAATAACACTTCACCTGATGTAAAGCTAATTGCAATCATATGCAGTCATATATTTTCGAGAATGTTAAAAGATTCCTGTAATTTCGTTGTATTTCTTATTATTAGCATTATAATTATATGTAAACAACCATTAGATGACGGTTCTTATTCCAGATAGTGCGACAAAATAATGTTTCAAGTCCATCAATCAATAAGTGGCTGCCCAATAACTATTAAGTTTACGAGTAGCTACGAGATAACTTGGTCCAATTTACAGTTAGTAGAAAGTACCGGACATTAATCCTTGGACTTTTAAAAGTTTTAAAATTATATTATCATAGGTATTACCATTACCTAAGAAGAAGCCAGAAAATCAAATTCTGTTTTATATAGAACGTATTTACAGGAATAACTTTCACCACAAGCTATTTTGATAAAACCAAACTACGATTTCTTCACGTTCTTATTTTACTTATCAATTCGTAAATTATAATAGACACTGATACAAAACTTATTGGCGTTCTAATGTAGGCAAAATGTTAACAGGCGGGTTATCTCTAACTTATGCATATAATCATACAGCTATGTGAGTGTGCGTTGTTTACTTCAAATTCCCTCCCACCAATCGTCAGTGGTGGACTTGCTTATTATGTACTACCACATCCTGAGGGCTGGGGAGGGAGCGGCGAGCGGCCGAGCGGTTATTTCGGTACGCACATTGCAGCTCCGCAGCGCATCGCCGCACTTGCCACTCGAAATAGTCAGGTCAGGGACCGCAGCAACGCCTCGATCCTGCCCCAAGGTCAAGTCGCTGCTGCATAACCCCTCCTCCACCACCCACTATACCCCCCTAATGTTCCTATCTTAACGAGCGACTCTACTAAAAAACTCGGTTACAAGAGGATAGTTAAGGCCATTTCTGGAACACCCTTTCGTTCGCTCTATATTTATTGCGTTTGTTTTGAAGCTGTTTTACTAATTTTAGTTATAATTTATTAGATATGCCGATATTACCTTTAGTAATCCTTTCTTACTGAAAATATGAGTTTGTGGAAACAAAAAACACAGTAACCTAGCGGTAATTAATGTGACCGATATAACGTCAGTTTTAATTTTAATTGTTTCTTAATTACAAACACATGAGATGTAACCGCAATTAAGCTGTTCTCGTTAACTACGAGCATTTGAATAATAGAAATTTGCGATAAGACATTAATTTGTAAATGTTTTGTTAGATATCCGTCCTGGCTGGACGACAAATCTGTAAATTAGACAAAACAAATGCATCTTATTATATAAAACTCGATTACCACTCACTCACTGACTCACTGACATCATTAATGGAACACTTGCCGGTTTAGAGAAATTATTCTTTTTGATACGTACCTATAGAGGAAGCCCATACGACCTCAGAGAAAATACGACATGTTCCGGAAGTCCGTTCCGTCCGATTTCGGAACGCGATATCGTCGGGACGGAACGAGATAGGGCCAATATTTCGGATCAAAGGTTGTAGAAAATGCCCTCTAATTTCGAAATCAACCAATTTTTTTAAACTACTTACAAAATCATCCCCCAGCGCTCGCGAAGGGCGCCACAACATCTTGTTTTATTTTTAATATGGTGACTAGTATATAAAGTAATGGTAATTTCCAGGCTCGATTTTTCTAGGATATTGTTTGTGTGTGTGTACATTCATCCTTGGTGTTATAACGTGTTTGTATTAATGTACCGTTACACGTTCCCGTGTCCAAATACAAAAGTCCGATGAATATGGCCCTAATGAGAATCAATAGAAACATAGAAAAATAATTTTGTACCAGCTAGTTATTAAGTGTTACAATAGTAAATTAATGATTTCTACAAGACCTACATTAACAATTAATTTATTATCTTACAAAGTTGATTGAACTTGCAAATTAAGTAATAGGTAATATGTGCACACAAGAATGTATGTTATGGTCATAATCCGTCTGCATCATCTATGTTGAGTCATAAGTTTTGACGATGATGATTCATCAAAATTTAGCTAGAAAACCTACTTACCTATAACAAACTATGTATAGATAACTATTCTTCATACAATATTCCTTGTCTGTAATAGGATAGAATAACCAAAACCCCATTTCTAAGGATTCTTGAGTTCCTTTCCTAATGAAAAAGGTTTGGTGTTAGAATTACTTTTTTTTTACCGTAGTCCGATATGTTAAGCTAGAGTGCGGTACATGAGCGGAAACCACTGGTACTGGTGTCACGAATAAATGTCTGCAAGCAGCAGTCGCCTCCGCTATGTCGATTCAAAGAGACGAATGTGCACTGTTAGTCAAGTTGTTATGCCCTATTATTTCTAGATCACTTCTCTTGAAAGTAGTGATACTACCATATTGGGCCAAAGCCATCATCAGTCTGTTTACCACATATTGATGTTTATAGATACCTACATGAAAAAGCATATTAAATGCTTTAAACTTAGGTAATAGGCAAGCACATAAGTATAGTTACAAATATCTCAAAGTATTGTTGAAAAAACAAAGGAAATCAGGACGAAGCTAAGAATGCCAATTCATGGTGTTATTTTTGGATAGGCGTAGGCATTGTAATAATTTTGTGAACTTTACAAGAGTGAAGGAAGCGCGACGCATCTCTACGGCACGCAGTTAAGTCGGAGGCCATTGCACTTCTTCACACCCCCCTTCGACCCTGCCCTCTCTCTGCCGATGTCTTGGTCCTTCGTAAATTTACCGCGTCCCTCTCCCGTACCTTCAGGGCACGATTGTCGCTATCGAATCTGGCGTCACATGAACAATTTTGTGTGGGTTCTTTCTTATAGCTTTTTTTGGGCTTTGATATCATGTTTTTAAAGATTTCATTTTTACTGATACGGTTAAAAAAAAGAATAGGTATTACGGAACATTTAATTTCTTATCAATAGAATTTCATAACTAAATTGAACCACCTTTGCCTAAAGTTATCGCGATATAATGACTCAAAAGGACAATCAAATAAACAAAAATTTTCCACTATTTTACTATCTGTAAAATAATTAACAAACCTATCAAGAATCTTGTGGAAATGGACTTAACTATTATTTTTATATTGCATTTTTAATTTTGATAAAATGTGGTATTATTGAAAATAAAAACGAAACAAAAAGTGCCAAGAAACGAATGAATGAATTACCTCATTGTTACAGTTCGATGTATTACGAACAGATGCCGCATCTCGTTCCCGTTACCTCTTTGGGTATCAAAGCCGTGACTTCGCTGTTACATAAACTAAGTACATTTTATAATACGAAGCACTTGTACAGACAGAAAAACGTTACATTATTTCTGACTGAATTTGAAATTTGGTAACACAAGTGTGACCGACCATACTCCGCCAGATTCCAGGCTGACAGAAATGGCTGTGCTGCGATTATGTTGGCTTGAGAAACGACGGGGGGTTTCCAGGGTGTCCGGACTTCAAAATACCAATAAAAACTGAAAAATTACCGTTTTGAAAAACTGTTTTTGGAAAATTTCGAGCCGCAATAATGTTTATCAATAGTTACTAACTGTAATTAATTATCGTACAACACGTTTTTAGTACTGTATACGTATACTATATGTAAACTTATCTCTTCTATGACGACCCTTTTTTTTAGTGATATTTCGACCAGTTGGACACCCTCTACCTTTTTCCCTGCGAATGTGTACGGTCCATTTTAGCCGGATAGACTCCGTTCCTTATTAGCTAGTTCCAAACGAAGAGATTATAACTCGTTTAACTAAAAATGGTAGTACTATCTTAGTACGGCAGACTGAGTTGATAACCAACATCATCATAAAAGTAAATTTATAAATTATTTAAAACTTATATCACATTTAATCTTATAATAATTTTACATTTTCATATTACTTATGTTGACGGTACTTGAACAAATGCGCGGGCGCAGCGGTATGGTCTGCTGCTAGGCCTGCCTCAACACGTAGCGCATTCACCGCGTACGCGTCACCGCTACAACTCGACATCATTTCCTGACTTCACGCCATTATGACGCCTACTACAAAATGTGTATTTATTATTATAATAAAATATTCTAAGTATGTACACATCCGTAGACAATATAAACATGAATAAGAAATATTATAAACACAAAGCGGGTTTAATTAAAAAGATTTAATATTCTATTCGTCGACTTCGGTAGCCGAGTGGTTGAGGTGGTCTATTATGCAAAGGCCCGGGTTCGATTGCCGCTCGAATCAAATATTTGTTGCGTTTTGTTTCTAGTCTGAATATAACTTACATTCCGCCTGATGTAAAGCTAGAGTACGGTCCATGAACGGAGACAACTGCTACTAAAGATAAATTACTACAGGCAGCAGTCGCCTCCGCTATGCCGGCTTGTGGAGACGAATGTACATCATCCAGATTGACAGTGCACACTTTTCTCGTTACACTGATACAATATACCTAATTTAAACCTTACTCAAGTTTTTTAGTATTTAGTTTTGGTCCCTGAAAAAGAAAGTCATCAAAATATATAAACAAAATCATTTATGATTTACAAATAAAGTAATTATAATAAATGTTTTTGACCTCAGACAACAAATCTATTGTTTAAAATTTGGAGCAACGATAACATTATCTGAAACTACGCAAATTGTCCTAGTAATGGCCAAATCGCTAATTACATGGCGATATTTACATTAGAACAATCTTAAATAAATTTGTAATGATGATAAGAGTTGTTACTTAAACAATTGATTATTTATTACACTCTCATTTGGAATAATATTATTATTTCACCTAATCTTTTGTTCAATATACACTGAGAAAACGAAGCTCTAGCAAAGTAACAATTCAGTTTGGCAACATACAACCAAGACTTATTCAAAAGGTAAAATACAGCTTTGTCAATATTAAGCTAGCTCTGTACGTTATAAAAAGTTTACTTGTTTAATTTTAACAAGACAAATTCAGTTAGTTGCAATAACTTGTTTATTTCTAGACGTTACGTTTTCTCAGTGTAAGTTGGTACTTGCACTTCTTTCTTATGGCAATTTATTTCATATAGGCATCTACTTCAGCATTCCGTTTGATGGTAAGGTATAGTGCGGGCTACAGCTGGCTGTCGGAGGAAAGGAAAGTGCACTATTCAGGTTGACAGTGCACACTTCTCTCGTTATAGCTGATCACAATAGCGACTAGGTCATTTCGCAGATGTTACATTTTTTTCAACTTTTTTAGTACGTCATATGACCGCACTTCGCCTGAAGTTAAGCTATAGTGCGATCCATAAACGGAGATGACTGCTATCAAAAAAGGGGATCCGCAGACAGCAGTCGCCTCCGCTATGCCAGCGACATTTGAAAAATCATTATCAGTCTTCGTACCAAGATCATCAATTTTCTATATCACCTTATATGACTTGTAACATAGGGGCTGAGTGATCAAAGAAAACGGGAAATATCTTTGCTTCACCTGACCACGACCGCACCTCATCGCCCATATAGTATCTTAAAGTACGGTCCATGGACATTGGACATAGACAACTGCTGCCACAAAGACTACAAGTAAATCACTTTAAAAACACGAGTATTAAAGCTATTAAAAGCTATCTATTTTAATTATTAAAACTAGTTTTGCCCCTTAAATGTTTCATCATTTTTCCTGTTTACTTATTTCACGAACATAAAATGTTATGCCTAATTAAAATGACATTCAAACAATTTTAGTAAAGTTATTTATAACGTCTTATATTAATTATTCCAGAGTACAGTGTGAACGGAAGAAACACGACCCGTATTAAACTCAATTATATTTAGCAATCACCCCTGTAATTACAGGAGAGGTTTCCTTAATTAAATGTCCAAATAAAACGACATGGGCTTCCTACTTCCCACGCGAGGAGACGCTGCGCATGCGCGACATGTGCTCGATGATGCTTATTATGGCATGCTAGAAAATATTATCAAAATATTAGAATACAGAGCAATCAAGCGCAGACACCTCGTTCCCAGAAACTAAATATTTCACATTTACAGGACCTTTTGAAAACTAACAAAATATAACTAAGTAATAAAATAATGATTTTATATTTGCCAATGACTAGCAACAAATCTATATAATAAAAATCAATTGCTGTTAGTTAATCTCGCTAAAACTCGAGAACGACTGGACTGATTTGGCTAATTTTGGTTTTAAATTATTTGTGGAAGTCCAGGGAAGGTTTAAAAGATGAGTAAATATGAAAAAAATGCTTGGGATATAGTAAAAACAACAAATTTCCCTTTCCCTTAGAAACTATTCCTTTGGTTTTGAATGTCAAACATTTGATGTTCGTCCCGTCGTTTAGAAATCAATTAAATTTAAAAGTCGTTCAGAATTCAAATTCTAAGGCGGTACGAAGTTTGTCGGCTCAGCTAGTTGTGAATAAAGTTCTTCCAGAGATTTAGCAAACACGATCATGCGAAGAATTGCAACCACGATGAGCTCACTTTACGATTGTTTCCCATTTTTTGAGGGTATAAGTAATTAAGAAAAAGATAACAACCTAACGCCACTTGAAATCCTATAGTTTAATATTTAATTTAATTTTCTTTTAGACTTCTAAAGTCCATTTTTTTTTTAATTGTAGCTCGACATGTGACAATACTCCGCCTGATGTAAAGCTAGAGTGCGGTCTATGAATGGAAACAACTGCCACTACAGAGAAATCTCTACAGGCAGCAGTTGCCTCTACTATGCCGGCTTGAAGAGACTAGCATGTACCATCCGGATTGACAGTGCACACTCCGCTCGTTATATCTGGCTACTTTCAAACTATTCCCGAAACGCGACATGGTCACTTCACGGGTGTTACATTCGAAAGTGGTGGTACTGCCCCAGGACGGCGGCAGACTGGCCGAATAACCATCATCAGTCTGCCTACCACTCTTTAATAGTGCCTATATGCACTGAGCGACCAAAGTACATATAACAAAGTTACATTGGTTCCGGCCATAATTTAGCGAGGTTCGAACACTGGACTCGTCGATCGTGATTTCACGCATCTTACCGCTAGACCACGGTCGCTCTATATATATTATTCACTATCGCTTGGGAAGGCAATTGCTTGCATCCGCATGATAATAAACTGCATTAATTCACTTATGGATACAATTACTTGAACCCATTTTGTAAAAAAAAGCCGCTTAGATTGATATGATAATATTATGAAATGAAATAAAAATATTTTGTTAGCATAGGTATGGTCTTAGCATGTATTTGATCATGGTCAGACTCTAACGTGGCTTCGGAAAGGCGTATGCCGAGAAAACTGCCACAAGAAACTCATCAATTACAGTCTGTGCATATAACAATTAACAACAAAAAAAAAACTGAATTTTAAATTCAGAAGTAAAAAAAATTAATCGCAAATAATTAAGCTAACTCAACTGAGTAAATACCTAAATAAACAACTTAATTAATATTTGTTTTGACAGGAAATAGAACCGAGGACCACTGTGTGACCACCGGGGAGCGGTAATCGTCAAAGTCGTCACTGAAATATATTTTTTTAAACTCCAATTAATGCATTAAACTTATTCTTCTCTGGTTTGTACATTACTCTATGTTTTCATAAAGGTAAGTTAAGAAAAAGAGGAATAAAGTTCCGGTGCATAATGCTCGACCTCCGACAAGACGCTTTCAGTTCAAACCGCCTGTTTCAGATTAATTCATCACGTGTAAAGTTACATGAATTAAATCTATTCATAGACTGACATTTTACACTCCCCGTAATTCACTTACCAGTCTGTGTACATCTTGTTTCAAATTTCTTTTATTTAATACACGTTAAAACTTTGTGAACTAAAACTGAGTAAATTAATGTTTTCTTAAACACGTAACAATTTCCTCATGTTAAAAGTTTAAGATGCTACATAAAAGAGTACATAGGTATGATGATGATTATAAGCCCTGTGTGCCATCCTGAGGTAACAACATCCACGAAGTGATCTTGTCGCGTTTCAGGTTGAGTCTGGAAGTAACCAGATATAACGAGCGGAATGTACACTGTCAATCTAGATGGTGAAAATTCGTATTATCGAGCCGGCATAGCGGAGGCGACTGTTGCTTATAAAAAGTTATCTGTACTAACAGTTGTTTCTGTTCACGGAGCGCACTTTAGCGTAACACGAGGCGGTAATGCATGCAATCAGCAGTCACCTCCGCTATTACACGACACATTCATCATCTTCAGCAGGTAGAACCCACTTCAAGAAACTAGTGGTATGGCTAACAACCCTGAGGTTACTTACTACCTATGATTTAGTTATCATCTTGGTTGTTATTAAAACTAAAAATTCACTTCAATTCATATTATTATTGAATATTTTATAGACATATAAAAGAAATGCAATAAGGGGTAAAGCTTCTTTAAAAGAATGATTTTGAAGGGTTAGTATTGATGGGTCAGAGGTTATTAACGGCTGGACACAGCTTCAACTGTCTTTTTTATTCTCTACCACGACTTATACAAGCCACAGTTTAAATAAAATATTAAATTTGTTTAAATCCAAATTAGGATGTTTTTTTTACCTGTAAAAAAATATAAAATATAAAATGAAGTTCAATGTCGTATTTGGATACTAGTTTTGAGTCCCATGAGGTGAGAGGTCAAGGTGCAAGGGTGACCAACGGCTTGCAAATTTTTTACACAAAAAAATGACCGTGGCACTGACCATTGCGTTTACAATGAAGAAGGAATTCTCCATGATGTGAACTCCACTTGATTTTGTAGTTGAGAATTTTTTTTTTTTCACACAAACTAAAGATTTATTTAATTACTTTATTAAGTAACAATGGAGTGGTGACTCCAAGTGGGTGAGACACTCCAAAACTACTTTTTAAAAAATTGTAGCTCGGCCTTTTCATAGATTGTTTATTTTGTAGATTTCACATATTTTTATGGAACCATATGCTATTATAAATACAAAGGGAAGTTAGAAATTAAGTGTCGACTGAATTATGAGAAAGAAACAGAAAAATGAGATAAAACGATACTTCATATCCGAATGGAAACGCAAAGAATATAAAAACATCCAATATTTGGGTTTGAGGCATATCGGCTAAAAGATTGTTGATTTATTATTGGACAAAAAAAACAAGCAAGGATGGTTGTTGGCACACTCTATCGTCCTGGGGAAGTACCACCACTTTCAAGTGTAACATCCGTAAAGTGACCATTTCTTTGTGGCAGCAGTTGTTTCCGTTCATGGACCGCACTCCAGCTTAACTTCAGGCGAAGTGTTGTCCTGTGCCGAGCTGCAATAAAATCAAAATAGGATAAAACACGAATACTCTGGCGAAATTCCCTAACAAAAATAAATGCAAATCAGCTAACAAAAACGTAATACTAATCTTGCTCTTACCGGAATTTAAAAAAAATGAAAAGATAAATGATTTGGCATTGTCCTTGCAATTTCACATGAAGTCGGAGGGATCTTTATAGAATGGGTTTAATATTAAATCGGACCGGTCGTTTGGTGGCCGTTCGTCACCTCTGACCCGTGCTTGACCATCGAGCTGGGACATCAGGGACGTGACCATGGAACTCTCACATAACGTATTTTATTAGCTTTATTAACCTTGAAGGGTTTTTTTATTATTAACTTCATATTGTATTGTATATTGTAGTAAGATTGTTTTGTTTAATCCTTATGTAAAGCTTAGGTTCCAAAAATTGTACTAGGATTCTGAAGAAATTGTAAAGAATTTGATAACAGATTTTTATATTAAGAGATTGCTTTTAATGCGAGAGGACTCTGCTTCAGCATCGCCATATCTGTCGTAACAGTTATCTACCAGTACGAAATGTATTGACGTTACACACCTTTAAACTCATGTGATCGCTGAAATTTGTTTTTTTTTATGTTTAATCGAAATACCTTCTAAATTAGACAAACTTACTAGTAACTTTTATTATAATAGTTTATCGATGCATTTTGCTACGCATCTAGCACATACCGAAATCCTATATATATATATATATTGTAGCTCGGCATATCTAAACAAAAGTGGGAATAAAATTCTAAAATTATATTGAAAAAGAAACAAATCGTTTAATAAACTCTAGAGAACATATTACATGCACGAATGTAGAATATTTCGCATAATTATACTGACCTATGGATTATGAATGGTCAAAAGTTGCAAATAAGAAATTCTTTTATTTATTTTTAGTATATTTTATTATTAAAGAAATTCCCTTTTATTATAAGAATGGCAAAGGGTAATTAATAAGGTCGCTATTGTGCGAAAAACACCGCCTTTTTGTTCTACAAAAGGGTTCTCTTTGTAGTTTTTTGTTCGGTAAACTATTGTTGCGGCTGGACATTATTGTTTAGGTCATTATTAGCACAGCGCCAAACTGACCAGTCATTCGGACTTCCCATATAAAAAATGATGACCGTTATTGTGTGAAAGTCATATTGGGCAATGTTGATGATTCGCTTATTTCATTCTACAAAATGGAATTTAAGGTTAGATAAATATTAAACAGTTTTTTAATCACCTTTTACGAAAAAAAAAACATCTGATCTACTCTTGATCTCTATTTTAGAGCGATTGGTCTGTCTTTGAATCTCGCAAAAATTATAGCCGGTACGAATGTAATTTTCATTATATATGTAATTTGATCAACCTAGGCAGTTAAAAAATAAATTGATTATAATCGCCTGTTGTGTTTACCCAATAAAATAAATAAAATCGATATTTAAATAAAACTTTAAAAATGCGTAGTCGTAAATCTCGTTATAGAATATGAGCATATCAAAGCATGTTAATCGCAACCCCTTAGAAATGCACCCGAACTGGTCAGTGCAATTCACTCAGCGGCCGCGATGACCTCTGATCTCTGAATTTTGGAAATGCATCGGTGGCCGTTACGCAATTGTAAAAAGACAGGTTTACTACAACCGATTCTTTTGAATGCGTGTGAATCAATTTATTATGAAGCATCTTTAATCTGTTAGATCGAATTTTACAAAGCTACCAACAAACGCTGTTTTACACTAGAATGTGGTAGGTACTTAGTTTAAATAACCTTCATCAGTCTGTCTCTTAAAGAAGCCACAAAACGAAATATAAAGGTTATAGCTAGATAAATAAATAATAAAATGTATATAAATACCTACAATACCTACTAAATTGCTATTTACTGAAGCAGCATGCTCCCCTGGTACTCGATAGCAAGTGCCAAAATGTATATGTAGTGTGAACAATTCGCGATAGAGTTGAGAATGTAGTGGTTCGCGAATCGTATCATTCGAGAGGACGGAGGATCGCCCTCTCTCGACGCTCAGCCAATGAACGAGCCCGTCTAGACGACTATAGGCATCAACCGTGACGCATGCGGATATATTGTGAATAAATTTAGTTATATATTCCATTTAGGACCCACATAAACACTATCTTGGTCATGAGTCATACGCGTTTTTGCGATATTCTTGTTTTTATACTTCTTCGCGCTCGAAGCTGATTGGTGAATTCGTTTTGTAGATAAAGTTTAGATTATTTAAATAAATAGGTATATAATGAAAACTGGTTTGGGATCGACTCCTTGAGTTTATGTTCGCCTGGTACTTTAAAGCGATTACTGGTTGTTTTGTCTATCGCAAAGCCGCGCGGTTTATTGAAACCAGCGTTTTGCTATCGGAAGTAGAAAAACAAAGCATTAAAGGGGGTTTATAAAGACTGTATTAAGAATGCATGCTGCGAGGGATTAGTCATGTGAGAGACGTAAATTAGTTTCTCGAAGAGGGCCGCTATGTTTAGCAAGTACGGAAGGTGTGCGACCTGCAACCCTTCCGCGTAAAATATCTACGTTTAAACGTTTCAAGCATATGTTACTTTTTGTATGTAACATTGACAATGATATATTTCAATGAAGAGAGGATAGTATATCTTTTTTCTTCACAGTTTTGTTACCCAAATACCTAATTACTTCACCGAGAATGTGTTACATGAAATATTTGATTTCAAGGACTCAAAACAATGAATTCTAAAAAAAATCACATCTTAGAGGTCAACTGGTCACAAAATACGTGTGAATTTTGAAGATGCCAAATAGTGATGCGAATTGGGATTAAAATAACAAATGAAAAGCGCGTATTTTCCATTAAATTAAAAAATAGATTATTATTTAAATAAATATAAAAAAATTTAACACAAGAAAATACACAACCATTCCTACATGTACCATTTTTAAAATGTAAACGATTTCTAGTTTAAAAATAAATTTGAACACTTCCACAAAACTTTTGACGTTTATGGGGATTACTGAAATTCTTACAGCTAATTCTAAACTAACCCCTTTGGAAATTAAAAAAATCCCCCTGTAAGACTTGACATTAGCTCTCCTTGTATCAACTGTTACGTGGCAAAAACTATCGCAGATGGGCGTATTTCAATTAGCTGTCATTTTGTAAACCCTTCCCCTTGTTTTGAACATGCGGTACTCATATTATACCCGCTGCCTTTAAAAAATTAAACGCGATTCTTTCTTCTACCAAAAACAACCCTTGACCTACTAAATATATTCTAAACATATTTTTAGTAAAATCAAATTAAGTATTTCAAGCAACACCTAGTGACCTAGTCTCATTTCGAGATAAGCTTGGAAGTAGCCGTGTATAACGAGAGGAGTGCACCTTGACAATATGTATGGTCGTCTGCACTTGTCTTCACTCATGGACCACACTTTAGCTTCCCATCCCTATAAATAGATGTATACGTATTAGATAACTGCAAATAAAACTTGCCGTTAGTTAAACATGTCAAATGCGTTGTGGGGTAAGTTGAAAAATCTTAGCTGTAGTGCCTATTTTATCGCGGATATCCTATTAACCCTTTAATGCAGAGGAAGTGTGTAAGTAGGTCAAACAATCGTGAACATTGCACATGTTTGTGAAAGCGCCGCAAAAAATACCCTTTTATAATGCTTTGTTTCCCGACATGAATAAAAACAGTTTGAATTGTTAAATGCAATTTGTACACGAATAAAGATTTATAATATTTAGAGTTGGCTTAAGATAAAAATTAATTACAACCACGAATTAAAAATATTTTAAAACGTCATCCATGTGACCACGCTCGGGCTGGGCGGTCCATAACCGAAAATAACTGCTACTACGGAGAAATGTCTAAAGGCAGTTGACAGGGCACAGTTTCAAGCTATTTCTGAAACGTGCTTAGGTTCACTTCCTGAAAGTACTGGCACGAATCATCATCATCAGTCTGCTTACCACAATTAACAAATAAAATTTTATTATCGTAGAAGTTAGTTGTCCTATCTACAACTTGTATGGTATTATGAACTGCATTATCGAAACGGCACTCAATCAGTATTTTTTACTTTGCATCACATACATGCGTGCGTTTATCCCCTTAACCCCTTTCCGCGGGCCGAGCAACAATTCTTTACCTACGACCATTTTTTTTTGACCGTCCCTTTTTTTAAATGGCACATGCAGAGAGGCTTCTTTTTTAAGCGCACATTTTATCCGATAAAATGCAATATCATCAGTATACCTGGCCTACTTCAATCTTGAATGCTTTTCTCTTAATATTACGTTCCTAATCGATTATTATTTCTTAATAATATGCATAGATATGTGCTTAAGTTATTTTCTAAAAAATATCGCTTTGAACCTATATAATATTAGCATGGAAACAAGTTAAAATAAGCAAGCTTTTTTTGTTAACAATAATATTCTTTAATGTGAAATAATAACAGTTTTTAAATTTTAGTGCGAGACGGAAGTACGATAGAAAACAACAGATTTAGCCGTTTTTAAAAGTTCAGTCACTTGCGGTGCTGATCAAAATTTAGTGAAAGTGTAGCTTAGTGTAACTACTCTTAAAATTTCAGATCGGTCGCTATCATAGTTAGCTGTACGTTGATTATGATTCAGTCAATCAGTCAGGACTTCTTTTATAACAGATAACAAACAGGAATACTATTAATAATAATATTAATCTTAGTGAAAATACGGGGTACATTTATTTTAACTTAGAATCTAACTTAAATTTGTTTATTTATTTTATTTGGTAAATACAACAGGCCACAGTCAGCAAAATCAAAGTAACTAAACTAGACTGTGGCCCAAAGCGTATTGTACACGGTGAACATATTAAATAGAAAACATAAATGTCATGTTAACAACTAATAAAAACAAAAATAAAAAAATGGAATAATACAATGTCTGATACTTATCAACAAAATCAACTTGCATACACAGTGCGCGTCAAAGGAGAGTAGAAGTGGAGCTGAGGACACTATGCACCTGTCTTTTAAAGGACTTCAGTTTGGGGTTAAATATGAATTAGAAAATATACTTAAGTTGCTAATAACATCTAGTAAAATAACTCACATTTTCATATTAGAATTTAAAATGTAATATAGATAAAACATTACATTCGTCTCCTGAAGCCGGCATTGCGGAGACAACTGCTATCTACAGAAATTTCTCTGTAATGCCAAATGTTTCAATTCATAGACCGCGCTCTAGCTTAGCATCAGACGGAGAGTTGTTGCTACAATAAAAAAATGTACACGTGTTTGGAAATTGTTATTCTGTAAACAAAATTAGTATTATAAAAATACTAAAAACAAAGACAAAACCTAATAGAATGACTGCAGAATCTAATACGCGCTGCGTCAACTTATGAAAAAAGTAACAGTAGATATACGAGACAAAGGTTACCTATCAGTTTCCTAAACAAACGGTCGTGCAAAATGTTAGATTTGGTGGAATCCAAAAGGTTGAGCAAAAAATCGCAGGTAAAAAGTCATATACCGATATAATTGTCACAAATTGAAGCAAAAAAGACTTCCACAAAAGATATCAAAATTCTGCAAGCCACACGAGCAGGTAGACGCCTTTATAAATTTAAGTTTTTTTAACGCATTTTGTGCAAAACCGTGGGAGGGGTCCTCGAATAACTGTATTCCGCGACATCGACCTTTTGTTACAAGCACGAAATCACATTAATAAGTTTCAGAAAAAAAACACGTTTTTTTATTTGACTTATAGGATTCATTTAATATCTTATGAGATTTATAATTGTCAACATGCTGTATATAAAACACACTATGGTAATGCATGGATTAGATGGTTATCAGACCAGCCTGCCGTCCTTAAGGTATTAGCACCACTTTCAAGTGACCCTGTCAGCATAGCGGAGGCGACTATCTCCTTAAAAAATGTAACTGTGCTTAATATCAGGGGGAAAATGATCGCATTTTGTTTTTGTGTGTGTTTTATTGGTTGTTTTGTTAAAATTATAAATATTAGTTACAATATCAAATTTTAACAGTAAAAGCAAGAGTTCGTTTTTAAAATGACACGTAATTGAAGTAGTTAACAAAAAACGTCAGGTTCTATCGTTGAAGATAAGGCGATTAAGTCATTCAAAAATTCAAAATGCAAACAATTTAATGTTTATTTAAAATGCTATGTCACATTGTAAACAATAATACCGCGAATGCCGACTAAACAATTTCATTTTTTCGTGTAAATCTGCCGTTCAAAAAAACCGCTTTCACAAAAACTAAATCCCTAAAGTTTTGGGTGCAATACGATAACTTTATTTTGAAATAGAGATCCTGCTTATCAGTTTACTTCACCAAATTCCTTTTATAGTTTAGCAGTTCAAAATATTCATTTATTATAACTAACGATACCAATTTAATTTTAAAATACTTCATAAATAAAATTTTAAAAAAGTACTCAAAAGTTTTGCGCGAACATATTTTAACTACAAGCTAAACTAAATTAAAGGATTTTATATGGCTTACTATTGCGTTTATTTTGATTATCACTGCGATCACGATGGCTGTAAAGCCTTTAAAACGATGCGGATTGAAACAATTAAATTAAAGTAAGCTGCTAAAATATTTTAATTTAGAACTCTAACTTGCATACAAGAATCATTGAACTTTAGAAAAAATCTCCCCCGCATTTGGTGCAAGAGATTTCAGCAACGACTTTCTCACGGTTGCGTTTGATCCTTGACACCATAGATCCTTATATAGGTATATTTTAGTCCTTTGGCATTAAAATGATTCTGTTATCATAGTAAAACATTATCTTTTCCAATTAAAATTGTTTCACGACAAACTACTCTAATTTTCAGTGCAATAAAATAGTAATAAAAGGTTACATCCACGAGTTGAATTACTAAAAACATGCACTATCATTTTGTATAATAAAACAACCATAAATCGTTGATAACAAATGCATCTGGGCAATTGCGTTGTCGCAAATGTACGCGTATCACACATATGAAATTATCGATAGCTTCGTTGTAAAATTGATTAAAACACGGCGACTTTACTCTCAATATAATAACTTTAACAAATGACCCAATCATTTTAGTGCGACACTATATTACTTCTTTCTTTATTTAAAGAACAATATTATAACTTAAAGGATAACCTTGCTAAAAATAAGTGTATTTAAATGATTGGAACCATTTCACCTTCAAATGATTAAAAGTTTTTTAAATATTATTTCATCGGAAAGAACCCTTATTACTTATTAATATGTCATGGTAGCGCGTCATGTGAGCTCTGCAGCGGAAGTGGCATTTCACTGCGAATGTTCTATTTCCGCTTTTTTTCTATTTTATCCGCCCCCGCAGCGAAGTGTCATTATTCTTTCAGCAAATAATGTTTTGACTAAACCCATTACCTCTTTCTTTTCCCGATGTCTAAAGATCTTCGTCTTCCGCTATCATTATCAATCATTAAAGGGTAAAACGGCATATGGTATATTAGAAATGCATTAAGTGTTTTTTTTGTTATTAATTATGATTACAAAAATAATGAAAGCGTTACCTAAATAAACTTAACTTTTTAAAATAAACTGCAAAACTGCTGTCCTGGACCTTCTTCTGGATATAATATCCAAGCATCACATTCAGTTTTTTAAATATTATTATTGAATATTTTAAATAAACTAAAACAGATGTCGTACATTCTTTTTTGATAAGTTGCGAACCTTATGTTATCGCATTTATTAGATTGATTTCTACATCTGTTATTATTAGTTTAGTTACACAAATTGAGAATAACGAATCAATATACAGCAGGAAAATAAAAAAATAAAAATAATGCTTTGAAGTTCTGAAACTATTGTCAAAATCTATGGACAAAATGTCGGAATACGAATAATTCTTACTGAAAAAACGTACACCAACATTGCCAACTTTTTTTTGAAGTAAACTGTACTTACCGATAACGGTAATAAATCTTGATAGGATCGCATTCAAAAGCTGTCATCACTTTGGATTGTGGGAACAAATTATCGCAAACACTTGCTACGCGAAAAAAACGTTGCATAAAGCATCACAACGTAATTCTGATATGAAAAAAACCTAGTCTCCCACGCCATGAAAGGGTTGAATTTTGTGCACCTGACCTACATACGATACGAGCAGACTTATCTAAAAAACTCAATGTGTTTTTCTTTTGCATTTTTTGCTTATTATTTTCATTGTGCGTATGAAATGCAATAGAATTTTATACGGTGACTATCATTTTGTAAATAGAAGATTTTCTTTTAATTCAACTTTTCAAAGAAAAACCTAACTCTCCCACCCCTTATATTATAGCTAAGAGAGATAATGTTTTAATTTGTTATCAAATTTTATTATTAAAAAAACTTGATTAGTTATTATGCCGAAATTAAACAAATATGTTGTCCTGTAATAACATAATTGTAAGGTCACTTCAATGATTCATCGAGGAAGTGAACAATATGCTACGCAATTCAGGTAGATTGAAGGGTTATCCGCTTATGCAGAAAAAACTCTACTATCCGATTAACACTTGCACAATAAAACATGTTTTCTATACAATTTTAAAGGCAAATTTTTATAGTTTATTATCACGTGAATTATTTGAAAAAAAAAAAAGAATTTCTAGTAGCCTACAATTTTAAACATTTTAATTTTTTTTTTGTGCATAATAAGAAGAAAAAATATAAAATTATGATGAAAATTAAATAGAAAAAAAGAGTGATTTTCACTTTAGTTTTGTAATAAAGAAAATAACCGATTATAATTGAAATAAGTGTTGTGTCAACCAACAATAAACTGAACTGAAAAGTAGAGGCTGCTGGTGTTCATTGTCGTACTGCCGATTGAAAAATAGAACCGACGAATATCAACACGGTCACGTAAAGCACCAACGTCTGTATAGTTTAGTGGTCAGAACATTCATAGCGGCGACGTAGGTTTGATCCCCACCTCAACCCAGGTACTATATGTGTGTTGATTTTTTTAATTAAATTTTCTTAACTAATAATAAACGTTTAAATATGTCAAAAATTCATAAAAAAATAACCATTAAAAGAAGAAAACTTTCTTCATACATTTAATAGAAATTTCTGCTTCGGCTGTAAATTGTTCAAAACGCGAGTATAAATAAATTAATCGTCCTTACACGTGTACATGTACAATAAGGTTATGTATAGTTAGTTATAAATGTAGTTTCGCGGCCTTTAACGATGTGGGCTTATTACCAATTCATAGGTTGACTTCGCGTGGGCTGTCGACAAGGGAACGAGACAGTGAAGGAGCGTGTTGCAAAATGGATAAATAGCGGTGAAAAATAAGGGCAGTTTGCGAGTTGTGGCTGTAGTCCTCAATAATAGATTAGGTTGTAGCGAAACATACACTTGGTAATAGCCATCGTCGCACGCTAATCATGCCACGAACTGCACCATCGACAACTTGCCAATATCACCCACTCTATAGTTAGCCTCTTTGTTAAATTACACTTAATGGAATCATTAGACTGACTATGCAAATGTTTGTAGTTATAGGGAGTACCGTCGCTTTGTGAATTGTTTATTTCACTCTTTTGTTTTGTCTGACAACCTATTGTTGTGTGTTTAATGGAAATAGTTATCTAAGTATTTCCACGGCAAACACTAATTTAAAATTTCACCAATTACCAATCACAGTAGTTTTGCAAGATTTGAACACGGATGTCTCGATCTTGAGTCCAAGCATTCAATCGCTAGGCCACGGTCACTCATTTAATAAGTTAAATCTCCGTAGAAAAATACTATACCAATACATAGTTATATTATAAGTACCTTAATTCGTTACAATAATAAAAATAATAAACTGCATCAGAATCTTTCGTCTGTGCAAATGCATAAAAAACCAACTCGGCGAGCACCATGTGCACTCGCAGGTGCCCTCGGTTCCCACAACCCTTTCAAACCCTACCCCCCACCACCGTTTTACAGAGATCATCACCCCCGTATCCGAAAACACCAAGTCTTCTTCTGCGTGTCTTAAAAAACTTCGAGAAACCATTTATCTAAAATCGGTGCTATGATTTCAACAGTAAAGACGAAAATCGTGTATAAGGTGAGATATGATATAGGATTATTCGACTTAAAAAGTATCATTAGACCCAAAATCTACCTGTTTCGATTATATTTATAGACGCTGTCGTGTCATTAGATTTATTGTGGATATAATGCAATCCTCTCTAAATTTTTTGCTGAAATAAAGTTTATTTGACAATTTCTATGTTCCATATCGAAATTACATTAACATTTTATTTCAATTTTTTTCAGTGACCGACAGACATCTTAAATGTTTAGGTTAGTATTGTTTGTGATCTTTAAATACTGCATCTAGCTTTGATAATAATAACAAGGTTCATCATATCGTTATGCTATTTCGAAAATTCCCTAGTTTCACAGATATAAATACCTACTGAAAATTAGAATAAATAAATAATAAGTAAATTTCTTAATTCAACTCTAGTCGTCTTTTTGTCAATTTATCGCCTGTTTTTATCGCGCTATCATTTCAAAGTTAACCACCACACACCGGCCACTTATTTTCAGCATTAAATTTTTTCGTAACTTGAAACAAAAGAGCCACCAATATCTCTCAAATCTGCATCACGTAATCCTATACAAAAAGTTAAAACGTTCCGTTATCTCAATGGTTTTGTGAATGGACTGTGTTTTGTAGCCAATTAAAAAAGCAAAGTCGGCCGACAGTTGTGTCCGGAATGGCTACCCGCAATAAATCGCAACCCACAGATATGTTTCCGTTCAACCCTTGGACCTTCGCTGGTCGAGGTACTTCTATTATCTACTAGAGAAAGTTATACAATTTTTATATTCAAACTTTTGTTAATTTCATAACCTTTTATTTTATGCCTCGTTTATTTTTAAACAAATTCAGGTAATTTAATTAATATTTTATATAAATTTGTGTATAAGATTTTTGTATAAATTTGTATTCGTTAGTATAATAATTTTTATAATACTTATAAATTCTTGGCAAAAATGACTACATGTTATCAAGCGTAGTATTCTAATCTATTTTTTATACATAAGCTGCAAGATTATTGGCGCTCTCTTATTGGTGGAGAAGCTCAAGCTGCAATAGTTACCGAACATCCACGTGCAGATAAATAATTTACGCTATAAATGCATACCTGTCGCTCATTAAAGAGAATGTTTATATTATATTAACGCATCTGCTTGAACTTCTAGTATAGTCGCTATTAATTTCACGGAAATATAATGAACTAAATACAGTGAATCATTAAATATTTGATATTTGACAATATGTGGTGTATTTGTTACGTACGTAATCGATATTTCTCATTAAGGATTGTTTGCGTTGCGATAAAAAGCGTGGTTAAGGGTAGCCGGTGTCCGGTATACTTCAAGGGTTGATTTGGTTATCAGGGTTGATGGAATAAACGCGTACATCACCAGTCACTGAATGACGACCGGCAAACAATAGCAGATGGTCACATGGTTTCAGTTACATAATCAACATTACAGTTTAAACTATCTTGGGCTTTGGACATAGTTTTTTAAAGTACATTGACCCTGAAATATTTAAATGATTATCAAGCAAATAAAGGAGAATGCCCATTTCTGGGCCCACTTGATACCTAATAGTTTGGTAACAAAATAATATTCCAAAATAATATCTTATTCTTCTTATTAATTAATTTCAATTATATCAACACATCATTTACCAATCAATAGACAATGTTTTACTACATAAAAAAACAGATATATTTAATTATTAAAGCATTTAAAATAATAATAACCTCAAATATTGCATCAGAAAACATCTAATTACTCAATAACCCGGGTGAAAAACTTAAAACTAATTGATAATAAAAAAGTAGATGTATTTTCCTACAAAATAAACTAAAAATTATCGTCAAACTCGAAAAAAAAATTGTGGGCCCCTTTCACTTAGGCGAATGGGCATTCTCCTTTTATTTTATTATCATTTAATAGAAAGGCTAAATCAAAGCTAAAATAAAATGTATCCTATAGAAATAAAACCCCTAAATGAATGGAGCAATTACAACGTTAACTAAATTAGAAGTTTCTATCGCTATCGCATGAATTTTTATTATTTTAATCCGACGTTTTAAAAGTTTTGCAGCCCTTGTACCGTAGTCGAACAAAAATAGTTAAATACGTAATCAAATGCGATGATTGTATTTTATTTATTTAAAATATATTCCCGCAAAACCTAAGAAAAAACTGAATTATACTTACTCGTACTTAACTCACGCCCTGTTTCCATTGGGGTAGGCAAAAACTATGGAACGCCAGCGACTCCCCTCTCTACATACTATTTTTCGCTTCAACCACGTCCTTTACTCCCCTCATGCATGCACGTCGGTTGAATTTTGCAAAACGCAAATCTTCATAGAAACGTAAACAATTCTCTGCACTATACACTACCAATGTTTATTCAAAACATTAATGATATAATAGTATAAACGCAGCAATGAACATCGTAATAATATAATATGAAAGTTTATTTTTAAAGCAATGAGTGCGTCAAATCATGTAACGGTGCAATAGCTAAAGGGAACTGACCTAGGGGCATGCAGCGGAGTGCATTGACGTTATACCATCGCACTTATCAGCTTTGGTATGCCTCTTGAGAGATAATGCATAATGCGCGCCCTAACCTATCTACTTATGAATAACACATCTGTTTTCATAGCTGTCGAATAACTTTAACAAATGTAAATCTAGTTGGATTTCTCCAGACACTTGTTAGAAAAACACTTGGGAAATTGTCGACAACGTTATAAAATTGTATAACTATAGAATGTGTATATTTTAATATGCTTTCGTTCCCCTGCACTTCTTAGAAATTAAGTAGGAACCTAGATTATATAATATCTGTGGCAGAGTGGTTAGTGGATTCACAGTCGTGACAAATATTTATTAAATAAATTGTTATGAAAATTGTTCAGCAAAAAATATTAACCCCAAAAATTTAATATATTATGTCTATCTTTTAAACCTTATTTGTTTAATTTCAAAGAACGGTAGGCAGACTGGTCCTATGAAGTGGCCGAGTGGCGTTTTAGGTTCAGCTTGGAAAAGTGTGCCTTGCCAATGGACGTTGCACATTCATCCCCTCAAGCCGGCGCAGCGGAGGCGACTGCTGAATGCAATCTTTCCTCTGTGGTAGCAATCGTTTCATGGATCGCACTCTAGCTTAACATCAGTATAAGTGCGGTCATATGCCGAGCTACTATTTAAAAAATATATTGATATAGGTATTATAAATATGATATTGTAAAAAGTGAGTAGAGATTGGTTTGGGGTTAGCTAGTTTAGTTAGGGTAGCTTTTCTAGTTTGGGGTAAGTGGTATGTGGTGGGGTATATATATATTTTTTTATCTGTTTTATAATTATTATAAAACTCTATTATCAGTTACAGATAGGAAAAATGTCTTGACCGCAATTTGTAGGATTCATCCAAGGTTCTGAAGGTTGATAAGACTAGTTTCACAATAGCAGAATTATTGGAGTTCGCATTCGTTGATAGTCAACCATATCGTTGCCTTGAGATGAACTACATAAACAACTTCTGTTCTAGTGTTGTACGTCGTATTCCTGAAATTAATATTCATAATAAAGTGTACAAATTTTCATTTATTTTATTAAACTAATAAATTATGCGAATTTTGTTACTAACTATTATTTTATAAACAATAACGAGAGGAGTCTTCTCAAACAAGCATAAGGGAGGCGACATATCTGCAATATTTAGCTGTAGTAGCGATTATCACCACTCATCGCCCTTTAGCTTAATATCGGGCGAAGTGTGGTCCTTAGGTCTTAGGTGGAACTTAGCACTATTGATAAAGTTCTTAATAATTAACTTATTGATTTACAATGTTGTCATTTTTCAGTACTGAAATACAAATAAGTGGTATACGTGACAAATTAGAGATATCATTTCAGTGTCGATAGTACCATCTCTAACGCATGTTCATAGGTAGCTACTAATGTAAGTGGGTCAATGGCGACGCGTGACGTGGCCCTTTGCGAACCGGCGCGCGCGCAGGGCTCGCCTTGAACCGCAATATTCGTTCCGGCCCAATGCCGGTGATCACGTCAGTTTGCGCTATTTTACTTCAAAATAACAATTATGATATCATAGTTTTGTAGCATTAAATGTAGATATCTGTTGTTTGGTTATAATGGTTATCTAACACAGGGAAATGTCTGCAGACATGCAGACTGCAGACTCCTCTCGTCATGCCTGGCTGCTTTCAAGCTGATCCCGAAACGTGACTAGGTCACTTTACGAGTGATACTCAACTAATTTGATAACCAAAAAGTCTACACTTTTTGAAGCCCTAATTTGTCGGAAAAAAAAAGGGAAAAAAAGAGAATATACATTTGCTGTGTTCTGCAACTTTACGTGTCTGTAAACTACGCTTTATTCTACGAGAATTTATTGGATCATATTACCGACTACGACATTTCGCAACATAAATTGCGTGTAATTTATATCATACTTCGTCAACATGAGATTGGCGAGGCCAACTGGATATTGAGCCCTGTTGAAGAGAGAGGGCGGTATGTGGGCCATCTATTTTCAACACCAAAGGGACGATGCGACTTTGACACAATTTCGTCTAAAGATAAAATTGCGCATTAATAATATTAGCTGTAAACAAGAATTATTGTATTCCTCTGTTGTGTTCTACTTACGTTTTTTGTTACGAATGGAAAATAAACTGCTAAAAATCAATAGACACTTAATGATTATAAAATCGAAATAAGACACAAGCGCATCTTAAAAATAGATTTTTTGGTATCTTTTCGAGCCTTAAAACGTCTCTCACGTTTTTTTATTAATAATAGAATTAATTTCATGTTATACCAACAGCCATTCCTTTGTACAAGTACCAGGAACACATGTTGACACAAGTGATAATTGTGAAGGTTTATTTACTATGAAAAGTCTTTACAATTTAATTTAATGTAATTCAGAGAGTAGTCGGCAGACTGATAATGGTTATTAGCCCAGTCTGCGGTTCTGGGGTAAAACCACCGTTTGTAAGTGAGCCAGTCGCGTTTCGGTATCAGACTTCGAAGGACATTGTCATTGGACAATGTACGTTCGACTGCTTAAGTCGGCATAGTGGAGGTGTCTGCCTCTCGTGTACTGCGTCTCGCTTAATATCAGACAGAGTGTAGTCACATGCCGAGCTATTATAGTATAATAACAAAAAAGTTATCCTTAATTATGAACGGACAAGTAGATGCCCTTTTTTAGGTTAAGATTGTCACTAGAAGGTTGATGATTTGCATTAGGGTCTATTATTATTCTGTTTGCAACGTTGTTCCGCCTATAGTGGAGGCAACGGAACCGAGAAGGTCTCCGTGGCCTTTCCGTCACTACCTACAAGCAAAGACCTTTAATTGGCCATTGACCACTTAGCAATTCAATCGAGAGAATAATATGGATTCCTTATTTAATTACAATGAACATTTATTTGAAAATAGAATTAATGAAACAAATCTAAAATTTAGAATTCCAAAAATTTATTTAAAAAAACTAACCAATATAATGGACTACCAAAGGATTCTGTGTTATTAAATGCACTGCGTAACTGTTTTTTACTTGACTGGTCTTAATTTTAACACTTTAATAATACGAGCTTTCAGACCCTACAATAAAATTGTCTTTCATGTTAGATCCTCCCATGAATGCTACTTTATTTCTGCATCAAATGATTATCCATTATATTCTTTCTGCATAAGAAGCAGACGAAGGGCTTGTACTATTCGCGATCACAGGGCCGTATTGCGCAAGTTTTACACGTGTCGCACTCAAAACGCTGCGCCAGAGCTGAGCGACCTCTTAAGCACTTCCGATTCGCACGTAGTTTTTATTTTCAAAGGTAAACGTGACGTTTGATAAATACTGCCCGGAAACATAAGACTACGAATTCTGATTAATTTACCTTTAAAGTTAAAAAAAAAAACTTAATTTTAATTTAATTAGTGATAAGCTCACTTAGTTTTTGATAAACAAACTGATAATGTTTATTAACCCAGTCTGACCATCCTGGGGTCCATCCATTAAGTACTTTCAGTGTGGCATGTCCATGGTGCACGTCAAGGCGACACAACGGAGAAGACTGCTGCCTACAGATGGTAGCAAATCTTTCGTTCACGAACCGCACTCGAACTTGACAACTGCAACAGTTGGTTCGTGGTTACATCTCGAGCTACTATAAAAAACGAAAAAAATTGAGGAAATGCATAAATAGGTGTGGATTTCAATAGTCCAGATAAACAAATAAGTAAAGGGTCGGGGGAACTTGATATACTTATGTTAAAGGGTTTTATATTTCGCCCTTATAAACGTAACCGAACATTAAAGACATAGGACAATAATGATTTTTATTAAACAGGTACATGTGGTGAATAGACATGTTAATGAAGGCCGTAATGATAATCATGAGGTTGACATTCATTATCTGTAGTACGGGAACAGCACGTGCAAAGTTCGTTTCTGACCTAAATTCAGTAGAGCGTGTAGTCTGCAGCGTAACTCGCTATAGTTTTATTGTGTACGCACAGCGCATAATGTCCAGCAACAGGCACGACATGCTGGATATTAAATCACCCACGTATATTCCGTGTAACCTCACCGTGTCATAAAATTTTTAAACACTTGAATACTTTAAAAAAAACTGTATTTAGCAGTAACAAATGGGCAATAGAATCCGATTATTATTGGTTTCCTTTTTTGAGTAAATATACAATTAATACAAAAACTAGTATCTTTAAGGAAAAACTCGTTGGTCTCTAATTTAAAATGTAGATAGGTAAGTTTAGCACTAATTTATAGTAGGTATTTTTGCATTTCTACGAGTGGGCTTTTATTCCAGCTTAATTAACCCTACGCAATTCTTTAATTAGAAATTACCCATTATTTTAAGTAAATTTAAATTAATTTCATAGCGAGGAGTTGAATTAAGTTGTTGCATTGTCTTCGTCACATGACATTTTATGAAAACATTGCACATTATAATTCCGGTCATTTTCTGTAACAGTTATTATTTAGTGAACCAAATTCAACACAGATGCCCACATATTATCATCTCCGCACACTTTAACGGTACCAACTTTCGCCATGTCTTTTCCGCTAGTCAAACTAGTTTGCGGGCTTGTTAATTCTTTGGTATTGCGTTTTTTACAAACTTTAGCTAATAACTAGCTATAACACTGCATTTACTGTTATTTATGCATCTAATTGATGTAGTATTATCCGACTATTTAGAGATGGTGCCTGTGTATACCTATAAATTACATTGAAACAATTCAGTATTTAATATATTTTTATTTAACGTAGCATTCACGCAAATTTGTCTACGTGCCTCGTGCAACGAGTTATTTATCATCATTATGTTTGAAATAAACAAAAATAAAAAAGACATTATTTTCAATGCTGAATCCTAAACGTAAGCAACGGAATAAGGTTACGCACACAGACGCCGCTATCAGTGTGCTACGACGACCGACAAGCAGTGTTGTTTTGCGTTGAGATTCGCGCGTGTAGTTGCGCAAGCGCAGCGCCGAGGCCATTGACACGGTCGACATGCGTGGCAGCCATCTTGGCCCTATACATTCGGTAATAGAGCGCGAATCTAGCGCTCCTGTTCTGCGGAGTTTCGTAATAAACATGTTTACAGTTTTGAATGCGGTTTTATGATTGCTGTCCACTGATAACATGACAAATTTGTTTTTTGGTCGGTATCATTCATATGGTCATTTTTCTGCAGTTTTTTTTTACAGTAATTCGGCCCGTAACCAAATACATGCGAAGCATGAGCGGTGACAACTGATACCACAGAGAAATGTCGTGAGGCAGCAGTTGCCTCCACTATGCAGCTCGAGGAGACGAACATGCACCATCCATTAACAGTACACACTTCTCTCGTTTAACCCGGCTACTTCCAAGCTTATTTCGAAACGTCACTTCACAGATGTGCAATGTAGTCATCTACCTATTAAACAATAACTTATGTCTACAGGAAAATTAAAACTAAGTTGCTCTTGGCGGTATGTCTTTCATTGCTAAAACTAAACGATGTTTGTTGTCTGAAATTTTCCATAATTTTCATTTACTCAGAAAATTTATTCGTAGGTAGGTACTCTATAATTTGAGAAGTCAATAGTCAATCCTGTTTAACGTCTTAAAGTAGGTATTTCGTTTGATAATAAGTAATTATTATCTTCAAGGTAATTGAATGGATTGAAAGTATAGGTTTGCTGAAAGAAAATCATACGTCACCATACCTACTCGCTCTATGCGAACCATTAATTATTAAAGACGACGATCCGTGTCATATCGATTTTACTAAAAACATTCGTTACCTACAAAATTCCCCCAATACAACCTTCGAATATATAATTTGTAATTGTAACACAAGTGCTCAAAAATATTATTATTTCTAACACAAAACGTCTCCACGTCGCACCATTTAAACTCGATTGCTACGCATTAGATTTAAATTCTTGTCCGCTAACAATAAAGTCCATATTTAAATGTGCACTAATCAATGACTTATGAAAAAATTAGTAAATTTGCAAAATAATTGTAACTGATCTTTCTAATACAGCCCACAACAGTGTAATAGAAACATTTTCTAATCGGTGTACATGACGCAATATATTCGCAAACCAGATAGCAGTCGACTCCGCTCCCTCCTCAGTCCTCTCGCAGAATCCGGTAATATATGTTTGTCTCTATCGCTCTTACGGTGAGTACTATTTCTGTCACTCTTACACACAATGACACAGATATTCATTGAGTTGCGAAACACATACCGCGGATTATATAGCAGGTGGACTCACACACTCGCACATTAAGTTTTAAATACATTATTACATGTACACATAAAATTAGATAAGCTTATTTATGTGTGTATGATACCTACACTACATGACAACAGGAAAGTTAAATGCTAGTTGACACCTTCATGGTAATGCGACCCTGTTCTTGGCTACTAACTATGATTGAATTATAGCCGTTGTTTTTGTCTAATCGGTATGTTAAGCTACAAGCGGTCAATGAACGGACACAAGTGCTACCACGGAGAAATGTCTGTAGACAGCAGTCGCCTACGCCGCGCTGTGGCGGGTTTAGGAGATGAATGGCACTTTAAGGTCTTTTTGCATCAGAAGACCCGTTAAAGTTACTTTAACTATTACTTTTACGGCGACGACGTAACCGTTAAACAATTGCAATATCGTGTAAATTCATATTGTTATCGTTAAAATTGACTTCTTTTCATACATTTGACGTTAGATTGTTGACGTAGTTGGTTTGACGATTACTTTAACTTTAACCAGCCAAGATTCGCTGGTTACGGTTAGCGTTAAAGTAAGCGTCAAAAATAACAGGCGCGACGATGGAGCAACTCGTGTGGAGTAAATGTAAACTATAATGTAAACGTAACGGTTAAAGTAATAGTTAAAGTAACTTTAACGGGCCTTCTGGTGCAAACGGGCCTAACTTGTCTGTAAACTGATCCTGAAACGCGGCTAGGTCACTTGATGGGTGTTACACCTCGGGACGGCAGACTGGGCTAATAAACATCATCAATCTACGCTCAACTCTTTATTTATTTTTTAAATTTTATTTTATTATTTCTTAATTAAAATGTTTATTTATCTTCTTGCTAGATATGCTGTGCTCCAAGTATCCCGTTGGGGCACTGTACCTAACAAACTTATACACTTATTTATTTATACTTTATTATTAGAAAAAAAATCACTTAAGTAGATTATAAAAACTTCTCTCTAATAAAAATCTTTTTAATATATTAATAAATTTATAGTAATTTGACTCTTCCTTCATAACTCAATCGGTTTACGGTAAAATCGAATGTGATAACATGATTTCATTGGACAGGTTTTTTTTACTAATGCAATGTTTTACTACTAATTGAACAATAATAAAAACTAGTAATATCTTTATTTAACTCATAAAGGAGAATGCCCATTCACCTAAGAAAAATAAGCTCACAATTTTTTCTCGAGTTTGTCGATAATTTTCAGTTCATTTTGTAGAGAAATAAATCTACTTCCTTATTACTAATCAGTTTTAATTTTTTTTCCTGAGTTATGTTTTCTGATGCAATGTTTGAGGTTATTATTATTTTTAAATGCTTTAATAATTGATGATATCTGTTTTTATTATATAAATAAACAATGTCTATTGATTGATAAATGTGTTGATATAATTACGATGAATTAATAAAAAAATAAGATATTATTTTAGAATATTTTATTAGGTATCAAGTGGACCCAAAAATAAGCATTCTCCTTTAATTTCATAATGAATTCGTAGAGGAATATTTCGTACACTTTAAAAGGCTGCAGCGGTGCTTAAGAAATTGCAAATTGTGCATTTCGCGAATAGGCGGAGTTTAAAACTACCAATACGATTGCGTAGTAAACGCATGCGCAATAGTAGCCCCTTCAGTGAAGCGATGCGTGAGTTTGATTCCTTTTTTTATGCGACCACGGCGCGACACGCTATTGATACCGATAAGATAAGAATAATCGATATTTTGGCGCGATTTGCCTCAACAGCGACTTGCCGCTCGACACGAAAGGTCACATTGCGAAATAATTATCAGTTGATATTTTTAAAACTTATCACCAGAAATCACGAGAATGCCGAAACCTCTTTCTTTGTATAAAATATTTGAAGAATCTACCATTTCGGTGTAACAACTAATACCATAGCTTTCAAAGTGTGACCTAGTCAGCAGTGCCGTCTTTTGCAGTTGAGGGGCTCTAGGCTCACAATACTTGGGGGCCCATGTAAAAAAAATGTTTTCCTTATTTTTTCACACATACAGTATTCTTTCAAATTCTTACATATGAATATACGCAAATAATGATCTACTATAGTATAAGAATAATTTTTTTTTTAGTACGAGTACGTTAAATGTTAATATTAAATTATTCACCAATAAAAAAATTATTTTTGTACTTTTTTTCATTTTACCTTGAATTTTTTTTTTTGTGTGTGAAATTGAAAAAAAAATTTGCTTCTCAGAGTCAGAGGCCCTCAACCGTGCGGGGCCCTAGGCTCAAGCCTATAGAGCCTATGCATAAAGACGGCACTGCTAGTCAGCTTAGAACAGCCAGGTATAACGAGAGGAGTATGTTCTGTCGACCTGGATGGTGCAGATTGATCTTCTCAAGACATAGCGGAGGCTATCACATGTAGTTAGCATGTTACATTAAAATTGTACAGAGATATTCAACGACTGCAACTTACTTGCATTTATGTCGTGTGTACAACGTGTTGTCTTGTTATCTAATTGATAGGGAGTAATATCAATTTACCTGTCACCGTTTCAAGACGATAATGGGTCTCAAGATTGACGCAAAGCTGTCTTTCACCCTTTCATTTATTTCCAACCTGCGATTAGATGTTGTATGAGACAATACGTACTATGTCGACGGATTTTTTTTTTACTTTCATAAAGTAATTTTTATAGGTACTCAAGGAAACAACGACTTTACGTCGCAATTAAAAAAAAAATAAAAAAATTATTGGTAGGTGGAAGAGTCTGCACTGTCAATAGATGGCACATGCTCGTCTCCTCAAGCCGGCATAGTGGAGGCGACACAGGTTTCTTTGTAGTAGCAATCGTTTCCATTTATATACCGCACTCTAGCTTTACATCAGGCGGAGTGTTGTCATATGCAATTAATAAAAATGAAAGAATATCTTATTGAGTATCAGGCTAGGTTCTAGACATTCAGTAACAAACATCGAAACATTAAACCATTCTAAATTATAACTTGGAATAGAATTACCCCAAACTAGGATACCCTGTACTACCAGGACAAGAACTGCACAAACATCACCCAAAACCGAAACGAATATTTAGTAATTTTTTGATATCACACAGCCTCCCCTCACGGCTCAAATATTTTTTTAAATACATTTCGTTTACTTCGTTTATTTACATTTTACACTTTCCATGATTGATTATCTGTTTTCTGAGAAGGTTTTGCGAAGTTTTTTTTAAGAATTCTAAAGATAGATAATTAAGTGATTAATGAACTAAACCATCCATTAAGTTATCGTTTGAGTGGTTGTTGAATGATGTCCTTGTTTTGCACATGCTTACATGAACGCTCGATGACGTTACAATCATTAGTTTCTTAGCTTTAGCAACCTCCGCTATGGAGTGCACACTTCCAAGCCATTCCTGAAGAGCTACTAGTTGACTTCACCTGAAAGGGGTGGTACTACCCTGACATGGTAGACTGGACTAATAACCATCATCGGTCTGTCTACCACTCAACCTGTGTTTCTTATTATATAAAGCTCGATTACCACTGACTCACTCATTGACATTATTCGTGGAGCAGCCCGGGGGTTAGCCAGATATACATATGTTCCGAAAATCGGTTCTGGAACGCAATATCTCCGGAACGGAATGAAATTGGGTCAATGTTCCGGAACAAAAGTTGTAGGAAATATCATCTAATATCATTCTGAAAAGAATTTTCTTTTTCGCACCTAAAAAACTAGTTATAAATATAAATGTTTTTATTTTTATATAATTTTTATTTATGTTTTAAATTTATTCATACAAAACCAAAGTTTGTATAAGTAATTATATAGTTAATAGTGAGCCAAATAATCCTAGTTTATGATGTTTAAAAGCATAACATTGTAAAGCGTTAAAAGATTTAATCTACCTTATGAAAGAAGCGCTGTTGTTATTCTCATGTGTTAACGATAAATACAAATTATTTTAAATATTTAAACTAAACAATTAAGATAATGTTTTGTTATATCTTTAAGTAAATTAGAAGATTTTATGCGGTTTACTATTATAGCTGCAAAATAACAAAAAAAGTCGCATAAAATCTTTTAATATACTTAAACCATATCCGCTGTAAAAACATCATTACTACTTTTATAATGAAAGGGACGGTTCACATTTGTCTCCTCAAGCCGGAATAGCGGATGTGACTGCTGCCTGCAAATATTCCTCTGTGGTAGCAGTTGTCGCCGTTCATGAACAGCATTCTAGCTGTCACTCTAACATCAAGCGGAGTCTAGTGTGTGACTACTAAAAAAAAGCTGGGCTACCATAAAAAAGCTAATAATATTATTTAAAATATGAGAAAGTTTATATAATACATTTTATTTGACAAAATGTTATTCGACGCCGCCGCCGCGGGGAAATCTCGCTATTCTAATGTAGCAGGTTTTTTATTGACATATTTTTTCAGCGTCTTAACTGCAGGTTGCTATTACACAGGGACGAACTTTATTAATGTTATTATTTTTATTTTTTGTTTTCACTATGGTTTTATTAGTAAAGTTTACTTTAAAGAATATGTATAAAAAATAATAGAATAATGTAATTAAAAACAACAATTACTTAATTGAAAAGTAGATATTATTTATGCAACGTTAGATAACGAAATATGCAATGTAGGTAATATTCATAAGAAGTAACCGGGTGTCCACGATACAGAGGCCTACTTTAATGACTTCCTAGAGTGTAGACCCCCAATAATACGACAACGTTCACAATGATAATATTTATTTGTAAATAATTTACCTGTTTATTTAAACTTTATTATTGTTCCAATACAGTTTTGGATTCATGTTATATCCATCAAGACTACCAACTCTATTTTTGCTAATTCATGTCTGAATCTTTCAATTACTTAATCCATTATTTAATCCTATAAGCTGGGTTATAATTAAACCGCATTATAATTGCTTGTTGCACGAGTCCGCCCCTAAACTCCGCTGACTTATTTAATAGTATTTTTTGTACGCGAGCGCGGTGGCAGGCGATTGCGCTCCGCCACCCTTGGGGCTGCTCGCGCAAAAAACTCACAAAGTCAGAATGTTGTTTAGAAGGGGCGCGGGAGGAGAAGTGAGGGCCGCGAGATCGCTATCGCACGCACCCATTGCACGCACTATCCTACTCCTAGCAACACTTAATTGTATTATGTATGCCGTACCCGCGAAGCTTAATAAGAAAAAATTGAACTACCCTATTAAGTAGTCACCAAATGAAACAATAACATCACGCGAATATAAAACATTTTACGATTAATTCCGTAATCAACGACCACTCGTGAGGTTGATAAACGAAAGCATCCATTATAATTATCACATCATTACCTAGATCACACACAAGATTGAGTCAATTAAAACGTTTTTCTACAAGAGAACATGGGAGTTTATGCTGAATTTTAAATCTTAAGTAAAAAATTAAATTATACGACAGACGATACGACAGGTGGTAGGAGGGTGGTTTCATATTAAAATGACAACAAAAACTTTTACTAACCCTTTTTCAAAATTACTTACAACATCACAATTAAGCTTAAAATGCTAAGGTATCGCATGAACTTTAATTCAAAAGCGCATAAACTAGTACCTACTACTAATACCTCACTAACTAATAAATAAAATTAATTAATTTGATATACCGAACTAAATTTATCTACGTTATCATAATAAAATTGAGAGTCAAGGTGCGAGCGGTGAGCAATCAATAAGTTTGCTTAAAAAACAGCTGCTGGCCGCAAACCACCCTCTAGGTAAGGGTGGACGGACACCGGAACCCTTACCAGTACGGAAGTTCAGCTGGCCGATTAGCTGATCTGCTATAAACCGCTTTTCATTTTTAATTGTGGCAACCTACATATTATAAGGTTAAGTAAGAAACTACGCCTCCCTCAGATGTATTAATATAAAAACAAAACTTAAATATAATTTTAAATAAATAAATAACACTTTATTGAACATAAATCGTACATAGGCGAGCTTAATGCCTTAGGAATTTAACCGGAGGTAATTAGGGTGAAATATTTAGCAATTAAATTTTTAAAAAATCCTTAACTCTTCTGTTTTGTCTATGTACATGTAACTAGGGAAAATAAGATCCGTGCAATAGTACCTAGAAATAGCCATACCTAAAGAAAATTAAAGGTCTCTACCTCATAGAACAATTCCTAGAATAATTAATTCTGCTCGATGTTAAAGAACATAAAATTCTTGCTACTTATAAGTAACTTTAATAATATGGTTTTATTTTCAAGAATATAAAGAAACCAGTATTTTTTGCCCGTCACTGAAGGGTATTTTAGGGGGTAGAGGCGGATGCTAAAACGAACCAAGTTACTGCATAAAAATGCGTATTTTGTTGCGTGTGCGTGTTGATGCCAAATACGGAACGGGGGAAAGCTCATTAAGGTAAAAAGCCGAGTGCAAACGCCAACTAATGGCGAATTACACGAAGGGGAGCCATCGTATTCGGCCATACAAATCAGTGGCAAAGCTACGCTGGACTTCGATAACCATAACTACTCACTTACTTCGTAATAATTTTTCAAACAACCCATAAATCTAATTAGGAATTTGAATTCAGCGTGTTAACCGACTTAGTTTAGCTATTATTATACCCACTTCAAAATACCTACTTACCAATACTTACAATTTTACGTATAGACTTTACTAATATGGTTGATATTTTCTCTATGGAATGGGTATTGTAATAAGATTTTTGTTTAAATTTTCTGTTGTAAACTGATATATCTGTAAAATTATCATATCTATGCACAGAATGCTCATGGATGAATCCCATAGAACGAAACGGGTCGGGGGCGGAGGGTTATCAGCATTTCGGCGCGTCCGCCGCGCTCGTCGTGCAGCGCGCCGAATTCGCCCTGCACCCTCCCTCTTCCCTACCCGCGCCGCGAACCTCGAAGCGCTCCCCTCTCGCGGCGAACTAACCTTGAAAATAGTTTTTACCAGGTCGAGGGTATTCACCCCGAACCCAAATTCCCAAACTTTGTTCACACTCTACGTTTCTTTTACCGCTGCTCGTGAATCTATGTATAGAAAGAGTTCTTACTGAACTTTCGGTTAGTGTGGTTCTGGGACGTGAGTTTACGCGGACCGCGCCGAAGGCGAAGGATATTTGACTTATGTAAAGTTTTTTAAGGTGTTCGTGATGGCTATGTATGCGCAGGAACCGGGGTCGAGATTTGTTTGTGAAATTGTAAGCGTCTCGCTGCGATGGAATTTTTAATGTATTATGCAGTTCTTCAAAATACAACAATAATGTTATATGCTTTCATTTTATAGAATCGTCTGAAGTTTTGTATTCTAGATTTATGCAAACACACTTCTAGGTAAATAAAAGTCGGAAGTTGGTATCGATCAGATTATTAGCATTTCAATACATTTTTTACACATATTTTAGTTCAAAATTTTAAGATTTTTGGTACATCCTTATTCCAAATCTTTAATTTGGAATAAAAACTCAATTAAGCAGAAGCTAAATTAAAGATTTTAATAATAAATTCTTAATATAATTTATTATGTATCATTAAAAGTTTTTAATCATAACTTTCAATTTTCATATTGCTCGACGCGCTGATCGCAAATGAGTCGGATAAAATCTCTAACCGCATCAAAATCCCTCCTAGAGTTTGATAATTTACCTGGAAGTCGTGAGCGTCTACAAAATAAAATAAAGAAAATACGTTAGCAAGAAAGGGTAGAGGGCAGCAAAAAATCAGAAATGCAGTGGGTTGAGATGGTCAGTTGCCATGCACGGAAGACACCATAAATCGCCCGCGTCCCTCTCTCTCTCTGGTAAACAGGAAAATAGAATAACACATATGAACCTAAATACAATCCATTGAGGACGTTATAAAATTAACATTGCACATGCATTGATGTCATTTTATTTATTATCATTGAATTAAATGTAATCTTGCGATGCGGGTTTGATGCGCTCTTCACGCCCGCGTGCTATTTGATATCCATTAATTTGTGAATACGTATTATTCGTAATATGATAGCATTAGGTATCTTTGTACTACTTTTTGTTAACAATAACTTTTGTTTCAGACCTTCCATGAAAAACGCCTATCACGAGTATAACAATAAGCCAAATTATTTTTGATTAAAGTACGCCAGCTATACGAATCGACAATCAAAACAATAACCGTCATGAGTCGTCAATTATCTCTAACGATCCCTAAAGCGTACAAAGCGCATTGATTGGTGGGCAGCTGTCCGTGGAAGCGAAAAAACTGCTTCCTAAATTACCAGTGTCTATCTACGATGAATGCACACATTCGCCTTCAAAGATACTTATTAATCGTATCGTAGTAGACAAAACTTCCGCATAAAATACGTTAGAATAGACGAGCGTAAACGCAACGACGTTTCCTTTTCTATGTAATTACATAAATTTGCGTAGATAAGAAACGGTATATTATTAACCTACCGTTCTAACCAATTAAGATACTGACCAAAGATTTTGGTCATAAAACCTTTTTGTTTATGTAGTACCTAGGTACGCAAGAAATTTTGTATATGAATAAGTTGCATTACTCGATCGGTGCATCAGGAGGCAAACTCGAGATAAGCGAGTGTTTACACTACTTGAGTCAATGTCCCCTTCCTGTAATAGAACACGAAAACTGCAGAATCGACAGGAGGTATAGAAATTGCCAATTAAAAAATATACGTCATGAAGCGACTCACTTAAACTAGTAGTATTTTATTTATTTATATAACAACGCTCGCTATATTTATCATAAGTTTAATTTATGAATAATTAAAATAAAGCCTTAACGCTACGACGTAGAAACCTGTACATCGTAGACGTCTGTCATATTATTGTTAAACATCAGATATAACTATGTAATCAGTAATATTGTGCTTTTATTTATCAGACAAGTAAGTCTCTATCGGATTCTGTTCTACGCCCCTTGAGCTGCCTGGTAAATAAATTGAAGCGACATTAGAAGCAATTGTTCGCTATTGCCTGACAACTAATCATTTGACTTATAGTATTTAAATATAAATTTAAGCTAATAAATAATAACCTTTTTTTATACATAAAAAAGTTCACGACTAAGACTAAGTATCTTAATAATTATAAAATTAATAGACTGCGCACTTGTCTCCAGAATTCGGCATAATGGAAGGCTAAATAATAAGATTAGTATTTAATTTTTTAATAATTCAATTGTTTAAAGTAGTTATTATGTCGTGTGTTGTTACGTTTTATTTAAAATTCACGATAAAATTTCGCCACATTTAATGTTACTTATGAATATAATTTCATAATTCAACGACCTGCGAACGATCGCGTTCGTGAGATAGAGGTACGAACTTCGCTTTATATAGTTTGATATCAACAATAATCAGCATCCAACACGAAATAAACTCAAACAGCTTTCGTGCTAAATGTCCGTATTAATATACATTTATCGCAATATTTCCAGCATATCATTAAAGTATGTTTATATACCGAGCTTAATGAGTTCGTGCAACATCTCAGAAAATATAAAATTACAAAATTAATTTAAATTATTAAAAAAAAAACCCACGTAAGTAAGTACCTAGGTAATAAAAACCACTTTTCGAAGTTGAATGAGGTTTTGATTTTTTTTCTAAACCTGTTATTCTTCGCGTATTCATACTGGATTTAGTGTTCATGAAAGTGCATGAGTGTGGGTAAACAATTTAAAATATGTGTGTTTTCAGTAGAGATGTCAACACTTGGCTGAAGTCACTTTTGTCTTTTATTACAATGTACACTTGTAAAAAATAAGCCAAACAAGCTTTTATTTTTGTTGTATATAAATTGTATTATAAGGATTAGTTTTACAGTTTTGATTTGTTGAAATCCTACAAGCTTTAATCACACCCACAAAGTCCATCCACATTGGGTCTAAATTGCAAAAAACGGGCAAAAAAAGCCATTTAGTTTTTATTCGACGAATTTTTTTAATAATAAGCAACGGGATTCAAATCATAGTGTGTAATCTTTTGTTATATTTCTTTTGTTCTAAAAAAATATTCCCACAGTCCCAATTAGGAGCGCAGATTTTTTCAAAACAAAGCAGCTAAATATTTAACTGAAAAAGTAATAATGATCACATGCAATAATATCAATTATTCTATGTATAATTCATAACTCTGCTCAAAGAAATATAAATAATTCAGGTAGGTATTTACAATATTTTATTTAGTTATATTATTATATTGTATAATTTTATCTATACCCAAGTATAATATCTAATTCTTCAAGCTTTGGTCCCACGAACGTCGCATAAAGAATGTACAAGTCACGAGGCACCTGTGTCAAAATCTACTATAATATGTATTATAAAAATCATCTGTTTTATTCGCTCTTGCCACCACAATTTAATAAAAAGCGTCACAAGTCTCAAAATATTATTTGCATAAGAGATATTGTTTCGATTTTATTAGCCGTCTTTACAAACGAAAATGAGTGGGTTAGGGGGCGATTGCACGAATTGAACTCGCCCGAAAAGTGCGAAACGACTACTTTTTAAAATAATAAAATTTTAGTAAGCGATTCGCACGAATGCAATTTATTTGCGTGCAAATCGACACCTTCAGAAAAACGTAGTAGACGATTCGCACACGATATGTTTTTGAAATAAAGTGAAGAAAAAAGTACAGTAGTGCACAAAAGTCATACGAGTAAAATATTTTTAATGATTTTACTTTTACACCACACGCTTTAATTAATTTTAAACACTATAATTTTTTTACATTATAGGGACATAATATTTGTTTATGTCAAAGACAGGATGCATTATAAAGTTCTAAATCAGTTTATATGCAGGGTTTTTTAAAAAGACGAGTATTGTCATGTTGGGCTTGAAATAAGTTAAAACAGAAATATTTAACTTATAACACTATTCAATTCCACTTAATAAACTTTATTGGGAAAGTAGGAAAGGTTTAGCACAAAAAATTCCATATTATAATAGAACGTCCCCGGTCGCTCGCACGATAAAAAAATAAGAGGACCGCCTGCGTCATTTTTATTTCTTTATAATTTTATATAAGTATAAAAGGCAGGTAGGCGATACAGACAAACACTCGCAAACTTTAGTTTTATTCCTCTTTAATATTTTATTTACCAATTACGAGTATTAGAACAATCTGCATTCCTAAACCTGTATGTAGTTCTTATAAGATTTAGAACTAATAAGTAAATAGGAAAGTTAGTAAAATTCGAAGTTAAATTTTGAACTCGTGTTTTTGTAATAATTGAATGTATCTTGAAATATTTAACTAGTATGTACTATTTCAAATAAATGAATATTCAAAACCTGAAAAATAAAAATTAAACTCGATTCTAATGCCATATTCTTTTTTTTTAAATAATGTTTGACGGCAATTTGCGCGGGAACGTCGAGCGACTCTTTTTCGTATTTTTAAATTGATTACTGTGATTGTTATTGTATAAAACAGAGGTCCAAGTATTGGTTTACATTTACGCAGACACGGCATGTTATTTTGACGGCAGTAAAAAATCTGAAGACTGAAAAGGCTGAAGACAAGACTGTATTGGCTTTGATCCCTTTGTCTTCTCGGAATAGGAGAACAGCAAAAGTAAAATGTCACCTTCACGCCGAATTGACGTTTCTTTTTCGCTCGGGTGATTTTTGCCGTGATTTCTTGATTTAGCCTCCAATTGTATAAAGATCATATGTTTGAAATATGTCATTGAATAAGGTGCGTAATTCGGCACAAACTTAACGAACTCCTTGATAGTAATGAGAGCTATAGATAATCTTACTTGTTTACAGGATTTTCCAACTTTGAAAAACGATCGACTGCTTAGAGCTGCTTTAGGAAAGGAAGTTGACAAAGTTCCAGTATGGGTAATGCGACAAGCAGGCAGGTACTTGCCGGAATTCCAAGAAGTTCGGGCAAAGCACGATTTCTTTACCGTCTGCCGAACCCCAGAGTTGGCATGTGAAGTAACACTGCAACCACTCCGACGCTACAAAGACTTAGATGCTTCTATTATATTCAGTGATATTTTAGTCATACCACAAGCTTTGGGCATGACTGTAGAAATGCATCCTGGAGTGGTGAGTATTGTTATAATTTTTTATAAAAACTAACCTTTTATGCACTCATAGCTTTTAATATATTTGCTTTAGGGTCCAGTATTTCCCAAACCGCTTATGGACCCATCAGAAATAGATGAGCTACAAGAAGAGGGTGCCGTATCGAGACTGGAGTATGTTGGAGATGCAATTACACTCACTCGGCATAGGATTGAAGGCCAAGTACCTTTAATTGGATTCACTGGTGCTCCTGTAAGTATATTTATCATCCAAGATAAAATATAAACTATAAAAAGTCATTATAATCATCAGGATGACCCAATAATTTTTAATAGGAATTGGTAAACTTAGTACAGTAATACCTTGTTTTACGTAATACTTGTTTTTTATGGGATATGTTTTGTAAAAACTTGCGTTAAGTGAAATTCTAATGTAAACATGTACTTTGATTGTTCAAGGCCGTTGCTACCTTCATACAGGCATCAAAAAAATAAGCACCTGTATCCAAATATCTGTTATAAACTCAAAATTGTTTCATGTTACAGTTCACATTAATGGGATACATGTTAGAGGGTGGTGGCAGTAAGACAATGACAAAAACTAAGGAGTGGCTCAATAACTATCCTAAGGATGTTAATAGGTTATTAAGTATATTAACAAGAGTTATTATTGACTACTTAGTTATGCAGGTAATTTTAATTTTTATTTTATTGTAGCTCGGCATGTGACAGTACTCCACCTGATGTAAAGCTAAAGTGCAGTCCATGAATAGAAACAACTGTTACTACAGAGAAACCTGTGCAGGCAGCAGTCAGTTCCACTATGCCGGCCTGAGGAGATGAGTATGTACCATCTAAATTGACAGCGCATACTCCTCTCGTTATTCTTGGCTACTTACAAATTATTCCCGAAAGGCGACAAGGTCACTTCACGGGTGTTACATTCGAAAGTGGTGGTACTTCCTCAGGACGGCAGACTGGACAAATAACCATCATCAGTCTGACTTGCACTCTTTAATAGTGCCAATAGGCACTGAGCGACCAAAGTACGTATAACAAATACTGTAGAAGTACTGGTCAGAATTAGTGAGGTTCGAACATGGGTCTCATCAATCATGAGTTCATGCGTCTTACCGCTAGACCACGGCCGCTCATTTAATTATTAAGTTATTAACATTATGGACCATAGTACTATGTATGTAGGAGAAGAATCACCTGCTTATCTCTGAATATTATGATAATAATTACTTGAGTTGAATATCTTTTTTTACTGATTATTTTGAGTTTATTTTTATTTATAAAGTAAAGCCCATTTTTGGACCCACTTAATATCTAATACATTGTTAACAAAACAACATTCTAAAATAATATCTTATTTAATCCACAATTCTCTTCATGCACATGTCAGGATCGTGATAAGTGGCGTTCCGTCGTCTCTGTCTATCCCTGTGGGAAAAAGGCGTGACAATTGTATTGTATTCCTCATTAATTTATTTCATAAAAACTGATATTGTTAATTATTCAATAACCCCGGTAAAAAAAAATGATTGGAAGTAATGTAGATTTATTTTTCAACAAAATTGAATTTAAATTTGTTTTTGTAAATTCTCTATATTACTGCGTCTTATCGTAAAACTATTTTACATTATAGGTAGAACACGGTGCGCAATTACTGCAAGTATTTGAATCAAGTGCAGAACATTTAACAAAGGAGCAATTTGAAACTTTCTCAGCTTCATTCCTGAAGATAATAAGAGATGAAGTAAAACGGAAACTCAACGAAAAAAACATTCCGCAAGTTCCCATGGTTAGTTATTATATAACTTTCAGTCAGTAACTTTGTCATTTAAGCCAAGTTTTATTTTTATTTCTTATTTCTCAGACTATATTTGCCAAAGGTGCTGGGGAGTCTCTAGATATACAATCAAAATTAGGTTATGAAGTTATTGGTTTAGATTGGACAGTAGACCCTATAGAAGCTAGAAAAATTGTTGGTGATAATATAACTTTACAAGGGAATCTGGATCCTCAAGATTTGTATAAAAGTCCAGTAAGTAATGCAAAACATACTATTTAATGAAAAGAAATTTCAATACTAACTGGTTATAGCAACTATGAAGGTGCGGGCTTTTCTTGTACATTTGTACCACTTCACGGCCGTTCCTTATGTAAAGAGCAGTTCGGGAGCGAAGCCAACTGCTACCATCCAGAGTTGTCTGCAAGCATCTACCCCAACATTATTGTCTTCAATGGACTATACCGGTCTTAACCATTAAATGCATTGATTTAATGAAGTAATAAAATCGTATATTTTAGAAAATTTTGGCACTAATAAAAATATATATTTTGAAAAAGATAGTATGTATACTTTTGGCAACAAAATGCATTTATGGGTTACATAATTGATCATTACTTTTCAGGAAGAATTAGAGAAGCTGACTATAGAAATGGTGCAGAAATTTGGAAAACATAGATACATAGCTAATCTAGGACATGGAATAACTCCACAAACGCCGATAGAAAGTATGACTGTATTCACGGAATCTGTTCACAAAGCATTGTAGAAGTTAGGGTTCAAGTTGGTGGCTTGGGAAGAATATATTCATGTTATTGTTTATTATTTAATCAATTAAATACTATTGTTTTATTCATTTAAAAAACCTAGCTTTATTTTTACCTATCTATCTCTAAGCTTGGGGAAGCCGGGATTCCGATTTAATATTGGTCTGTTCACCCACTCCACAGTCGTCCAGGGTGAATCGAATTATTAGAGCTCTAGGCACTCGTGCGCAATGCTGCTCTCGCGCTAAAATCAAATTAGTTTCGCCATGCTTCCTACATTTAAACCTATAATACCGTGGAAATGATTTACATTATGGGTATTGGATAGTATACTCAATAAAACTAGTAATTATTATTCATAATTAATATTATTATAAGTTTATAGGTTTACAAATTATAACTTATCTTCGAGTTCTGACTGGTGGCTGCGATATCTTCTTCATGACTACCAACAGCTTTCTTTATATACTGTAATAACATTAGAATTTGCATAAAGTCGAATTTTGACGTTAATTTTTTTTTAAATTGTACATAGCATATGGCCACTCTGCCTGGTGCTAAGCTAGTGTGCTTCATAAATATTTACATTTTCAGGTCTCACAGTATTTATACAAGGTCACTCGTTTCGTTTAATTTACGCCGGATTTCCTAGAAACGAAACTCCGGCGTAAAATGAGGGCTGCTTGTCTAAGAAACAAATCATTTAAAAACATAATACCTGTGGATTAAGTTGAATTTGCTCATCCATTTCTTGAATGTACTGATGCAATTTTGTACATGCAACCATCTGTTGTTCAAGTACACACAGTGTCTGAGGCGAAGCATATTTCTCTGGATTATCCAAGAAAACGACCATGCCATCTTTTTGATTTATCATTGCGTAAATTTCACCTTCCTCTATCTGTGAATAAATGAAGTGTTACAGCAGGCAGCCAGTGTATGTAATATATTAAATAAGTTTCTGTAGCAGCATCTATAAAACCTTACCATACTAAGTATATAAGCTTCGGCCTGCGCAGGGCCAGTCAACTGTACGCGAGTAGCTACATCACTTAATGACAACGTAAGAAAAGTTTTCGTCAACCTTTGAATGTTTTTCTTGTACATAGAATTAATGACCTATAATCATAAAATAAAACAAAATTGTGCAGACCAATACATAATAGTCAATAACATACAGTAGTAATGATAATAAAAAGCTTTTTCAGTAAAACAATAATTTGCAGCAGATATAAAATGTTCTGTCCGCAGCGCTAGTCTGAAGACTATTACTGGGGACTGCTGGAGAGCCTTCCGTTTAATAACATTGTATGTATGTGTATTTAAATGTATGTATGCGCCATTAGTGATTTAATTATTTTATTATGTGAGCTTCACAGTTCAATTTCTTCATATGATAGCTCTTCCATCCGACTTTTACTCGCCAAAGTACATTGAAAGTAAATTTAGTTGTATATAAAAAGACAGTCTAACCATTTTGTTGTCATAATTTATAATAATTACCTGATTAACCAATCCCAAGTTTTTATCGCGCGCATAAACCTCTCTGTGTTTAATGGCAGCATGTTGTACAAAAGCGAGATCAATGTACGCGGCAGATAATGGTCTCAGAAAACGGCACACAACTTGGGATGTGTATTTCGGAATTTTAATTACCTAAAAATTAAAATAAACAATTCATATAAACAGCGATACAATCAGTGTACACTCGCTTTTGCATTGCCTGCCCTGTTTTATTATAGGAACAACAGTTTTTACTTTAATAATGTCACCTGCAATTTTATGAATTGGTTCACTACTGTTTTTACAATACAACTGAAGCATGACAGGGTGGGCGATGCGAATATTGTATTCGGTCTTCACACCGATTTATTGCATACGACACACAATAACGTAGAAGCAGGAGTGGTACGATAGTCGCTGGATGGCCTTCAGTCGCTGTTCAGTATCACTTTTTATCGCAGGAGTCGCTTGTATCGCATCCAGAATAGGTCTACTTCTTGGGACACTCGGGTGTCTGTATTTATACACAAACAGAAGGAAGCTTCGAGAAAAATCTCGTCGTGGTCAAGATGTTTACGCTACGCCGCTTATACGAGACCGTTCTAGAAACTTCGACGCATGCTGTCTCTTTCGCACGCCAGGTGCACGTAACAGTATCAACAAACACATACATTCACAGATCATCTCGCCGGAAACACACTCACAAACATCCACTGTTACATAATATAGCATAGCAAAACATTTTAACATTCTTTAAAAATATAATAATATCTACTCACTTTTCCATGCAAAATTAAAGAAACAAGAATATACTTCTTGTATGCCTCTAGCATTATATGAGACACAGCCATAGCTGGTACTGTCACTACCACTTCAAAGAAATATAGAGCTCTGTCAAAGTTCTTCAAAGCCGCATAAATCATACCACCATAATAATAATAAAGCAAGAAATGTTTAGAATCAAATACTCCACCAAGCTGAAAATAAAAAACAACAGAATTCTGATTTATTTTGCCAAACAAGTATCAAGACAGCCAACATAAACAGACATTATTATTATTATACGAATAATTATAATAAATCTGTTGATTATATTAGTCTGAATCTAGACCTGTACTCAGAAGGGTGAATGCTGAACTCATCCTAGATAGACAAATTACCTCAGAGCTTATTGATGTGATATCTGTGTCCAGAAATTCAAGAGCAGGTTTAACACATTTTGATACTAAACAAAGTTGACATAAATCAGCATGTACAGATGTAACCTGCGATTCAATAAGTTGTATTTTTCTAATAGCTTTCTTCAGTGTTAAGATACCTCTTATCGGTTGTTTTATTTCAATTAAATATTCAGTGAATAAATGACATAGTTCTGCAACTGGAATGTAGAATGTTTTAAAAATATGTTAGACACTTTTAATTAAAACTATAAATAACTGTGGTAAAGAAACCCATATCTATTAAATTAAATAATAAACTCCAGGTAACACGTTCTGGTTTTATTTATAATTGTGCCTCACTTTGGGCCATCTAGATCATCATCAGGGCAAAGTTAGTCATGTGATAAAATTATTTAAAAAGAAAATTGTTGATAATTTCTTTTAAAATTGACACAATATGCAAAAAGTTCTTTTTTATCTGGAATGTTAAAGTTCCTAAAAAATATATATTTTCTTCCACAGGTACCAGACTAGTATATTCTTTTTTTGGGAAGAGATACTAGAACTTTGAGTAACCCTGATCTAGTAAATATTCAAGAGCCATCTTTTTAACACAGAAATTGTGTAGATACTTACATAAATTAGGTGCAGATCTAACTTGCTCTCCATTACAGTTAGTAATAAAATCATTAATTTGTGTGAACATACACGATCGGTCTATATGCGTGTTATACTGTAAATAAAATTAATAATTAACTTGGTAACAATAAATTGACAACCAATAAGAAAGTTTATAAAATAATTGATGGCTACTAAGCCAGAGTATCTGTGATCAAAGTGGAATGCTAAGTCAAATACTTTGATGCCCGCCTCAGTCCAGGCTATTGGGCTATTTTTCTGTTCAATTTCAACATAGTTTAATAATAAAAAAATATTAAACACTAAGAAATAGAATAAAACTCAAACTTGATCTGGCTGCACCACACATTCTGATCACTAACATGCTATATTCTACCACATGGAGGGTATAGTACGAATCAAACTTTACGGTGGCCCCAAAGTTAGGCATAGGTTGTTGCGTAGTACATAAATTGTGGTATCAACAGGGCTCAATAAAGATGAGAGGGAAGGTCACACCACCGTACTACCCGCCAGTAGGTTATTTTTATTAGTATTTCATTACTGTAAACTTGACTGTAGCTATGCGAAGTAGCCTCTACAGCCAACTTCCGAGACGTCGTAAAGCTTGAATCGACTTATACACTCCTATTATTCATCATACTGAGTTTGATCATCTGTTAAGTGTTAAAACCCTAAAAATATCTAGGGAGAATGCATTTTAAGCCAATATATTGTTAAATTACCGGTGTAACAGTATATTTAGCAATCAAAACAGCTAAAACTCCTAATGAATGTTGCTGTATATCTAATGTTTCCAAGACATTGTTCAGATGAGCACTGTTACGCTGCAACAACTCCTCTGCTTTTATTATTACTTCATACAGCTCTCTAAAGTTCCCTGTAAGATTAACAAAATTATATACAATTACAAAAATAATTTAAAAAATATATTCTACTCACCAGAAGATGTTAAGGTCCGGGTGTTATTCACAAACTGTTCCAATGGAGATGCCATAATCTATAAAATTAATACATGTAGCAAACATTCATACCTAATGAAATCCAGAATAAAATTATTATAGGTACTGCTTGATTATAATCAACAACTACGAGCTCAATCTCATTTACCCGATACTTCGTGATTCTATATAAGACTACACATGTTAAAACTATTGCTCCTTCTCTAATAAAAGCCTACTTACTTTATTTTCTAGCGCCTAAGTTAATATTCACGTACGTATATAAAAATTTCTGAAAGCCGAAATCTGAAGTGACCCCGCAGCCACCGCACAAAACTTTTTTTTATCTGTTCATTCTGAGAAGGCAAAGGTATCTAAAATACAGCCATATCTTCTATAAGAGCTTTTTCATGGCGTGGGATGCCACAAATAATTACCGCTTAATGCACCATATATACTAAGATCTGAGAAATCAGAACTAAGACTTGACCTGACTGTGTGTGATAAATGAATGACTCGTGATGCGTAATATTATTAACTTGATCTAAAAAATATGTACTTTGACACTGGCAAATTGTATAGGCCATATAAAACAAAAAAAAAGTTATAAATTATTATCACAGGATTATTATCATTTTATTACTAGTTGTCTCTGATTGTTATTATAGTTTCAGACTGTGTGTTATGTGTAAACATAATTTCTCATATATTCGGAAACATTGTTCACCAGTAACTGCCAGTAACTAAAAGCGACAAAACCCATAATCTATAACGTGTTATCGTCGTGTTTTACTAATAATATAATATTTGCAATATGATCGATTCTAATACAAATGAAGATGGGATAACAGAATGTTTATCGCAACAAATATCTGAATTAGAACTATTACAGTCTATGTACCCAGATGAAATTCGTATAATTGATAAAACTGTTATTGACACAATTTTAAAGTTTATTAATCACCCATCTATTAATATCCCTCCTCATTTGGATTTTGTATTAACTATTGCTATTAACCAGTTATTGAAATTGGAGATTAGTGTGGTTTTGCCTTCTTTATACCCGATTAACCCTCCTGATGTCTCTGTGCGCTGCAATCAACTGAGTCGTCAGCAAGAAACTTTATTGAATAGTATGCTTGCTAATTATATTCAAGAAATCCCACGAGGAGAATCATGCTTATATACAATAGTTTCATGGATACAGGATCAAGCGCATGGTCTTGAAAATGATGTGAAAAATGTTTGTATTGAAAAAGCAAATAAAGAAGCCAAGCAAGATAGCTTTGCAAGATATTGGATATATTCACACCATATTTATAACAAAAGAAAAAGGGAAGCAATTTTGAACAACGCTAAGCAATTAAACTTAAATGGGTTCAGTCTTCCTGGGAAACCGGGCATTGTGTGTATAGAAGGTGATGAAAGTAATTGTAAGGAATGGTGGAGAATTATTAAAGGAATGACATGGCAAAAAATTATGTTAAAACAAATAGAGGTGTTTGATTCAAGTGAGAAACACAAACATGCTAAATTTAATAAATTTGAAGAAATACATTTTGAAAATGCAATGAGCAGTTTTTCCAAATATATGGAACAGATGGGTTTTTCCAGTGTCTTCAAAGAAATTTTTGGTTTCAGTGGGGATGTTAGCTGACGTCATAAATAAGTATATCAATGTGATGTATTAGCTACAGTGTTGTATTATCAATAATAATATGGACAACAAATGTATTTATTAAATTGTTTTAAAAATGTATTTAATATTAATAATTTGAATTTTTTTTTAGTTTATTGTCGGTATTATAAATACTACATTAACGGGTTAATTTATTTTTATTTAGTTACCTAATGTACATCATTAACTGCGAGGAGTATATAACTAGAGTTTGGGATTGTTTGATTGCCATTTACGTAGGTAAGGTCGGCTCGTTTACGTTTTTATAATTAATGGTTTATTGTATAAAACTCATATATACAACGTAAAACTGTTATTAACACCAAGAAAACATCGATTTCTGTTGATGTAAATAGTTGATAATATGGCTGTGTATTCTTTGTCCCTTTTGCCTTCCCAGAATGGGCAAGGTCCAAAAAAACTAACCCATGGTGAATCGAAAACCATTTCGAGATATCACTTCAATTAGAAGATTTTTTTGATTCTCGTCTGAAAATACTTAAAAATCGAGGAGATATTTGAAAAACTGTAATGACCGTCTTCGACCTTTCACTTCGACTTTCGTACCGTTTGACAAGATAGAATACAAAGTACCAACCTAACAGTTTTGTAGATTATTATGTTGTCTATGGTTGTCGCCTCACAAGTTTGTCAAATATCTTTTGTTTGTGATTCCTAACAATAACAGTGTTTTATACGAATAACTATTGTAATTTTTAAAACAAAACTACACTATAAACACGATGTTTTAATTAACAGGAACTTTTAAAAATCAAAAGTTTTGGTTGAACTTTTGACAAACGATTTTTTTTTGTTCATCGGCAATGGTTTAGTTCCGAACGAATCCTCAGGTTTGCCAATATTACGATCGCAATTTTTAAAAATTAATAAAAAAAGAACAAAGCCATTACAAAAGTTTTCCAGAAACACGTGTCGACTAAATTAATCTATATTATCTAAAAAATATGTAAAAAAGATAGCTGTCACCAGAGACACCTCCCCAATTGGAAAATTAAACAAAAAAAGGGAATAGACAACTCATGCTTTAAAAAAAGACACCTCCGCCCACTATATACAGTCCGTTCACAGTTATTTTACCTCTAGCTATTAGGTTGGCTAGCCTGAGCTCTGTGTTGCTACATTTGGTTTCCACGACTTCCCTGTTCGAATTATTTTAAATATTTCAATATAATTCCGTATTATAAGTTTATTAAAAATCAAACTTTATTTAAGTTTATTTTAAACAGAGTTGAATATTGGTAGACCTTTAAATATGTACCTAAAGTGTTTACGAGTAATTTAATACAATATAATTTAATTTCGTTAATTTTATTTTGAATAAGAGTGATCCAGGCGGACAGCTAATGGAGAAAACTCGCTATCAGATGAACCTGAATCTTCAAAAGTGCTGTCTGATTCTGTATCAGACTCGTCATTAAGTTCTATGATAAACTTATCAATTTCAGCATCCATACATCCATCTGTTTGATAGAACTTATCTTCAAGGTGACGTACATGTTCGCATTGCTTTTGCCAGTCTTCCGCAGTAATAGATCGGAATGCTTCTTCAGCTAATTTTACAATGCTGCTTGCTTCCTGCCCTACGTTTTTACTGGCTTCTCGCCTTTTTAAAAGGCTCCACATAAACTCTATGGCGTTTAAGTCACAGTGGTATGGTGGTAATCTAGCCACTTTATGTCCATGAGACTCAAGCAATTGGTCAGCCTCGTATATTGGAGCTTCTTTATGATCCTTTATAATTTCAGAAAGTTGAGCTTTCACCATAGTAGGCAGATAAGATAATCCCTTACTTTTGATCCAATTTTGCATATCGGCTTTAGAAGAGTTTGTTGTTGGTGCCTTATTTACCGTAACAGTATGATAAGGCGCATTGTCCATAACTATTAAACTGTTAGGCGGTAAATTGGGTATCAATTTCTCCTTTAACCATTTCATAAAATTGGTTTTGTTCATGTCGTCATGATAATCTCCCGATTTTGATTGTGATTTAAATATCAATTGCGCGTTTGGTATGAAACCCATTTCACCACCTGCATGAACAATAATCCAGCGCGCACCAGTAGAGTCGCTTTTTAGGACACCTTCCTCATCCTCAGTTTGCCAACATTTTTTAACGGAGTACGAAGCGTGTATATATGTCTCATCAAGAAATACGACAGGTCGGCCTTCAGTACGATTTTGTCTCAAAACGTCTAAATATCTGTCTCCAAGCTACAATATCATATCGTTCCATAAGTAGTTTTCTTTTAGAGCCACATTTTTTAAAACGAAATCCTATTTGTCGAATAATTTTCCATAATGTGGTCCGACCGCCACTAAAGTTAATGTCAATTCTTAACTCAGCTAATAGCTTTCCCAAAGTCGGTACCTCTTTTCTGACTGTGTACATAGAGTGTATTTTATTTCTGATTGCACAGAGATCAAAGTCATCTAAATTAATTTTCTTTTGTTGATTACGTTTTTTTCTAGGTGTAGAAATCTTTTGTGATGTGGAAGCTGCAACCTCACCTTCTTTAGTAATAGTACTGACGGTTTTCTCAGATATACCTGAAATAATAAAAATAAAAGATTTAAAAAAAAAAAAAATAAGTACATTTTAAAAACAAATTACGTATGAAATCACTGAACTTGGGAACTTTTAGTTGTTATTGTAAGATTTAAGATTACAATGAAAGTATTAATACACGACAGTGACTGAAGTTTGAAAAATCCCAGTTGTCGATAGTACAAACTGTACTGCGTCATTACGAACTACCACTAATACGGGGAAAAATTAATTGTTGGTAGCACTATTTTACATACCTGTCATGGCTACACGCTGACGAACATTTTCAAATGGGATTAGAGGGGCTTTATTAGCCTTTTCCCTTTCACAAAAATCACGCACGGACAGTACAATTTCTCTACCGCTACTTTGAATCCTTTTTGGCATCTTTTAAGCTTAAATAATCACCGAAATAATAGAATAATAGAGAAGGTGCACGAAACGACCGATACACTTCATAGCAAGTACTGCCAACCTAACGGAAAATTAAAATGACATCTGTCAGAGGTAAAATAAATGTGAACGGGCTGTACTATTTATTTATTTATTTTTTTGTAGGTGCGTTTATACAAATGCAAATCAATAATTTGCGAGATTTGCCATTTGTGGAAATACAATATTTATCGTTTTCACAAATATAATTGTTAAACTAATTGCTTATAAAATAAGTGGATAGTGGTAAATTGTCATCCAGAGGGCCAAGTATGCGTTTATATTTACGATGTCACGACGTAAAGTGCCACTCTATACCAAGCTGTCACCCGTGGTTGTCTTTGACAACTGTAACCGATTGTAGCTAGCCTTTTATTTATTATTCACAGTAATGATTTGTAACGTGTTCTGATTTATTATTAATTGCACAAAATCACATAGACCGCGTAATTGACACATATCTTACCCTATATTATTATTGTCTGTGTGAGCCTATGAGCAACGATAAGCCGTGCCGGTGATAGCAATTATATTTACATTTAAAAAATACTTAAAAATAACATGTTTAACTGTGTTTTGCGACAAATAGAGGAAAAGCAGGTGGCGAATAAGATCGATATGATGGTTTGGAGCAACAGGCTGGATTTGTTGGCATTAAGTAATTTTAAAGGTGCTAATTATATCGAATTGTTTAAATACAACTATATCGCACTCATTCTCATATTTCACGTCTTAAATAATATTAGTTTGTTACGATAATAAAGAAAATTGTTTTTTTTTATTTCAGGTGAGGTGCAAATTCATAGACTGAGCTGGCAAAAGGTATGGAGTTTTATGCCTCCAAAAGAAAATAGTCTCGTGCAGGCAATGGCGTGGAGGCCTGATGGTAAGGTAAGTTCCAATTCGACTTATTTTCATTACTTATCATTGTATTGTTGAAAACTTTAAAATGTTTCATTATAGGCCTTAGCCATTGGTTATAATACTGGGTGTATTTGTATTGTTAGTATCGAAGCCAAGCAGGTTTTAAAAATGTTTCAATTAGATGAAGAGACATCAGAAGAATATACTCATAAAACTGGAATTACATTTCTCACATGGGTTGTTAGAAGTGGATCATTGCCTAATATATCGGAATATAATATTTATGTAAGTAGACCCTTTTTCCTAAATAAACAAGGGTTAATATAGGCATGTTTACCACAAAATAGAGAGACTTGCCAAATACATCAAGTGCCTAAAGGTACACCCAAACCCACTCGACGACCACAGTCGGACCAATGAAAAGACTGAAACAAGCCCAAGTGCTACCCAATGAGTAGAGGTCTAGTGGTAATAAACAAACCTACTGACACTTGAAACCCCGCTATGTCACTCAATAAATCTGATTAAAGTCAATAGACAGATTGCAGATGAAAAGTAGAAAAAAAAATTACACTCACAAAATTCTAAAATATTTTCCTTTCAGGATGACACAAGTATTTTTACAACTAAACCGGCATGCTCAGGCAATTACAAAAGTCAAAATAATGATGATGAAAGTATGAGATACCTCGGTGAAGTGCAGGAGCAATTGAACATGCTTGTATGTAGCTATGGAAATGGAAATATACATTTGAGTGTGTTTGGCAAATTCCCCTTTTGCACAATTAATCTTCAAGAACTGCTCAATGACGAGTACGGGGACTATGAAGTTGTGAACATTGAATTGTCAGACGACTTCAGTGTTATGCAAGTTTATTATTTAGATAAACCGAGTAGAAATATATTTGGCGCCACACTCAATACGGCTGTTTTATCAGCATATTCTGAGGAAGTATTTATTGTAGGAAACAGATATGTTCAAATAATACATTTATTAAAAAGTTTAAGTCAAACAATGAATTCTATAACAGAATCTTCCGAGAATATAATTTTGGAAATGGATACTAAAATGGCTAATTATGCAGCATCAGTTCCACAAGGAGCTGTCTCTGCCGATTTTTTGGAGTTGTTAATGATGGGTTAGTATTTAGTATGCCTTCTAAAGTAACATTCTATGCACCCAGTACATGACCAAGACTGACTAAGTGCCTTGGGCCTATATAAGCTGAGTCAAGCTCAGCCAGTCTTAGCTCAATGTGCACTGGATGCATAATACCACAAGATAGAAAATGAATTTAAAGATTGACAACAATTTCTTATTTTTTCACAGGTACACCATCAGAAGAGTTAGAAATATTTTTACTCCAAGAATTGACCACTAAAGGGTTAAAGAAATTTGGTAATTCAGTGGAGTTAAGTTATTCAACTATACAAAAACTTGTTTTAAAGCAACTCAATGTAGTCGCACAAAGTATAACTTATCATCTCGCTGAACTTAGAGGTTTATCCAGAATACCAGACAGATACAAGGTATAGCATATGTATAAATTAATATATTTAAAAAAATGTATAAATACTATATTTTTATTGTGGTTTCAGCTTTTGGGACTTCATGAAAAAATAATTACTGAAGCGATCAGTTCTAGCTATGCTTTCCTAAATAAATGTCTAGAAATGCAGCAAGTAATAGACATATCCATGCGTAATTATAAAGCATTCTTTAGATGGCTCTATGGAGTCATTGTCCGCCTGCAAGACGATCAAGCACCAACAGAAATAGTTAAAGTTACCCAACAAGATCTCACTCATATTGCTGAATTCCTTTATAACTTTGATACTTACGAAAGAAAACATGACCGAATGAAGTCTCAGGAAACAAAACCAGTAAAGTTTAATTTGGAAAGACTGTCTCAGTATTTAAAAGACCATGATCTAACAATATTACCTGATAATGAAGACAACCCGTGGCAAAGGTTTTTAAAAGAGAATCCTTGTTTATTTAAAGAAAATGAAACGCTTTTCTCTGTGGCACAGTTTCGTAAATTCTCTCTAGTTCAACAACAAAACCATTTGAAGCTTGCAATTAATAAAGTATTTAATGATTCTGGTAAAGAGTTTGGACTACATTTTTCTTTATTGCATAACTTTAAGTGTTATGAAATGAAAAGTAATGGAAAGGCTCTACATAAATTTAGACTCACGCAGATTTATGATACAACTAGAGGGTTGTTCATGATGTGTTTATTAAATAAAAACCTGAGCAGAGATGGTTTTTGCTTTATTTCTATCAATGTTAACTCTAAGGATAACGATTCTACTGCTGTCAAATTTCATTTCGCTAATCTCACTGAAGATGAAGACGAAGAGTACCTGGAGATTATGGACATACAGTTTTACTCAACAGATTACATCTCTGTACTTGTAAGACACGCGCGCAGTGAGGAATGTTCTTTATTTGTTCAATTTCCAGTAAAGTTAGCTTTAGAAAATTCACAAGGTCTCAATATTAAAAGTAAATTATGCATATTTAATGATAAAATGCCAAAAGTTAATGTCAGTCCCTTATTGGACCAGGGAGGATATTTTAGAACCATGGAGAAATTAGATGGCTATAGAATAGCAGTGTCCGGTGGTCGTAAAGTTGCTGTTGTATTGGCTGAGAGTAAACGAAAGGTACGGTTATTTGAAATGGTTGATGCTGAAGATGAGGAAGAGGAAGATGATGAGAAATCTGGTGATGCGAATGATTCAATAGACAATGAAAATTGTACCTGATCAGTGTTAACATTTTTAGAGACAGCAAGATGTCAAGTAAAAGAAGTAAGATCTGTTCCAGTCTTATAATGTACTATGAACATTTTTAGAAATAAAACAACTAGTCAATATTTATGCTGTTTAATTTACCTGAATAATAATTAAATCTAACATAAAATATTGTTATAATTTTTTACCATTTATTAAATATTTAAGAACCTTGGCACAGCTTTATGAAAATAAATAAGTTAGTTTTCTACAATACATCCTTTTATATTAAGCTACTTTGAGGTGATTTAATTTTAATGTTTTCAAATACTGAATGAAAGTCTGTATCTAATCCTTGATTATCTATTCCGTATAAAAGATCTGAAGATTGTGAGCGGCTGGGTCCGGGCTGAGGTTGAGGTGTTTGAGGAGGGGCTATCGTCGTTGTTGTACGATTGTATACCTCTTCACCTTCGTCATCATCATCATCACCTAAAATTTCAATAAAAAACTTGGACCAGTGTTTTAAGTAGAAACACCGGTAGGCAGAATGATTATTAGCTCAGTCTACTGCCCTGGGGTAAAAACAGGTGTGACCTAGTTGTGTTTCAATATTTTAAAATAGCCAGGTGTCATACTGTAAATGGTGCACATTCGTCTCCTACAGCTGGTACAATAAAAATTTCTATAGAGTAGTAGTGTGGAGGACACTTGGTGTAACATCAGGTGGAGTGTGGTCATTTGCTGCGCTACCACAAAAAGTAACTAAGAATATATGTTTACAACTTTATTGCCATGAATCATAAACAGTCAGCTGCCAAAACTAGTGATTGAATAACACAAAGTAGCTCCTGTACAGGACCAATGACATATTGCGTCGTATTTTAAAACTTGTTCAAATAAAATACTATTATGGTATACACAGCTTCAGAATGGAAATAGTTTATACGAGTATATGATTGCTAGTATTTTGTCGCAGTTTGAAAGTAGCCAGGAGAGGAGTGTGCACTGTCAATCTAGATGCTGCAGACTCATCTCCTCGGGCCATCATAGCGGAGGCTATACCATAGAGATTTCTTTGTAGTGACAGTTGTTTCAGTTCATAGACCACACTCTAGCTTTACATCAGGCAGTGTGTTGTCATATGCCGAACTATGACAAAAATAATTTTTCAGTTTACCTGCAATAATAGATCTTCCATCATATTTGCTCCATTCTTTTCTCAATCTCCAATACATAACAGCGCAACCAACAATCACAACAATAGAGACAATTATAGCAATAAGTTTTAAGGCATCAATGGGTGAGAATGCTGAGCCTTTAACTATCATTTCTACTTCTCCAACGCTGATGTCTGTGTTATCTAAATTCCTAGATATACATCTATAATACCCGCTTTCACTTGGGGACACACTCTGAAATTAGTATAATTATAAATTAATATTTAAACATACATCATTGTTTACATTGTGAAGATTCATAATTATAACCTTTACAAATTACTGTTGCCTGTTACTTTATATGCATATAATTAAGCGTTTAACAATTCGTTATATCTCTAGGAAACCTTTTACAGAGATAAAATAGCTGCGCCTACATGTTTTAATCCATGTAAACCTATCTAACACTAGGTTTGGAATACAAATGGGACAAACAGAGAAACTTTCATTATTATATATTTGAATAAATAGAAGATCACATCGCACCCCCAGAGTAACAAGAGCATAAGCCTTTTTATGGTGGTTTTGAGTTATTGGTACGGTTAGATAGTCCTAATAAGCCCACATAAACTCAATTTTTTTTCGTAATTTTATCGATTGAATTCTCAATTTTATACATGAAATTATATAATATGTCGTTTGACAATTCCTGATTTTCTTATTAACAAATAACAGAATATGTTTATTTACGCAAAATTATTATTGTTTAATTAAGCGTAACGACTCATATGATTGTACTTTTAAATGACGTTTTAAACATTCTTTTAGGTCTTTTTGGTCTCCTGTAAAATAGACTCCCTGGTGGTGCCATATGACTACTGAAATATTGAATATCATCGGTCACTGACAATCAGACATGTATGTTAGGATAACAGTGAAAAATATTACTCACATTGATGTGTAACTTTCCAGACAGCACTTCATACTTGTATTTCCTCTCATCATACTCATTGCCAGGCCCAATCACTTTATTCTTATCAAACATCCAAAACATAAAGTTATGAGCATAGTCATTGCTGTGGCAGTCTAGGACCACTGTACTACCAGCAGACACCTCTGTTACTACCAAATTTTTCTCATTCCCAAGGTTACCGATACCGGGTGACATTTTAATATTGTTAAATTATGTTGTTATATCATCAAAGTTTCTTAATCTCTCAATTTTGACATGTGCAAACAATATGATGACACTGAATTTGTGCCAGGTCTATATTTATCAATCGCACCAAAGTCACATGCTTATAATCAAACTGAATCAGTCTATACATAGTCTTAATACCTAGTGATATAATCTATTTCCACCAGAATACTTTATTAAATTTATAAACACTTCTACACATAACACAGGCAATAGCATCCAAATTGGTGTCATTACCACATATATTGGCAGTTTATCATATTCCAATTTAATACAAATTATAATCTGTGCAGCCATTTTCAACCCTATGGCCGTAATATACCACACATGTTTGTTTATAGTTCCTCTAAATAGTTCTGCACCATTTCTACAATGTGATACCATATAGAACAATACGTAGATTAAGAGTATACTGTCGTACACCCACATTGGTATAAATACGATAAACCAATTCCAATGAGTTCGTGATTCCAATCTGAGACATAATAGAATTAAAAACACTAAAAATATAAACCATGTAAATAAGGCTCGGTGTAAAATAGCCATGCCTTCACCAGATTCTCGCTATAATAAACGTTAGTTTTCTCTTAGAACTAATTTAGTTTTTCTCCATTATTACAAATAAACACAAATCAATTTGTATTCGCGTATAAAAGCAACGTGTTTGTACAAAATAATATGTTTCCCAACCACAAAGCAATAATGCTAAAAGCGAAAGTTCAAACTCGAATTATAAACAAATGTCAACGTCAATTTGACGTCGTCAAACAAGCACTTATATTTATATGGCATTATAAGAATTTGCCAGTGTCAAAGTTAATATTTTTGCATCAAGCTACAATTATAATATTATGCATCACGAGTCATTCATTTATCACACTAAACAGTCAGGGCAAGTCTCAGTCATGTCAAAAATTGCTCCAGTAAAATGGTAGAATTTTTACTGAAACTTCCTACGAGTTTTGGAGGGAAAATGAAACACAGGTTCTTTTCTTTTAAATTGTTTGCCCACATACACAATTGTTTTTTTTATAAACACGTTTTCATTCATGATTACCACACCGTGAAACCGTAAATGTAAACTCATAGTGAGGTCTTGGAAGACGAATGGCTGGTATGGGGCTGATCCCTTTGCCTTCTTGGAACGGAAAAAAAGAACAAAAAAAAAGTAAACAGCCGTTCGTGACAGATTTGTGTCGAATTTGTATTTGCTGCATTCAGCTGTGATTCAGCTGCATTTGCTGGCTGTATTTGTCCGTGTGGTTTTGTTGGGGGAGTAATGTTTTTAAAAAGAGAAATAAAATTATCCTGACACGATTCCGACAAGATTTTTTTTTTGGGAACTTAAATAAATCTGCATATATCGTTTTTTTAGATAGGCTGTGTCGGTCAACCCACATTTTCTCATTCAACAATATTTCATATAAAATGTTTGTGCAAACTATTTTAATCGTTACATTAGTAAAATTCCTTTTTATTCCTTTATAGTAAGTATTTACATCATATTTTTATTTGAGTTAAACTTCTATATACAATAATTGTGTTAATATTTATCTAAATACATAAAATTTTCAGTCATTCCACTGATTTTGAAGTACACAGGAATTGGCTTGCTATTACGCATAGTTTACCACCTAGCGAGTGGTATTATAATGCACATTCTGAATGGACACTGGATTATCCACCCTTCTTTGCATGGCTGGAGTATGGTTTATCACATGTTGCCAAATATTTTGATCCTGAAATGTTATATATTGAACATTTGAATTACAAATCGGAGATGACTGTGATATTTCAGAGGTTATCTGTTATTGTATTGGATGTACTTTATATTATTGGTGCAAAAAGGTATGTTCTTTTTTCATACTAGTACCTAGTACACATTAACACTTCAGGGCAACTTCAACACCTCTCCAGAGGGCTCCCAAAATACTTACTCATTTAGGGTCGTTTGCACAAGAAGGCCAGTTATAGTAACTTTAACTATTACTTTTACGGTGACAACGACTGTTAAACGTTTAAATTTACTCCACATGCGTTGCAATATTGTGCAAATTCATATTGTTATCGTTAAAAGGGTGGCTGATCACAAAAAAATAATAGAAAAACATATTTGGCTTCTTTTCATACATTTGACGTTAGTAACATTGGTGTGACGATAACTTTAACTTTAACCAGCGAAGATTCACGTATGGTTAAAGTTAAAGTAACCGTCAAAAATGAGCGGCGCGATGATTGTGCAACTCGTGTGGAGTAAATGTAAACCATAATGTAAACGTAATGGTTAAAGTAAAAGCTACTTTAACCGGTCTTCTGGTGCAAACAACCCTTAGATAGAATTTGAGAGAATTTATCCTTAATTAAAGAGATGATAAGCTTTAAAAAATTGTTTCAGTTGTTCTGATTTGATAACTGACTGTGAGTTATTGGTGTTTCTGCTGTTACTTTGCAATCCAGGCTTATTAATGGTTGATCACATACATTTTCAATACAATGGCTTCCTCTATGGTATGATGTTGTTATCCATCGCTCATATGATAAAGGTAATTAGCAAATTATAACGAAATATGAGTGAAAAAATTGTTTTTTAGTTGGGAGTTGGAGTATATATAAGTAATTACGAATAAATACATTCAAATAAGAATCCAATAGGTGTTGGTTTCTGATAAATAGTGTGTTTATTTCTTAACTACAGCAGTTTATGGTTCCATTTTAGAAACTAATTCGAAATTTTTCCTCATGTTAAGGTTTTTTGTTCCAAATTTAAATGTTGAAATTGTTTATCTTTTGTTTTGTAAATTCTCCTAAGGCAAAGGGAACAACGCCCATACAGCCATAATTATTTATCAATTTGTTTCAGGGCAATTACATTCAATCTTCATTCTGGTTTGCAGTGTTGCTTAATTTTAAACATATATTTTTGTATGTAGTACCGGTTTATGTAATTTATTTATTAAGAGCATATTGTTTCACCATACCTTTCAGTCATGATGCAAAGGTTGCTTGGTATTCATTTTCAGCTATGAATTTGATTAAAGTTGCTGTGACTGTCATTTTAGTATTTGCAGCATCATTTGGACCTTTCATATATCATCTACCTCAGGTAATAAAAATTATATATTAATTATGTCATAAATCTCTAAAATCTGTGTTTTTTTTGACTCCACTAGAGAGGCGGTCAATGAACGGAAACATCTGCTATTACAGATAAAGTACAGGCAGCAGTCGCCTCTGCTATGCCGGACCGGGAAATGAATGTACACCATCTAGATTGACATGCGATCATATATTTCTTGACAGTCAAACAATATATCATATAGATAATATAATTTTTTTTTGCTTTTGCTTTTTGCACCGTACTTTTCACGTCATGATCTTCTTTTCGTATCTTATAAATTAAAACCGCCTAAGTTTCGACCTCCCACTATTCTCATGCGCCATCTCAAACGTGTTAACACGGAAGAGATGCGGAGTGACGTTGCAAATATAGACTGGTCTCCTCTTCTAGACTCTGCTTCGATTGAGGTAAAAGTGTCTACTTTCAATCATGAGGTCTTGAAAGTTTACGATAAGCACGCTCCCTTACGCCACACTAAGATTAAGCGTCCTCCTGCGCCATGGATAAATGATGACATTAGACTCGCAATGAAGAAACGGGACAGGGCGTACCGCATTTATCACAAAAACCGCTGTGATGAGAACATGGCTGCGTTTAGGGCTGCGAGGAATCGGTGCAACCAGATGTGTCGTGTTGCCAAGCGGCATTTCCTCTATGAGAACTTGAAAAACAACTCAACTTCTCAAAATTGGAAGTTTCTAAAATCTGTTGGGATCTGTCGCTCTCACAACCAAACTAATCTCGGCACCATCACACTTGACGAACTAAACTCTCATTTTTCTTCTTATCCTATACTTTCTGACACTATCAAGTCCTGTACTCTGTCTGAAATTGCATCAATCCCAGTGCCTGATACCGAGCAATTTTCCTTCGCTGAAGTTTCTGAAGGCATGGTAAAAAAGGCCATTCATTCTATATCTTCCAAAGCCATCGGTTCTGACGGTATTGGACGTGCTATGATCGTCAACCATATTGATCTTCTTCTTCCTGTAATCTCTCACATGATTAATTTTTCACTAACTACTGGACAATTTCCTTCTCTGTGGCGCCAAGCTTACATCATTCCACTTCCCAAGACTTCTTCACCTACTCTGCCTAACAACTACAGACCTGTCTCCATCTTACCTCTTCTATCTAAAGTCCTGGAATACATAGCTTACAAGCAATTCTCTGCCTTCTTGAATTTGTATGGTTTACTCAATCCTTTTCAATCTGGCTTTCGAACTGGTCACAGCACCACCTCTGCCCTGCTTAAGGTTACCGAAGACATCAGAAATGGTATGGATAAGACCCGAGTCACTGTATTAGTCTTGATTGACTTTGCTAGTGCCTTTAACACGGTCGATCCCGATTTACTGGTGGCTAAGCTATCGCGACTTAACGTATCTTCAGAGGCTTTAGAATGGTTTTCACAATATCTGCACGGTCGGCGGCAGAGAGTTCGCATGGGTCAAGAGTTCTCTGATTGGTGCGACTTGAGTACAGGAGTCCCACAGGGCGGAATACTTTCTCCTCTATTATTTTCTTTATTTATTAACTCTATTTCTTCTTCTCTGCACTGTCACTATCACCTATACGCCGATGACTTACAGCTGTATGTGCACACGGACATCACAGCGGTTAACAGCGCAATAGCCTGGGTGAATTCTGATCTCGGTCATGTTCACGCTTGGGCCGAGCGATATGGGGTGGTTGTCAATCCGAGTAAGTGTCAGTCTATCATTATCGGAAGTAACAAACTTCTTTCTAAATTGGAATCTTCCACACTTGACACTATTCGGTATGATAATACACCTATCTTCTTCAGTAAAACTGTAAAAAATCTGGGAGTGTTACTTGACTCTAATCTCGGTTGGGCTTCGCAGCTCACTGCTGTTAACAGGAAAGTTTTTGCGTCACTACACCAGTTGAACAAAAATAAAATTTTTTTACCTATAAAAACCAAAATTGTACTGGCGCAAAGCTTACTACTCCCACTCATAGATTATGGTGATGTCTGCAGCGTGAACATGACCGAGGCACAGCTTGATAAATTACAACGTATCCAAAATTGTTGTATTAGGTTCATATTCTCTCTACGAAAATTCGATCACATTTCAGAGTACCGTTCTAAACTCAAATGGTTGAACATTCGATCCCGTAGGAACCTAAGAATGCTGTGTTTGCTGTTTTCTATTCTAAACGAACCGAATACTCCAAACTATCTCAAAGAAATGTTCACCTTCCTTAGTTCCCTTCACAATAAATCCTTACGCTCCTCTCACAACCTATCCCTTGCAACTCCTTCCCACTCTACTAACTATGTCTCTAAATCTTTCGTCGTCATCACATCTTCTCTGTGGAACAGTTTGCCATTAACCATACGGCAAGCGCCAAGTCGGGCTGTATTTAAGAGAAAGCTTTATGAGCATCTCATCGAGTCATAATTATTTTGTATATATTAAGTCAGTATGTGTTTATTATTGTCGTATTATGTATGTATGTGTAACATCTATTAACTAGTATCCGAATTAGTTTACGTATATTATTAGTATTTGTATTATTTGTATTATCACTAGTGTGTAATGTGTATGTGTGTGTAACTATCTGAGAATATAATTGGTATTTCTATCTATATTATAGATTAATCGTTTTTACTACCCGTAACCATTACGTATCTGCTTCCCGAAGGCCAGCTGGAAGAGAATGCCTTGCGGCATTAAGCTCGCCTTTTGTTGAATAACAATAAAGTTTTTAAATAAAAAAAATAAATAAATAACTAATGTTTTCAGTTGTTATCAAGACTGTTTCCATTTAAAAGAGGTTTAACACATGCTTATTGGGCACCAAACTTTTGGGCTATTTATAATTTTGGTGATAAAGTATTATCTTATATTTGTAAGTATAACTTATTAAAAGTAATTTTGAGTTTATTATGTTTTTTATAATCAGATAATTATGAGCTAGTGTTTGTGTTACGGGAGACTAAAGTACATATAACAGAAGCCCAAGTATGGGTTCACGTTTACGCTATCACGGCGTAAAGTGAGACCTCTCCAACCAGATCGCCGAGGTAAAAAAAATTCAAATGAAGCGGTCCTATTTGTGAAAAATTTTACTTTACGCAGTAGCGTCGTTAATATAAACTCATACTTAGGCCTCAGAGTACTAAAATAGATTTTTGGGTTAGGGTAGGTCATGGGTTGTGAGTCACGTTTACATCAACTTTTTACAATAGTAGCTCTGCATGTCCATCCAGTCCATTCGTTAATAGCCAGATTGCGATCTTGAGCAGCAGTCGCCTCTCTTATGCCAGCTTAAGGTGACAAAGGTAGACAGTGCACACTCCCATGGTATAACGCATAGCTAACAATGACCAAATAAATAAAATAATAAAAAAATATGTACAATGTAAACTCAATTTAACGTCACTCGATTTAACGACAAACTCCTTAAAACGTCGAAATTACCTGACTATGGTTGGTTTACATTGTTGTCTATACAATGATACACTCTATGTAGCATCACACCAACTCTAAATAACGACCACAATATGTCCTTATTAAACAAATAAACAGTTTTTTCTTTCTTTTGCCAAACTTTCCGATTGCCAAAATTAATAAGAACTGCAGCTGTGTACGTTCTTTTGTTTGTTATTTTGTTGCTTTATTGTCTAGCCCGTATTTACCTTGACTGTCGGCATCATACGGATCGCAGATTCTGTCGTTAGGTTGTTATGCATATGTTATATATACTTTATTGGTAAATAATATTATATTAGTAAAATAGTATTGATTTTTCTTCTCTCGGTTTAACGACAACTCTGTATAACGCTATAAAATGCGCAGTCCCTTCAGCGTCTCTATATAGAGTTTACAATGTATTTTATTATTTGTTTTCCAGTTGAAAGATTTGAGTACATACCACCAACAATGCAAGGAACAATGACAGGTGGTCTAGTGCAAGAATATCAACATTCAGTCTTTCCGAGTATACGTCCATCAACAACATTTGTGCTGACCGCTATCACAATGTTACCAGCGTTAAAAAAGTTATGGTATCTTTGTGCGGATAGAAATTATAGAGGTGTTAATTTTGTCAGGTATAATAATAATTTTATTTTATAGTAGTATCTACAATCTACAGTATTAATGACACTTTTAAGGACAATGCCCGTTTTTGGGCCCACTTGCGAAACAATATTTATCTTATTTTTTCATTAATTCATTTTAATTATATCAACACATTGTTAAAATAACATAGACAATGTTTAATTACATAAAAAATATATATATTAAAATAATAACCTCAAATATTGCATCAGAATGAGTCTAATTACTGAATAACCTGGGTAAAAAAAATTAAACCGATTGGCGATATGGAATATAGATTTATTTTCCTACAAAATGAACTAAAAATCATCGACAAACCTGAGAAAAAAACTCTCTTAGGTAAATAAGAATTCTCCTTTAACAGAGGCCAGAGTGTGAGATTTAATTTACGCACTCACGTCGTAAAGCGAGTCCGTTTCTTTGCCTTTAAATTTTTTTTTAAATTTTCAGATGCTTAATATTGTGCGCGACATGTTCCTACATGTTTGGTTGGCATGTTCACGAGAAAGCTATACTCATGATATTAATACCGTTAAGGTAATTGGATTTAATTGGATTAAATTAATATTTAAAGAATAATAGGTATGCCCTAGGAAAATTTGGACGTAGCAAGGGATTTTTCCTTTAGGGAACTTCACAATAGTTGATTGATAACTAATTTTTGGAGACTTTTTTAGCCATCAACGGATTTTTAGTACATTTTAAAATTGTAGCTCGACATACGATAACGCGTGGTCCGTGAACGGAAACAACTGCTACCACAGAAATTTTTGACAGGTTGACAGTGCACACCCCTCTCGTTATACCTAGCTACTTCCTAACTTTTTTTATTGTAGCTAGGCATATGAAAACACTCCGTCTGGTGTAGTCTATCAACGGAAACAATTGTTACTACAGATAAATCCACGAGCAGCAGTCGCCTCCACGACGAGTATGCACCATCTAGATTGACAGTGCACACTCCTCTCACTATACCTGGCTGCTTTCAAACTGCTCCAGAAACGCGATAAGGTCACTTCACAGGTGTTACATTCGAAAGTGGTGGTACTTCCCCAGGATGGAGGGCTATGCTAATAACCATCATCAGTCTGCCAACCACCCTTTATTTTCTACATTGTAAATTAACTTTTATGTAAAGAATATTGTTTTGTTTCAGTTTTATGTCAGTATTGGGAGACGTGGATGCGAAAATGTTTCTAATATTATCTGTTGTAGGTCATTATTCTCTCTTCCCATTACTATATCCCACAAATCTAATTGGTATTAAAGCGTTTCTATTCCTCACACACGTAGCTATAGCATTTTATTATTTGCCAAAATTGTATCAGCCAAAATCGAAGAACAAAAAATCCTCGAACACGTCCTTATTAAATATTTTAGAATCGCTTTATTTGTTTGGATTTTTAAATTTATTTCTTTATGAAAATGTTGTACATTCCTTACTAGGTTTACATAAAGTCTTACCATTTTTACCTTTGATGTTTACATCCGGTTATTGTGCGCTGGGTGTTATTTACTTCTGGATTTATTATTATTATTATTATTTGACGTTTAATTTAAGTCGAGGTATACTTAGGAGAAAAGAAAGTTAGATATTTCAAGTTTTTTAATTATAATTAAATTTTAATAATAAATAATCCCTCGTGGGTACTGCGAAACTGGAACACCCTATGTTTCTCGACAAATACAACACAGGTCTGTTTAAATTGAGGGTTAATAAGGTACCTCATAGACACAGACAAATTAACTAATTAGGTTGTATTGTCTGTGCTCATAGATAAGTGTGCTCCACCTTAGACCGCATCACTTTTTTTTTTTTTTAATTGTAGCTCGGCATGTGACAACACTCCGCCTGATGTAAAGCTAAAGTGCGGTCATGAATGGAAACCACTGCTACTACAGAGAAATCTCTACGGCCAGCAGTCGTCTCCACTATGCCGGCTTGAGGAGACGAGCCTGTACCATCTAGATTGACAGTGCACACTCCTCTCGTTATACCTGGCTACTTTCAAACTATTCCCGAAGCGCGACAAGGTCACTCACGGGTGTTACATTCGAAAGTGGTGGTACTGCCCCACGATGGCAGACTGGACTAATAACCATTATCAGTCTGCCTACCACTCTTTAATAGTGCCTATAGGCACTGAGCGATCAAAGTACATATAACAAAGTTACATTGGTACCGGTCAGAATTAGTGAGGTTCGAACACGGGTCTCATCGATCGTGAGTTCACGCGTCTTACCGCTAGACCACGGCCGCTCTATCACTGCTTAGCATCAGACAGGGTGTGGTCAAACGCTTGCCTAATAAAAATTAAAAAAACCGTCAAAATACCGCTTAATAGTATTTGGAAATTAGTAGCAAAAATGAAAAACTGTGTCTACAATCGCAGTTTCGAAATGATTTTTCACTTACGATATGCTATCTATAAATCTAGCTCTAAATACTATACACGAAAGTTCAGTCAAGGATGTTTTAGTCATTTAAATATTAAGTTATAAAGTTTTCCTGAAAAATCTAATTATTTTTAAACTAAATTATACTCTGCTTATCCCAATGATGAAAGGAGTTAGACTATGAATATGTGTAAATAGTATAAGGGTCGTTAGCACCAGAAGGCCGATTAAAGTAATTTTAACTATTACTTTTACGGCGACGACGACGACCGTTAAACGTTTACATTTACTCCACACGCGTTGCAATATTGTGTAAATTCATATTGTTATCGTTAAAAGGGTGGCTGATCTCGAAAAATAATAGAAAAACATATTTGGCTTCTTTTCATACATTTGATGTTAGCAACATTGGTTTGACGATTACTTTAACTTTAACCAAGCCAAGATTCGCTGGTTACGGTTAAGGTTAAAGTAACCGTCAAAAATGACAGACGCGACGATGGTGGAACTCGTGTGGAATAAATGTAAACCATAATGTAAACGTGACGGTTAAAGTAATAGTTAAAGTTACTTTAACCGGCCTTCTGGTGCAAACGACCCTTAACGGTCGTTGTCGCCGTAAAAGTAATAGTTAAAGTTACTTTAATCTTAGTTCTGGTGCAAACGACCCTAAGATTGCATTTATTTATTTATTTAGATGTAGCAATAATATTAATTATAAGGGTCTTATCACATTGGGCTATGTGGCTGACAGTGTGATAATGGCTGTAAGTTGCTAAATTAGAATTTGTTAATGCTTTTTTTATACGAATGTTAATAAAGTTATTTTTACAATATTTACAGCATTTTTATTGAAATTACTAAGTTTAAAAATCTCACAGCAAAGTCAGCTGCAAAATTGAAGTGTAATCTGCCAGTTCTTAACTATGAAAGAAATGAATGTTTGTTTGTCTGTCCCACAATGTTGTTCCGGAAATACCAGTCCGATTTGAAAGCCCGTTTATGGGAAAAAGTACTGCAGGTCTATTGCGCACGGTTATAGAAGTCGAATAGCAGCGCTGATAACACAATTTCGTATTGTGCACCTAAACTTCCAACTTCAAAACATGTCAAATTAGCAGCGGAGTCTAGGTTAGTGCGCACGGTCCTTTTAGTATGAGATTTCGTATTGCGGACCGGCACGAGAAGCGGAGCTTAACGCACAATGAATGTCAAAATAGTAGTTTTGCAGAAGTTACAAAATGTAACTTTTGTTGAACTTCGACAGGAATAATATTGATTATTTTAAGGAAATTAGATAGTAATTATAGTCTTAATACATCTTTAAGTGTTTGTCGCGTCAGGGTAAGTAGTTTTATTATGTTTCACAGTATTAATATGCATCAAATTAATTGTATATAACTTTTCAATTTCACGAATTAATATTTCTTATTTACAAGTTATTTATGAGTAAAAATGAGTAATACGTGTATAATTAGGTAATTAATTGTAAGGCTTGGGACTTTAGGTGGATTTATTTGGACGAACTCGTATTTTACGGGCGTTGTCAAAGGGGGATCGTGTACCTATTACGAAACTGATAATTTCATATTGTTAACACTATTTTTCATTTTTAAGATTCTACAATGAGTTTGGTATCCCTGGGCTTATTGGATGTGCAGATGGCATACACATTGCATCGATGAGGCTGGCAAATGACACACTATTAACACACAAATAGTAAGTACTATATCTCAGTTATTCTCTCAACATATCAAACTAATTTCCATGGTTTATCTTAGAAAAAATCAAACACTCAAAAAATCATATATTGTAATCAATAATTTGTTTTTTGCAGATATGTGACGCTTCATTAAATATTATATTAGTGGATGCTAGTCACCCCGGGTCGTGCCATGATGCTTTGATGTAGAACGGCCACATGATGAACCAACACAAGTAGCTGAAGAAGCGGTGCGCTTGCATGCAGGTCCAGCTCATTCTGGAGATTTGTAGACATGGCAGTTGTATTTATAGATAGGGACGATACATTTATAAATGATATGCTCACACATTTGACAACATTTTACAAAGAGCACATGGAAAAAGCTATTTTAGATAAGGTATTATATACACATTAGGACCAATTAAAACCATAAACTACTTGAAAATTGTTTTATTTCTTCATTATACTTTCTCCTAAGTTACAGCACATAAAATGAACAAAAAATATCTTAGAAACCAAAGGAATATAGGTATGGTGTAGCTCATTTTTCAATGTATTATATGTTTTCATTAACCCTATTAAATTGTTTAAAACTATCAGGCATATAATATTGCATCAACTTATTTTCAGGCCAAATGTTAAGTTTTGTTCATGACTGATGAATAAAATTTATCCAAGTTACATTTATCTTGTCGAAGTTTCATTAGAGTTAAAAAAAATTGATCTTCAGCACTAACATTTATTACAGAGCTACCATAATATTTTTTCTACCATCGGGCTCATAGTTAAATAAACAAGATATAATAGTAACTAGTAACATATGAAGCACATTTTGAGGCTTATTGACATTATGCACAACAACATCCACTTCAATTTCATTTCCTGCATCTGGTACAGGTTCCACATTTGATGTGTATATTGTTTCTGTAGAAGTAAAAGTAAGTTTTCTTTGACATCTTCTCTCAACACGTGCCTGTCGCTCTCTCCCGCTAGCGGAGTTTCTTGCTTCGTAGGAGAATATAGTTGGTACAGCGGAATGCTTCAGGAATTTCGCAACTGGCGCTTTTCCTAAAAAAAAGTATTTTATTAGCAACTTTATAATCAAAACATGAGACATTATGTTGGTGTACCTTAATTACACATAATAACGTACCTGTATAAGCGCTCTTGCCATAGTAATCATCAGTTTTAAAATGAGCAGAGCATAACCTCGCCGAATCTGTAGCTTTCCAGTTTTTTCTTTTAAGACTTCTTTCCCACAACTTTCTGCGCATAGGATCTTTAGGAAATTTATGAACACCTATATTTTTACATTTATAGGCAGCACATTTAGTCATTTTTAGTTTTTATTAATAGAAAACCGGTTTGTTTACAAAATTTTATATGGTGTATGACACCTGTGACAGATTTTGTAGGAACACTCGCCCATGCGACCTCTGTCGGGATAAAAAATTAGTGTTCAACCCCATTGTCAGAAAATAATTTAATAAATTCATTCTTATTTTTTTATCATTTTAAATGATTGTTTTGCCCATACAGTAATAAAGATATGTATTTTTATTCTTATAAAATAAAAACAATATTTTTTAAAACTCAAATTCTCAAATTATTACAGTGTAAATTTTGAATTTGTAAAAATATTTTTTAACTGTGGTCTCCCCATTTAGAAGTTTATCTTCTATTGAACCATGTTTAACTTCTGTCGATAGCAGATTATAAGTTTACGCCTTTATCTGTCCGCAATACCAAGTTATAAAACCGCTCAACTTCGACTTCCGCTGCGCTTCGACTACACTTCTACTTCATTTCAACTTCTACGTATTTTGCGCAATAGGCCCCCTGGTTTCTATTTGAATTAATGCGGGACAGCCATTACGATAAAAAAGTACCCTAGCTATGGAAGTGGGAACGCTATGTGCAAAATACTCAATAGCGGCCCTAGACCAAGCCAAACATCGCCGGCGACTCTTTCATTTCCCTGTCAACGAACTGAGTTTTTTGATTGAATTCAGCTTGTCAACTAGATAAACTAAAAATACTAATTAATAAAAACATTTCTGATAAAAGTTGAACCGACTTCTAAATACAACGCTAAAATCACTAAAAAGTAAAATTATTGAGTGAAGGTACTATCAAGAGCAGGGGAGCAGTCCCACCTAAGACCAATGTTACTTAGCTCCTACTTTAAATATAACTTATGTTTATGTTGTTATGACAACTGACGTGTGTAGATTAATTTGATTGATATTTACATGTCATTTTTTTCGTTTTTCCCTCATAACATTGACAACTAAATGACGTGCAATATGTAAAAAACATATAGAAACATTGACAACAATATTGTTCTCCTTTACTTATAATACAATCAGAAAGAGAAGGCAACTGTAATATTCCGATAAACAATTTTGAAAAAAAACTGGGACTGCTCCCCTGCTCTTGATAGTACCTACACAATGTAATAAGTATAAACAAGAATAGATGCTTATTACTTATTTACAAATTAATTTAGCATTTTTCTAGAGTCGGTGCATGTATTTGAAACATTATTGGAAATGTACTTAGATTCAAACAATGCGGAGTTTCATATTTGGTTGTAATAAATAATCTGTCTGTTCCGAGCAAATAGATACCTAAGTATATTGTGCCAATGAAGTTGTTATTTACTTAATTTGAGGCTCTTTTGGCGGGACACGTACACGTGTTTACAATGAATAAAGCGGAGGCGTCGATCGTGTTATGAATATTCATGGAGGAACTAAAGACATGGCGTCGCTGCCACCTAGCCGGCGATTACACAGATTTTGGCGCACGGGGAGAGGTCACATTAACGTTCTCGCAAATTGTCACCGTAATCACATTGACTCAAGTAATTCGAGTTAAACTCTAAAATTGACGTCGTTTAGAGTTTTAGCTGCCACCTGGAGATAGATTAGTCTTATCAATTTATTTACTTCTTAAGGCGCGGTTGGATACATCAAATTCTGCTTTATAACAATTAACAATAAGATAAATGATCCACTTTTAGGTGCCACAACGTCCGTTGGTCTTGAATTAGTCAAGAATAATTCCCCTCCACTCAAGAAGAATGAACCCAAATGTTAATCTAGAGCAGTGGCGGCCTAAGGCTAAAGCGGGCCCTAGACAACATTGCAATTCCGGGCCTATTTTTCAGTCATGATACATACTTTGCGTTTCGTAAAAACCTAATTTACGCCCCCAAAGGCCCCAAAGTTACGGGCCCTTGGCACGTGCCTAGGTTGCCTAGGCCTTAGTCCGCCCATGATCTAGAGTGTGAACAAATGAATGGAAATAACTGTTCCCACAGAGAAAATGTCTGTAGGCAACATTCACCTCCGCTATGCCATATAGTGCACACTCCTCTGGTTACACCTGGCTATTTACAGGTTGATGTATTATAATTAGGAATCGGCACCTAACTTAAAACGCTTTAAGCTTTGCTTTTTAAGTTCGCTGGGAATATGTATCGACTCAAGATCATTGCATTTGACTACAATTTATATATTATATGTAGAATTAACATGAATTTGTGCTTTAGTTTGCAGTGTAAATCCACTGAGCGCAAATAGCAGTTTATGTCCGCGAACACGGTTTATGACTACAGAGTGGATTGAACAATGTTCTGCGGGGGATAATCCTTATAGTAGGTAATAGGTAGATATACAAGATATTAAGTACATACATGATACATAATCAGTGTGCCGAACTTAGTAATAAAATCCACTTTTTTTAGTTAACCGGCATGTGACCACAGATCACACTCCGCTATTAGACTGCGGTTCATCCTATTGAGAGAAATGTTTGCATACAGTCGTCACCTCCACTGTGCCGACTTGGGCAGACGAATGGGCCTTGTCCTCTCGATATACCAAGCAAATCCCGGAATGCTTACACTCGAAATCATCAGTCAGTCACGCCAATCAATTTATAATTGATTTTCTGTCAGGAACTGCAATGTCGTATTAACTAGTATTGTCACAAATCTTCACATTCGCTTATCATATTAGTTAAATGTATGTCTGTTGTAGGAAATTGAATTAATTTCTGCAGATATTACTATTATAGTCAGTGTGATAATGTAATTGAAATGATGGCATTATTCACTACATATCGTAACTAAACTAAAACATTTTACGGGGCTTACTATCGTGTTTGTATTATTTTAATCGGAACCAATGTGCTTTCGAAAGCTTTGCAGGCAATGTGGTCACGGCAAAATACGTGGTCTCGCAAAACTGTAGAAAGCACTACATTAGGTATTGTATTTGAGAATAAATTGTGGATAAGAACTTTATTGTGTACTCTAAAACATTACATTCTCTTACAGAGATACAATATATTATACAGGGTGTCCCGTAATTAGTGCTATCAACGGCTTCAACATCCACAATACAACTCGGTGACCCCTCTTTATACCTTTTGGTTTAAAAGCTATGACACCTTCAAGAAACCATCACACCTATTTTTTTTTTTATTGTAGCTCGACATGTGACAACACTCCGCCTGATGTAAAGCTAGAGTGCGGTCCATGAATGGAAACAACTGCTACCACAGAGAAATCTCTACCAGCTGCAGTCGCCTCCACTATGCCGGCTTGAGGAGACGAGCATGTACCATCTAGATTGACAGACACCTTCCCCGTTTCTATATGTTTATAACTTGTTAGTTAAAAACAATTGAAATATAGGTATAATTGTAAAAGTATTTGCTTTTAGCTCTTTTGTTAGGATTTTAGGGTTTTTTTTTAATTAACGCGGGAATTAACGAATGAACGGGAACGCTAAACACATAATAGTAATTATACGCATCCGAAGCTGTGGGAAACAGCTAGTTTTCTAATAATTACTAAAACAGATGTTAGATAGACGGCTAATTTAATAAAATTGCAATTTTGCCATAAACTTTGCCTTTTAGTTTAAACAAACACGCTTCAGCACTCACTTCGCCCCATCCGAGCAATACTCCCAAAAAGAAAATTGTAGGGACGTGTCATAAAGGCCAACTTTTTATGGTTGCCAGTAAAATGAGAGCAAGATAACAACATTGAGGAGGTAAATGTTTCCGTAATGTAAAATTTTGTTCTGTACAAAAAACTCCTTAAGTTGTAAACGCGATGGTGCGCCGTACAGCGCAATCAAATTTATATTTCAGCTTAAAATTTGGTTGTTTAGGTACCCCGTTTCTATTTGCAATAATTTGATACTCATTTTATACTTGCACTTTAAAAAAATTTTAAAAACACCTTTTTTTAGGTAAAAGTCGCTGGGGCTGATGTGTTTCACAGACAAAAGACCCTAAATTTAAAAAAATAACATTAACTGATATACGAGTTGTGTCAGTTGTAAAGTAGAGTTTGCTGGTAAAGGTTATAACGAGAGGAGTGTGCACTGTCAATCTAAGATGGTACATGCTCGTCTCCTCAGGCCGGCATAGTGGAGGCGACTGCTACTGCTGTTGCTGCACAAGTTTCTCTGTAGTAGAAGTTGTTTCCATTCATGGACCGCACTCTAGCTTTACATCAAGCGGTGTTGTCACATGCCGAGCTACAATAAAAAAAAACTACGTAATATGTGACGTCCACCCAGTAGTTGAAAGCTCTGCCGTTAGATAGATAGAACGGGGGAATTTCGACAGGTTTAGGGTCGTGGCTTTTTCTATTTTTCACCATAATTCAATAAAAACATTTCATCAATTGAATATGCTAATAAATAAATAGATAAAAGTTACATTGGTACTGGCAACAGTAGAGAAAAATATTTATTTTTTTATAAATCACGAAGCCGCGTGCGTTGGAATTTTTGTTTTGGGGATATCGTCTGCGTCTACTGAAGTGTATTGTTTGTTCAAACGTATTTTGTATGAAACAAATGAATAGTGTTTTATAAAATGATTTTTGTTTTGAATATCAAATAAAATTCAGTGAGTTAGAAATGTATTTGTTCATGCATTCAAATAAACTTGCATGCACAAATTGTTGCACCAATGTAAAAGGTTTTTACTAAGGAATCATGGTTGCAAATAATTAAAAAAATATTTTATAATATTTCTAAAGAGTGGTGGGCAGACTGATGATGGTTATTAGCACAGTCTGCCGTCCTGGTGTAGTACCACCACTTTCAAATGTAACACCAAATTACCTTGTCGCGTTTCAGGAACAGTTTGAAAGTAGCCAGGTATAACGAGAGGAGAATGCGTTATCTATTTGGATGGTGCACATTCGTCTCCCCAAGCCGGCATAGCGGAGGTGACTGCTGCTTGTCGAAATTTGTCTTTGCATCAGGCGGAGTGTTGTCATATGCCGAGCTATAATACAATAATATGTACCTATATGTATCGAGGAGAATTAAACCATGGCCCTGATGAATGACTGTACTCATTTAACTATGGCAGATAGTAAGTGGTACACGTAATTACACGCTACATTAAGAGAACCCTTTCTCAACTTTTCTCATCTTCCCAATGACGACTTAAAGTAAATACAGAAAAAAATTTGCGTTTTTAAATGACCAGGCAAGTTTTATGAACTTTTTTGTTTTTTGCTACTTAACTAGTAAGTTATGCTGATTCATCAAACTCATTTCGTAGGGATGCTCCGACATTTTGGCGCCTTCCCTATTTAGGTTTTAAAAAATATATTATACCTAAGTAGGGTGTAACCAATGTGTAGATATTTCACACATGAGTACACCTGATCAAAGAGGTTTTCCGCAAGGTTGTCCTTGTGTATGGAATGAGATCACTCGGGTCGATGATTTCCCCGAGTAACATTATAATTTATAAGTATTATAGCATGCTTATTTTAAAATGATGAATTTGATTAAACTGTTTGTAAAGGGAAACGAGAAATTATCAAATTTAATTTAGTTCACCACACACACACCAATATGCGTGATCTCGTCAACCTAGGGCCGGTAATTCAATACTTTCTTAATTAAAGAAAATGCGATATGAGCCTGCAATTCCTGAATCATAAAGTGTCTCAAATCGCTGTCTCAGTTTTGACCTAATGATAAACTAAAGTAGTTTTACTAATAACTCCGTAGTGATGCTGTGTCATTATTTAAAGTCAAATAAGAGACAACCAGTTTGGAAGTAGCCAGGTATAGCGAGAGGAATGTACACTGTCGAACTGGATGGCATACATTCGCAGCATAGTGGGCGCGACTGCTTGTTGCAGAAATATCTCTGTGGAAGCAATTGTTTCCGTTCATGGACCGCACTATAGCCCAATTTCAGGTGCAGTGTTGTTACATGCAGAGCTACAATAAAAAATGTTAATAAAAGAGGCCAAATAAATTTAAACAGGCTTCAAAAAGTAACATTTGAGTATTTGGTCGTAAGGTCGCTTATAATTAAAAGAAGGATTGAATTACCGGCCCTAATCTGTGTAATTTTGTTTAAAGTGTATCTAAAATAAATTGCAAAGTTTAAATTCTTAAAAACATGTATAGATTACGATATATAATCACATAGGATAGGTATGTATGTATGTATGTCTGTAGTGTCCGTCGTGAAATGGGAAGAGTTGAAACATTTTATAAGTTTTAAGGTTTTCCGAGTTAAGAGCACCAGTAACATTAACATAACTTTATATTCAGTGGCGTAGAAACTAACTTATTGGTGACATCGTAAATTTTACTAAACTTACAAACATACTCAATGGAAATTCAAAGTTTCAAGATATTACTCTATGTGAGTTATCGAATGGGAGAAAAAGGAGAATACTAGAGGTTGGTCCACGTTAAAGTTTAAGAATTATTGTAGGTACTTAAGTCTGTTGCTTCCAAGTAATTGCTAGTTCTCTTCTTTTTGTTTCATATGTCGAGTATTATCTTGTAGTTAATTGGTGGAATCTTTATTAAAACTTCCAACATATATGTAATTCAAGCCAATAACATGTCATGCCCAGATACAAGTAGAGCAAAAATCATGCTGCAAGTCTTTTCAAATGCGAAAGACAGTTAAATAAATAAAGTTAAATCGGTTTTGAACTGAAGCCTTATTTATTTCATCAAAATTTGACATTCGATAAAAATGTCATAATACGTATACAAAATATAAACATTTCAATTTTCTATGAGCTTATATTTTTAAATACATTTTTATAATAATGGCAGACGAGGATGAGGACGAAGGATTTAAAGGTCTTTACGAAGACGGTCATTGGGTTTGGGACGACAATGTTGGTGGACTGGTTTTTGTAAGGTAAAGTCCTATCAGTACTTCATATTAACTTAGTCTTTTATCCGCGTTAAAACGTTAAATGAATAAATGCTTTGAAGGCATGAAGGTTAACGTCCAGGCAGATTTCTTTTGTTATACTAAGGAAGTACAAAGCTAATTTCAAAATGCGACTAGGTTTACCTAATTTACGTGTTACCCTTAGACGTCTGACTGACTGGGTTAATAACCATAACTCAATTTACGATAGAGTAATGAACTTATATTATTGAATATATTGTTATACTTATTGGGAAGTGGTGTTCCGTTGTCTCTGCCTATCCCTGTAAGGGCGTGGCAGTTTGACTGACTACCTTTATTATAGATATTACAATATTTTATTTATTTATCAGTGACTTACCTCCAGCAGCGGTAGAGACGGTCACAATCTCGTTAAAAGCACCTACAGGGACGATAGAATTTCGTGACGACGTCGATGTTTTGGAGCAAGTAAATACGGAAATAATTATTAATAAAAATACGGATTCCTTTTATATAAGAAATATTTTTTTGTATTATATTAGAACTTACTTATAGGATTAGAAATAATGAATAATATTTTTCTTTAGATGAGATTTCGAAGACGTTATCAAAGAAAATTAAAACCAGGCCAAGCTGATATTATTACCATACAAGTGAGTTGTTCATAAAGAGTAAAAATGCTATTATTTATAAGTAATTTGGCGATATCTGTGTAGCAGAGGTTATTGTGACGTTCGATTCGCGGTCCGAAGAAATATTTATTAGGTATTTAAAAAAGAAAATATATCTAGCTTCTTTATCGCGAGCGCAGCAATTTTTAACTGTTAAATTTCATCGTAATACTTGTAACAACCAAACCCCATTTAAATACAGGGTGTAAAAAGAAAGGGGGCATCCCCGCATACCAGAAGTTGTAAGTATTTCTTTTTATTTTTGAGATCACATTTTTTATAAATAAATTTTAGTAGTGATAATGTAACATATGGTTGAAGGGAATGCCCGCGGTCTTTTTTACACCCTTTATATGCTAAAAGTTGTAATCTATTTATAGTTTCACTTTTATTTTAGTAAAGATTTAATTAAGTTTACGTTAATTTGTTTTTATGTTATAGGACGTAAAAGACATAGCCTTGTTTACAGCTCCAATTAATATACTGAGCCCATCTCTCATCAATTTGCTGCACCAACCCACTACTGAGAGATTTATTCGCTCGCTTATTTTATACTGCCAATATTACTTACAGGCATGTATGCATTTTATCATAAACATATATTATAAACATAAATAATTCCTATATTATTTATCTATACATGCTTTTTTATAAGAAAAAAGTGACAAAATAAATTAATATGTATTGTGCATCACACAATATAGCCAAGTCTGGTCCCAGTCAAGTCAAAGCTTACTTAAAGTACAGGAATCTTTACTAATGCAATTTTCGATAGGTAAATAAAAACGCAAGGCTTAAATTTTAAACGATTTAGGTATCTACACGAACACAAAATAATCCACCATTAAAACATACACTCGAAGAAACAATAATTCAAGACCACGATCAAGACAACATTATCTCCAGAAGTGCGCAAATATCTACATGCTTATTTTTGTAGTAAACGCTGCCCTTGGCGAGTTAAAAAAAAATTATTATAAAATATGTAATTTTTTGGAAAAACTGAACTCTTGTGACCGTGATCTTGGTTACGACAACGCCTCTTCGTCTCTGGCTGTCTATTTTAAATATTCTGCTAAACACCTGAAAATTTTATTTATATATTTTTTTTACTTATATTTTCTTATTTTTAGGTGGTCGATGAAATGTCACAAAGAATGATAGAGCTACAAGTTAAAATTAGAACACCAGAATGTGACGTCATTGAAAATGTTTTCAATACAAACTTATCCGATTTGCGAATGCTTATCGCTAAAGAATATTGTATTATGCTTATTGGCGAGTATAGAGATTTCTTTATAATATTAATAAAATAGTAAACTGTAAGCGGTAATAGCTGAAGAATCATTTTTCGTTAGCAATCGCCTCTGCTACGTCGGTATGAGAAAACAAATGTGCACTGTCCAGGCTGACGGGCCACACTTCTCTTGCTATACGCAGCAATTTGAAAACGTGACTAGGTCATTGCACGAATGTTTTTTTTAAAGTGGCAGGGCTATTAACCATCGTCACTCTGCCAAAAACAATTTTAAATTATGCATAGAACCAGGGTAGAACTAGGATCGTGGTAAGTGGCGTTCCGTTGTCTCTGCCTATCCCTGTGGGAAAAAGGGGTGACAACTGTATTGTATTGTAACCAAGGTATATTATAAAGAATTCTAAAAGATTGTGTGTGTGTGACGTGTGCGGTCAGTCATGTACAATTTTAGAAAGAGTTGCCGAAATAAGATATCTGGGCCTTATTATTGACCAGCATCTGTCATGGAAGTCACATATTAAAACTCTTGCAAATAAATTACGTATCCTGATATCCTTTTACCGGCAGGCACGAGATATCTTAGACCCTACTCTCCTACGCACAGTGTATTATGCTTTGGCACACTCTTTAATAAATTATGCTATTTTAGCGTGGGGTGGGGCAGCGACAAGTATTTTAAATATTGCCCAAGTACCTCAAAACGGGATACTCAGAGTCATCGGACGCAAGCCATATCGATACCCCAACGTTCAATTATACAACGAATCGAAGGTTTTGGACATAAGGCAACAGTACATGTACAGGCTAATATTGTATATAAATTCTAACTTAAGACTATACAATGCTTTCACACACAATAGGACCAGAGCGGCCAAGAGAGGTGAACTAATGTTGGTACCTACCAATACAACGTTCGGAAGTAGGTTCTATTTTTGGTTGGGTCCTATGTTATACAACAAGGTTCCACTAGAAATTACACATTCCCTTTTTCACCCGCGGGGTAGGAAAGCAATAAGTAATTGGATTCATTCCCTGGGTATTGTAGAATCCAGAAACATGTTGTCAGTACTGGTGTGAGTAACTTATATAATATTTACCAAACTAAACTCAGTTTTTATATTACAAGTAAATATAATTATCTATGCATAAACTTGTATTTATGTATGTATGTATGTATAAGTGTGTATGTATGTTATGTGTATGTATATATGTATATGGGTATTGTATTTTATATGATAAAAGTAGTGTTTCTTTTTTTTTCTCACATAATGCTACTAGATAATTAATAAATAGGACAGGAATCCTGCATAACTTCAGCACGGGTCATCCTAGTGAAGTATGCAGAAACAGCATGCTGCGTCTCGATAAACTTTGTACACGTTAATAATAATAATAATAATAATAATAAATAATAATAATAATTCGATCGTGAGTCTTAGCAGGGCCACGGCTGCTTTTCTCTGGTTCGACCCTCATTTGTTTATATTATTTTTAACACAAGCGAATTCACTTTATCATTATGGTTCATTATACAGGTGGTGCAGACACAAAAAAATATCACCATATGGGTCCCCAAAAGAAACGCAAGTCACTTTCCGATAAGGACGCTCGTCTTATTGAAACTCTTATACGAGTATGTGTCCAAATTGTTTGGTTAGCTTTGGGACGTAGATGTTTTAATCAGATCGGTTAGTATTTTATAGTTAACTAGCAGTCGATCCGCAATCGTACGCAAACATCCAAAAATCTAAAATGCATTATTCGATTGCTCGGTTTTGCGATTGCAATCGAATAAGGATAGAAATTATCCGTTAGTGGGATCATAGACAAACATTCCAATTACTATATACAGGGTGTCCCGTAAGTAGTGGTGTCAACGGTATTTTACAGATAGAGGGGTTCAATATCTAGAATATAATTTGGTGATTTTTTTAAATACCTTCTGGTTTAAAAGTTATGACATTTTTAAAGAATTATTATTTTTTCCCCCGTTTTATCACAAAATAATGTTATAAAATTTTTTTTACAATTATTTTCACTGATATTTTTATTTAAGTGGGTTGAGAAAACACAAGGCCATCTAATGAAAATATTATTTGTAACCAATTAATAACCATGATTAAATAAAAAATTAAAATCTAAACAAGATTTAATTTATTAAATTTTAAGCAAAATATTTAAACGAAGCTGGTGTAAAAAAATTGTATGTAAGATTACGGGACCATTATTTTAAAAATATCTACAATTCACACGGATTCTAAAAACGTAGAATAATGATCATTATCATCTTAATTACAATGTTTTTTCGACATAAATACAACAAATGGGCGTCGATTTTTAATAATGCATTCCGATAATAGGACGGATTTTAAGAATTCTTACAGTCGGAAATTTGCACTTTTTCACGTCACTTTCATACTAACTGCTTGTAGTTCCAATCTTATTTTCATTTCGGTTCCTTAATTTGACTTTAGGGATGTTCAAAGAGGGGTAGGCAGACTGACGCCTGTTTCCACTCATACTTCATTCAGAGATTACGTAAATTAAGTACATTAGGCAGAGTGTAATCACATGCCGGACTACTATTAAAACCAAGATTATTAAGTAAATTATGGTGTTATTTTTTTTTTATTGTAGCTCGCCATGTGACAACACTCCGCCTGATGTAAAGATAGAGTGCGGTCCATGAATGGAAACAACTGCTACTACAGAGAAACTTGTGCGGTAGCAGTCGCCTTCACTATGCCGGCTTGAGGAGACGAGCATGTACCATCTTAGATTAACAGCGCACACTCCTCTCATTATACCTGGCTACTTTTAAACTATTCCCAAAACGCGACAAGATCACTTTACGGGTGTTACATTTGAAAGTGGCGGTACTACCCCAGGACGGCAGACTGGACAAATAACCATCATCGGTCTGCTACTGTTAACTTTAAACAAGCTGTTTATGAGACATGTAATAATAATGAATATGAACTACGCCAAAAATTGAATATCGTGTCCGATAGAATTAAAAATAATCAAAGAGCCCGAGGAAATATCAGGAGAATCTTTATTAGGAGATGTCGGTTATGCATTAGAGTTAGAGGGAGACATTTTGAGCATTTACTTTAATAAATTATTTTCTTATCCGTATCTATTTACATTGGTTTTATTGGAATTCGCATAAGGTAATAATGAAATTTCTTCGACAAATAGTACTTTGTTGCTGTTTAACTTTGAAAAATTACTTTAATTAAAATGACAGTGAACATTATTATACGTTTTTAGAGTCCGTGTGAATTGTAGATATTTTTAAAATAATGGTCCCGTAACCTTACATAGAATTTTTTTACACCAGCTTCGTTTAAAAAATTTTGCTTAAAATTTAATAAATTAAATCTTGTTTAGATTTTAATTTTTTATTTAATCATGGTTATTAATTGGTTATAAATAATATTTTAATTAGATGGCCTTGTGTTTTCTCAACCCACTTAAATAAAAATATCAGTGAAAATAATTGTAAAAAAAATTTTATAACATTATTTTGTGATAAAACGGGGGAAAAAATGATAATTCTTTAAAAATGTCATAACTTTTAAAACAGAAGGTATTTAAAAAAATCACCAAATTATATTCTAGATATTGAACCCCTCTATCTGTAAAATACTGTTGACACCACTACTTACGGGACACCCTGTATATTCGATTGTTTCTCGTTAAGACGAATAAATCGAATAGTCGACTGTACGATTCTTTAATTGTCAATTTATTTGCAATAATCGCCCATCGCTAAGCAAGTGTGCGTGGCAAACGCTTGCAAACGGACCTATACCTACCTACCTATCTTAGAGAGAGGGTAAAGAATGTATGAATGGATGAAATGTTTAACGATATTAATTTGTTGATAGAGCTTGAAGTGAATAGAGTATTCAAATCAGAAATATTCAATGCAGTAGAACATAATTTAAAGACTGGTTATATAACAAATATGACTCGCGAGGAACGTAATGTGCTATTGGGAAGTTGTGTACGACACGATAAGAAACTTAATACATGTTCTCCGCTTGCTAATGAAGTTTTCTGCCATCGGATTATAGATTATCGCTTGGTCGGACTTGGGGTTATTAAATATTCTCAGTTAGTTTTTTTTAAATAACCTATTATAAGTGAAAGAAAAATGAAATAAATTAGGCACTTTAATTTGATAGGGTCGGTAATTCAAGCCTTTTATTTTCTTTAATTTTTGTGCACATAATATGTTGTGTAAATAAAGCTATAATCGATGATTACTTTGACAGTTCAAATCATGTCCAAAGTCATATCTAGAATGCTAAGTAATGTAAGAATTTGCACACGCTGCTACGGGCTATCTATTTAGTGTTAAATTATTGCTGTCTGGTTAGTGATTTATTTTTAATTCTCTTACTGAATATAAAAAGTCGATTTGCGATTTTTGTAACCACTTTTATTTAAACAAATTTCTCAGAATTTTTCCTTTTATTAAATAAAGGTTTAAAATAAAATATACAAAAATAACATAACCTATTTATTCTCGGCAATAATATTTCAGATTGACGCCACGATTGTTATATTTATACTACGCTGTTGTTGGTTCAGAAGATTTATTTTGTGAATTGAATATTACTGTTGGTATTTTGGGAATGTCTAGATCTGTGTTTGACACCATGTTACGTCCATTACCCACAGGAACATCCGATAAGAGCAAATCTAGAGCTTCTGTGTATGCAATATGAATTATTACTTGAATTAAATAATAAGGACAAAAAATGCAACAGTCGCCTTTGATATTCCGGCTCGGAGAGATGCACATTCCTCTCGTTATACTTGGCTTGGATTAGGTCACTTCAAAATTACTTAGAAGAGCTGGTACTGAGAACTTATGCTTGTTTTCAACATAGGTGTTTCCTCTCGGTCTCGGCTGCTCCAAATATATCTTCATTAAATATTAATTATTAAATGTTTTTCTTCAACAGATCTTCAATGTCACACAGTAGTATTGGTGAAACGCGTAAAAGTCAAGCAACAATTAGTAAATTATATCCAGATATCGTTCTGCCTCGAAGAGATAATACTGAGTTAGTATTAAACAAATATTATAGGTACATCTTGTTGAGTAGATATATAATATGTTTTTTATGTGATTTTAGGAAAGATATGCCTTCATATTTTCCAGTAGAGACAGAACCGCCAAAGTATTGCAGTGAAACACAGAGACGTCGTTGGTTAAATCGTTTCATGCGTCTAATGCATCCGACTGGTTCACAAAGAAATACCAAATCTTCCGTCATTTGATATTTTTTTGACAATTTATTTCTATAATAAAATAATTTACTAAAATCTTACTTTTTTATGAATCCTTTTTCCAAAAACATTAAATCAAACCATCGCCATCAATTAAATGTATTCGAATGTTGCCATCGAGTAAATTGAGCAGACAGCGCAGAGCGTCACGAATGGCCATGGATGATTCATTCAAAAACAATCGAATTATGTTTATTCGATTGTGATCGAATAAGGTCGATTGTGATAGAATAGGTTCGATCTCGAACGATGATGTAGGCTGTAGGTAACCAGTGGATAGTTTGTTATGAGTATACGCAGGCGAATGTAATCGAATGTACGATTCTTCAATTATCGATTTATTCGATTGGTTGTTTAGTAAAAATTGCTTATGACTAAATACAGGTACTAATTACGATACGGTAACCTAGTCGATACATGCATGCTTTAAAACAACTGTAATATAGAATAATAGTAGTAACATGAATCGATTAAAGTCACATAGCTGTCCGACATCAAAATATTTTCAATTGATGAAAATTTAATTATTGACATCATAGGAGGTTCGATCTATTTTGAACGTCCAATCTATCCGTCATGAAGCATTAATAGATGATTAGATGGTACTCCGAAGTGACATGCACTCGACATCGCCATGCCATTATCGCATATAAGGGCACGTCCCGACGATATAGCCTGACATAGTAATTGCCATCAAGAACACTTATAGAAATTGATAATAGAAGCTGTCTATTACGAACTAATAATACGAATAATCGATTTTCACAATCGTTCATTAAATGTAGTTCTTTTTTTTTGAACATTTTCGTAAATCCTATTCCAATAATGAAGATGTCTCCTTCCCTTGGGAAATTAGTCTTGTTTTTCAATATCTAAATACATTTTATATTTAATTTTAATTACATAATAAATATACTTACTGAGAGATTTGGCGGGCATCTGGATTCTGGAGATAGAGGGTTATTGATACAATGTTATTGTTTACCTAATAATTAATTGAACGTGAACGATTGAAAATAGGAGAACATTTTCCCTCCAAAATTCTGATCATTACACCATTTTACCAAAGTTACTTTTGACTTAACTGAATAAATACTGTAATTAATGCGACAGGCACGATATTAATTTAATGCAAATATTACATTATAACAACCCTTAACTCTTCTTCCTTTTTTTCTATTAGAGCGGCCGTGGTCTAGCGGTAAGACGCGTGAATTCACGATCGATGAGACCCGTGTTCGAACCTCGCTAATTCTGACCGGTACCAATGTAACTTTGTTATATATACTTTGGTCGCTCAGTGCCTATAGGCACTATTAAAGAGTGGTAGGCAGACTGATGATGGTTATTTGTCCAGTCTGCCGTCCTGGGGTAGTACCACCACTTTCGAATGTAACACCCGTGAAGTGAACTTGTCGCGTTTCGGGAATAGTTTGAAAGTAGCCAGGTATAACGAGAGGAGTGTGCACTGTCAATCTAAGATGGTCCATGCTCGTCTCCTCAAGCCGGCATAGTGGAGGTGATTGCTACCCGCACAGGTTTCTCTGTAGTAGCAGTTGTTTCCATTCATGGACCGCACTCTAGCTTTACATCAGGCGGAGTGTTGTCACATGCCGAGCTACAATTAAAAAAAAATCTATATTGTTTATCTTATTTATTTATTTGTATATTCTTATGTATTTTATGTAATGTATTTGTTATAATATATTATTTACTTATTTATTTATTTTTGATTATCTTTTTTTGTTTATTGCACTGTAGATCTCCGCTCACACTGACAAAGGTTAGCTGGTAGACAATGCCTATACCACTTATATGTGCAATAAAGTGTTTTTTTATTTTATTTATGATAATTGTGTTATAATAATAAAATAGATTAATTGCCATCAATCATGACATCAGTACATGTTGGGTCAAGAGTTTGCCCAAGTATCTTCGCCCGAATACAGTTCATAACAAACGGTAAAACACAAGCCATGCATACGTGTACAATGTACATTGAAATATGTACTGGATGCCTTAAGTGCTTGCTAGTGGTATAAAACCCAAAAATATGTAACGTAATCTAAGAGGTTGGAAGGACTAGTAATGGAAAGACAGAATAAAGAGATTTCGACAAATTCCCGTGAGCGCCGTGTAGATTAGTGGTCAAAGTAGCTTACCATTATAGCCAATAGCGAGAAGCCCATAGAGATTTATCTGTAGTAGCAGTTGTTTCTGTTCATGGACCGCACTCTAGCTTTATATTAGTCGGAGTGTTGTCATATGCCGAGCTATAATGAAAAAAAAAAGCAAAAGTGTTTGAATCCCACCCCAGATTTTTCTGTTCAATTTTCACTGAGGCAAATAGTTATAAAATAAAAAAAGTATTAATGTATCGTAGTATTGTAGTAATGTATAGTAGTTTACCAAATACCTAGGATACTCTATGGGTGCATCAAATACTCAGGATGTTGCACGCTCCAAGTAACATTGCAAAGGTGTCATGCAGCAATTTGATAGACATACCAACTCGTATGTCTATAGGGAATTTCATACCTACATAACTGCAAGGAATATCATGTGCTGATTATATACAAAGTGCTTAAGTCAAGATTGGCAACTGATCATGTTTATTAGCTTGTCTGCCGTCCTATGGCTTTCTTTGTCCTCCTACAACTTTGGAATGTAACACCCGTGAAATGACTTTGTCGCGTTTCGGGAACAGTTTAAAAGTAGCCAGGTATAACGAGAGGAGTGTGCATTGTCAATCTGTCCATGTACATTCATTTCCTTAAGCAGGCATAGAGGAGGCGACTGATGCCTGTAGAAATTTATCTGTAGTAACAGTTGCTTCCGTCAGAGATGTATCTATCACCTAAGGACGCACCCGATGGGTGACTAGCAACTCTAGCAGGGCCGCGCATATGACACTGTCACTTACGGTCTGTTACGTGCGCCCCGACTCGACCCAAAGCCGGGGGGGTGCAAAATAAAAATGCAAGAATATAATGTCACAGCAAGTAGGTTCTTTAATTATATATATGGCGATGGAACACTCCTAAGCACTAAGATGTAAATATAAGTGATCTTAGCTGTTCTCCGATGCTTTACGGTGAGCTGCCTGGTCGACCTCGAGCCTGGGCGCTAACCGGATGTTATGTCGGTGCTTCTAGACGGGGCGTGTGGGGCCCCCACGGCAGTAAAAGGGACTGCGTAATCTTCTAAGCCCGAATCTGGTTCCCTGGAACGATCGAAGTCGCCAGATCAGCCTCTGCTCGTCAGGGAGCTATCGCAGCTAGATAATTATAGAAACATCTAGGGTAGGGTGCGATGCGTCGTGACGAGCAGAAGCGGTATTACAAAAAAAGCGAGAAATAAGCAATTAAATATGATTAGCCTAACCCTAGGTAACCTACAAATTAAGTGTTTGAAACTTACCCAAGGAATTGGGGAAACCACACGACAAACGTAGAAGGTGGCGATGATTGCACGTAAGAGTCCCTTAACGGGAGGCAATCATGCGCCACGTAGGGCTTCTCCGCTGTCCAAATTAAAATTGATCCCGAGGCGTTATCATTCTTACCGGCCGAGGTCGATGACAGATCGTCGCGGTGTTGTCGACGATCAAAATTTTACAGTGTGGCGAGGGGAAAAAATACATAAATAATAATAAATAAAAATATTACTACGTTACATTACCCCCCTCGCCACATAAGTATTTTGGCGGTGTAAGTGACAAAATACTTAAAAAGAAAAAAGAAGAAAAAAAATAAATAAATAAATAAATATACATACATAATTCAATATAATAATAAATATAGATAACAGTCAACACATTTTATGTGTTCGGCGAGGTAGCTTGGCATAATTTGACTATCTGTCTCCGAAGCTGCTGTGTATTGTCGGCCGGTAAGGCACCCCGGGTCATAACCTCATACATTAATTGGACAATTTCTAATGAACCATATTTAGTATTAGAAGCCATCGTCAAGTTTTTAGGTAGAATTGGGTAAGCCTCAAACACTTGCCTAAAACTAATCTAACTACAAAAAAAAACTAAAAATAATTTAAAACAAAAATTATAACTAACTAAAACCTAAAAGCAAAAATAAAAATAATTGTTTGCAACTAATGGTTAATTAACTAACTACACTACAACTATAGTACAACAAAGCGAAAACAAAAAGAATAAAAAAACAAAACAACCAAAAAAAAAAATAATAATAAGAAATTAAAAAAAAAAGTAATAAAAAAACTAACTACTGGTTACTAACAACTAAATTCTAACTACTAATCACTATCTACTAACACTAACTCACCGCTCTGCTACAGTTTGATTAAAATCTCCGTTTTGTGTTTTGTTTTTTTTTTTTCAATTACCTATAATAAAAGATATTAAATTAAAAATAGAACTACTTAAATCAACGCAAGCTATATAAAAGCAACAAAAATAACAATTAAAACAACCACAAAAGACAAAAACACACAAATAAAAAAAAATTTAGGGTAGGTAGGTAATTGCAACAAAAAATTTAAACGGTAAAAATTAGAAAAAAGCAGGGAATAATAAACGTAAAAACAACAAAAACACATAAGAGCACGATCACAAAGCACTAACTACAAGCATAGAAGCGTTCCAACCCATATAACACGTTGGGCGCCAGTGCGACGTGCGCCCCGACTCGACCCAAAGCCGGGGGCGAAATAAAAATGCAATAAAATTTGTCACAGCAAATAGGTTCTTTAATTATATATATGGCGATGGAACACTCCTAAGCACTAAGATGTAAATATAAGTGATCTTAGCTGTTCTCCGATGCTTTACGGTGAGCTGCCTGGTCGACCTCGAGCCTGGGCGCTAACCGGATGTTATGTCGGTGCTTCTACTCGGGGCGTGTGGGGCCCCCACGGCAGTAAAAGGGACTGCGTAATCTTCTAAGCCCGAATCTGGTTCCCCAAGGAATTGGGGAAACCACACGACAAACGTAGAAGGTGGCGATGATTGCACGTAAGAGTCCCTTAACGGGAGGCAATCATGCGCCACGTAGGGCTTCTCCGCTGTCCAAATTCAAAAATTGGTCCCGAGGCGTTATCATTCTTACCGGCCGAGGTCGATGACAGATCGTCGCGGTGTTGTCGACGATCAAAATTTTACAGTGTGGCGAGGGGAAAAAATACATAAATAATAATAAATAAAAATACAGTGTAAACTCTTTATAACGAAACTCAAGGGACTGAGCATTTTTTGTCGTTATAGAGAGTTTTCGTTATATGGAGTGAACAAAAAAACAACCATATTAACAAGATTTTTTAATATGTATGTATTATAAATTATTGTTTATACATATAGTCTGATAACTTTGTTTGACGTTTTTTGCTATGCCAGTACTTGTTTTGTATTATTTTATGTATTCTATTCATATCTAGATGTGTGGTGGAATCGTCTTGATTAAACAGCAAAAATTTTTCTACCAACTTAGCGGCATCTAGGGCTTGTTGAATTGTTGGTGGTGATTCGGCTTTGTCCACTTGATCATCTTCTTCATCTTGATTATCGGGTGTTTCCTGACTTTTTGACACTAAATCAACAATTTGTTCATCTGTAAGTGTACCAGTTGTGGCTACATCCTCATCTATATTTTCGTACGATTGTAGATCTTCGTTGAAATTGTTTGGTATGTCGAACTGGCTTATCCATTCACTCAGTGGTAGATTGTCTTCACTGTCAAATTGGTTCGTTTCTTGGCTACTACATAATCCAGCATGTCGAAAAGAATGTTGGATAGTGGCTGCTGTTACCTCTTCCCAGGCTTTTGATAAGAAGTTCACTGCCTGTAGCATGTTGATCGAGACCTTGCCGTCAGTTTCGATCATATCCATCAACATTTTCCGTCTATAGTGGCCCTTTATGCTTTTAATGACACTCTGATCCATTGGTTGTAGAATACTGGTTGTATTAGCTGGGAAAAATGCTAACTCTATGTTTCGAAGATTAGATATGATTGGGTGAGCAGGACAATTGTCTACTAGAAGCAAGATTTTCCGTGATTTTAATTCAGCATCCCATTTTCTCACTTCCTCTTCAAAAATCTGCGATGTCATCCAAGCTGACTTGTTTGCTTTGTACGTAACTGGCAACTGTTTTATGTTCTTGAAACACCGAGGGTTTTTCGATTTGCCTATAACTAAGAGCTTTCTTTTTTCTGTGCCACTCATATTGGCAGCCACTAGAACTGTAATACGCTCTTTAGACAGTTTTCCTCCAACACATTTTTCCCCTCTGAATTTTAAAGTTTTGTCGGGAGTCAACTTGAAAAAAAGGCCAGTTTCATCTGCATTAAAAATGTCTTCTGGTGAGTACTTCATCTTTAATTTAGGCCATACTGTACTAATCCAATTGTTAGTCACATTAATATCGACATCCCGCGCCTCTCCGTTCATTTTACCGTACGTAATTTGGTGACGGTGCTTAAATTTTCCGAGCCAACCTTCAGATGCTTTAAAGTCAATTATGCCAAGTTGGTTGGCAAACTTTTCAGCCTTAGCTTTTACAATTGGCCCCGAGATGGGTACATTATTCTGGCGCTGATTGTTAAACCACGACAACATTGCCTGATCTAAGTCTTCGAATTTTGGCTTTCTTAATTTTTTAGAAGAGTTTCCTTCCAGCGCCGCCTGTAGAATTGTTTTTTGGTTTTTCCAAATGGTAGCAACAGTGGATTGACTTAGTTCAAAACGCCTTCCAACGTCACTTTTCTTTTCACCCTTTTCAATCGCACGTATCACACAAACTTTTTCGTCAACACTAATCGCTTTCCGTTTACTGGCCATGTTAACAGTTTCAAAGTAGGTTTACGACTGATAATACGATAGGTACCCAGTATGCTTGGTCGAAGACCATCACTTCCGAGAAAACAATGCGTCTTACTGCACGTGTTCAAGGCAATTAAGGATAACAAAAGCTAGACCGACATCGGATGTTTCGGAGCTTCAAAGTTTTTTGTTACCTGATAACATAACATAAACAATAATACCGATAATAAATATTTACTGCCTAAAAATATGAACACATTTCTTCGTAATAGAGAATGGCGTATCGCTATAAAGAGTGTTTCAATATATGGGTTTTAACGCAAACCAACCAAGTTGGGCTCACTTCAACGTTATAGGGAGTTTATCGTTATAAAGGATAACGTTATAAAGAGTTTACACTGTATTACTACGTTACAGGTCAAACGACCGCGAGCCACGGGAAGTTACTGATGCACTGATGCTCCCTTCAACCTCAAGTTCAACCAAACTTGTGCAGGTGTAAAATATTTAATAAAGTTTTTATTTATTTATTTATTTATCCAGTCCAATTAAGTATATATAAATTTTCAAAATTAGAGACATATGAATAATTCCAACGATATTGGGGTCAATGAATTCATCAGTTACTAATTACGCGCGTAATTACGAAGCTGATAAGGTAAACAGTTCGTTATTGTATCAACAGCGAGAGCAAATCAAATTAGACTTTACTGAAAATCAGTTATCGTCCATTTATTTCACTGTTTTGATTTTGGATATCATAGCTTTAATAATATGTTAATTGAAATCTAATAAAGTCTGGCGTCCATTGGAGAATAAACGAGGCGCGTCGTAAGTATTGTCACATGGCATCAGCTCCGGATTTAGACTTCGGCGGCCCATGGGCAGAGCATGTTGTGGAGGCCCTCAAATCGTTCGTGGTTAACTGTTGAAAGTTTCTATTAATTTTTTTAAATTTAAATTTCTATTAAAGAATAAAGAATAAAGAAAAAATAAAAAAATAAACTAAATAAGTTGGCTAACACAAAATTTAAAACAAAACTCAGTATTTTTTGTTTCTACTGAGGCTTTATCGATTTAATTTAAAGCTATCTATTTTTTATTCAATTAAATAGTGTCTATTGATTGGTAAATGATGTGTTGATTAATGAAGATTATTTAATAAAAAAATAAGATATGAAATGAAATGAAATAAACTTTATTGCCTGATATTATTTTAGAATATTGTTTTGTTACCAAACTATTAGGTATTAAGTGGGCCCAAAAATGGGCTTCTCCTTTTAGGCATATAAAAACCTTTTAAAATAATGTTAATATTCAAAAAAGCTTTATAAACCTGTTTTCATGTTTAGGTACTTTGAGGTGATGCGATGGGGCGTCATCGATGCTTGTTCACTGAACATATTGAAGAGCTTTGAAGTGTGTAGGCGGCTGTGATCATCTGCTAATATGTTGAAAACTCGGACAAGGTGATTTTTAATTAAAAACATTTACTTTCACTATAGACACATTCACCTAGTGATTATTGTTGAAATCTTTTTACACGAAACATCTTTTTTACAACTTCTGATAAAGTTTTGGAGGGAAAATAAAAAACACGTTTTTGTATTTTAAATCATTTACCCATATTTCGTTCAATGTCACAATGGTTGCAATAAAATAAATTTCATTAGGCCGGACAAATCTAAGCGTTTTGCATCAAGTTAATAACATTGTGCCTCACGAGTCATTCATTCAACACACTAAACAGTCAGGTCAAATCTCAGTCAAGTCAAAAATTATTCCAGTAAAATGGGAGAATCTTTACTGAAACTTCCTACGGAGTTTTGGAGGGAAAATGGAAACACAGGTTCCCTTCTTTCGAATTGTTTGCCCACAGTCACGCACGTTAACGAACACTTAATGGTTAATTAATCTACTATTATTACACATTAACACTCGAAGAAACACAAGTTTAGGAAATTAATTCTTTCGATTACATTTAAAAATTGAAGATGTGGTTGAGACTTTTTTTTTGTGACGATGTTCCCTCATATCTCCGTCGTTTGTGGACCGATTCTGATGATCCTTTTCTTTAGAAACAATGTTCATTCTTTTGTTTTTTTTTGTCAAACGTATTTATAATCCTAAATTTAAATTGATTTAAATGTAGTTATTGACGTTGACACTGTGCAATGCTTTTCGTTTGTACGGATACTTAGATGTCTTTATTTATTTCACGCCACGCGGTTTGGGATTTAAACAACAACCAATATGATTAAAATTCATTGCGTAATATAATTTTAATCATATATTTTTTTTATTGACCTTTTGACCTGCGATATCCACAATAAACTAATAATAATATTATATTTATTAATTTATTTTTTCAATAATAAGTAGGTAGGTAAGTAAGGTAATACACGAGATAGTTCCTATAAATTCTAGTTTTGTGTTTACAGATTTTTGTGTTAATTACGTCATTTATTGAGCTCCAGGTCCTATCACTATAAAATGAAAGATTTCCGAATGTTTCTTTGTTTGTCCCGTTTGCGCTCCATTTAAAGAGGAGAGATTAAGGTCCATTTGCACCAAAAGGCCCGTTAAATTACTTTAACTATTACTTTTTACCGTGATATATATATTGTCTGTGTTGCGTTTGCAAACGAAGTTGAGGGCAATATAAGCATTGTGTGTTATATAACACTATTGATTCGCGTGCATTATCAGCAGTTATCGTATGTTTTTAAATTCCGTCTGCAGCTGTTCTCGCGATAGTATCAAAACGTCAACGAAAGTAATAAGTAATACTTAAAATGTCAATAAAACAGTTTTCAATTGAAAAGGAATATGAAAAAAATAAACTTATTAAACCAAACGATATTAAATTACTTCGGGAATGGTTGAAAGGGCAGCCGCATTTACCGACCGGCATAACAGGCAAGATTTTATATATTTCTACTATTATTCGCGAATTGATTTTATGCGATTTACTATGCGTCTATAATATATTGATTATTTTAATACTAAGCGTCGATATTTCGAAAGCTTGGCAGCCATTGTTTTTTAATTGTCGCTCGGCTAATGGCAACACTCCGTGTGATGTTAAGCTAGAGTGCGGTCCATGAACGGAAACAAGTGCTACTACAGAGAAATTTCTGCAGATACCAGTCGCCTCTGCTATGGTTTAGGATACTAAGGAGACGGATGTGCACCGTTAGGTTACAATAATTTTTTATTTAATATTTGTTTTAGATTTAGAATTGATCCTTGCATATACTAGCAGTGAACGCTGTAGCGAAGTAACAAAACAATTGATTGATTTGAACTTTACACTCAGAACAAAATTACCGTTTTTTCAACAAAGAAACTTCAAATCGGTCGAAATACCTCTAAATATATGGTATATTGATAACATTCATTTGTTCATTAAATTTCACCATTCATTGAAGCGTAACGTTAAATTATTTTTTATTGTAGCTCGGCATGTGAGTGGAAACAACTGCCACTACAGATAAACCTTTCGTTTTTCGCGTCGCCTCCGCTATGCCGGCTTGAGGAAAACCATCTAGATTGACAATGCACACTCATCTCGCTATACCTGGCTACTTTCAAACTGTTCCCGAGACGCGACAAGGTCACTTCACGGGCATTACATTTGAAAGTAGTGGTACTACCCCAACACAGCAGACAGGGCAAATAACCATCATCAGTCTGCCTACCACCCTTTAATAGTGCCTTAAGTAAAATACACATAATATAGTTAAATTGGTACCGGTCAGAATAAGCGAGGTTCGAATACGGGCCCCATCGATCGTGAGTTCACGCGTCTTACCACTAGACCACGGCCGCTCGTACAGTGTACAATGTATTTTTTTTATAGAGATTATATAAAAATGAACGTTTCTTTGACTGTTGTAATATTACGACTGTCCGTACGTAATATTGTTCCTGAAGTCTGATTTAAAAAAATAATTTTGAGTCTGTTGATCCACTTATTGAGGAGGATGGGAACGTAAGTGAAATCGTGGGCCCGGGAACGTTAAACATGCAATATTTATTATTGTAGTCATACATTAAACCTGTATTTAGTGACGATATGCATTTAATACATGATAAAGAACAATGGCGAATTCTCGATTCCTTAAATTGGATATATCTATAACACAATTTGCAAAAAAAAACAACAAATTTGCTTTATTTACAAGAATGGAAGACGGACTGACGATCGATGGTTATTAGCCTAGTCTGCCATTCTGAGGAAGTACCACCACTTTCGAATGTAACACCCGTGAAGTGACGTTGTCGCGTTTCAAAGTAGGTAGGTATGACGACAGGAGTGTGCACTGTCAACCAAGCTGGCATTACGGAGGCGACTGCTGCTTGTAAAGATTTCTCTGTAGTAGCAGTTGTTTCCGTTCATGTGCCGCACTCTAGCTTTGCATCAGGCGGAGTGTTGTCATATGCCGAGCTACAATAAAAAAAGCACAAAAACTGTAATGATAATGACGTTTCAGAATTCTGAAAACTATTATTTCTCCATTGTTCTTTGTAATATTGATTTAAATGTTTTATTTATTTTAGGTTAATGACACCACTTGCAGGAAAATCTTTAAATGGGAATCGTATATTTTTAACGCATATGCTAGACTCTGATACCAAAAAGTTCAATCATATGGATTTAACAAGGTATAATAAAAAACATTTCTGAAAAAAATTGAACCGACTTCTAAATAAAACACAAGGCACTAAAAAGTAAAAAAATAATTTTAATTGAGAGTACATACACACAATTTAATAAGCCTAAACATGAATAAATGCTTATTATTTATTTACAAATTAATTATATGCATTTTATCTAGCATATATCTGAAGTCGGTGCAAGTATTTGAAACATGTTTTATGTATGGTAATGTACCTAGAATCAAGCAATGCGGAGTTTCATATTTGGTTGGCACCGACTTCAGATATATGCTAAATAATATGTAGATAATTAATTTGTAAATAAATAATAGGCATTTATTCATGTTTATGCTTATTAAATTGTGTGTATGTACTCTCAATTAAAATTATTTTTTTACTTTTTAGTGCCTTGTGTTTTATTTAGAAGTCGGTTCAATTTTTTTCAGAAATGTTTTTATTTTGTAATTTTTAGTTGTAACTGTTGATTGATTGTATGGATAACATTCTAAACGCGCTGTTCAAATAAAATGTGATGAGTAGTGGGCTTATAGACAGACACTCTCGAGTCCTACCCGATAAAAAATGAATCATTAAAATCAATCGAAACATCCCCTAATTTTCCGCCCTTAAAGGTAGAATATTTTATTCCTTAAATGGGATCAATCCCGAAACGTACTTTATCAAACAAAAAAAGAATCATCAAAATCGGTTCACTAATGGCGAAATATCCCCTAATTTTCCACCCTTAAAGGTGGAATATTTTATTCCTTAAATGGGACTAATCCCGAGACGTACTTTATCAAACAAAAAAAGAATCATCAAAATCGGTTCACTAATGGCGAAATATCCCTTAATTTTCCACCCTTACAGATGGAATATTTTATTCCTTAGATGGGACCAATCCCGAGACGTACTTTATCAAACAAAAAAAGAATCATCAAAATCGGTTCACTAATGGTGAAATATCCCCTAATTTCCACCCTTAAAGGTGGAATATTTTATTCCTTAAATAGGACCAATCCTGAGACGTCCTTTATCAAACAAAAAAGAATTATCATAGTCGGTTTATAAACAGCGAAACATCCCCTAATTTTCCACCCTTAGAGATGGAATATTTTCTTCAAATTTAAAATTGACCAATCACGAGACATACTTTATCCAACAAAAGAAAAATCGTCAAAAAATCATCGAAATCGGTTCACAAACGGCGAAACATCCCCTAATTTTCCACCCTTAGAGATGGAATATTATCTTCAAATTGAAACGGGACCAATGCGGACATATACTCTATCTAACAAAAAAAGAATCATCAAAATCGGTCCACAAACGGCGAAGATATGAGGGAACATCGCCACAAAAAAAAAAAAAAAATACACGACGAATAGATAACCTCCTCCTTTTGAAGTCGGTTAAAAATAGATTTTGTTTTTAATATAGATATACATTGTATATTCTACGCGGCCTCCTTTTCTGCGTGCGTGTCGTGGTCCACTTCATTACAGCCACCCGATGTCTCCCAGGAAGGCCAAGAGACTTTTCACGTTCCTTCACACCTCCGGGAGCGTCCCCGCCGCCGCGCCGTGTTGAGGAATTTTTAACGTGGTTCGTTCACGCTACTGTACTCTAAAAGCACATGGCAGTCTCTTCAGTTCCCATGCAACCTTTGCACAGAGGGCTGTCTGTAGAATTAATTATGAATAATTGTTTGTTGAGGCAAACATTCAATATATAACTTTTAAAAATACATTTACAGAACCCTGAGTATCAATGTCGTATTTATGCATGGATAGACTTAGTGTGACATTTTAAATCTTCATTATTAGTGTTCCTTGTGTTCCATGAGTCACGGAATAATATAGATAATTAGTCAGACTAAGGTACATATGTATTGCTCTGTCCAATACACCATACTTTCATAGTTTGCACCATAAAACGTGTAGTATACTCATGGTACTCACGGTGTAGATTTTTAAGTAAACGTGTTACCATAAGAATTTAATATTTTAAGCAGATCTCTTAAATTATTTTAATTTCAGATTATTCTTAATGGTAATTGATTTATGGCAATACGAAGAAGGGACAATGGACGGTCTAGCTATTATCGTAGACATGGCTGGTATTACGTGGTCTCATATAAGTAAGACAGAATTGATGATATCTCAACAATTCTTTTACTATATTCAAGTAAGTAGAATGATATGAATAAAAAGGTAGCTGTGGCCAGTAAACGTGGACCTGTATTTGTTATACTCGTACAGAGAAATGTCTGCAATAGTGTATACCGTTCAAGTTGACATGTTGATCTTATAATTCGACATATTGTGAACACACTCCGCCTGATGTTAAGCTAGAGTGCGATCTGTGAACGGAAACAACTGCTACTACAGAGAAATATCAAAGACAGTGTCTACACCACCGCTTTGGCTACTTAAAGAGATGAATGTGGACCATCCATTATGCCCGGCTACCTTCAAGTTGATGCCGAAACGCGACTAGGTCACTTCAAATATTTGAAAGTTACTAGGGCAGCATGTCCCCATCGTAAGTCTGTCTTCTAACCTTTAAAACTGATTCAGACTCTAATTTACTTAATATCTCTTACAGGAAGCAATATTTTTGAGAGTAAAAGAGTTTCATGTCATAAACGCGCCTACATTCATAGACAAAGTACACAAGATTTACTCCCAGTTTGTTAAAAAAGAATTTTTAGCCACAGTATACATTCATAATGTTGGGTCTGATTCTCTTGAAAAATTTATACCTAAATCTGTGTTACCTAAGGAATTAGGTGGGGATTATAAGGATGTACTTACACTTCGAGGTATCTAGTTTAATTTTAAATTTAACTCAAATATTAAAATTATAAAAATATATCTAAGTTATAATATAAATAATATTATTAGATAGTAAAATATAATTTTATTACTAGCAGTTTCTTTGTTTTTTTACTTTAACATCCATGATGAATTGAATGACCCATTAATTTAAACTATATCCAGCATTAGACGAGAATTGTTAGTAATTTATTTTTATTTCCAGATGAGGTACTTAATAAAATTAAATCGAATGAACAATATTTTATCGAGGAATCAAAAAAGCGAGTAGATGAAGCCAAACGTCCGAGTAGTGCTAAATTGCCTCATGATGTTGAATATATCGCTGGAACCTTTAAAAAACTTGAAATAGATTAAATGTTTATAATAAAAACAGTCTTGTTATTTACTATAAAATACAGATTAATGTTAGCCCTTAATCAAAAGTTAGTTTGAGATGATGATAAATAAGGCTCCAGATTCGGCGGGCAGCGGATCCGCGGATTCGATACGCTCGTGATTTTTGTATGAAAAGTATTGTGCGAAGAACGGAAATCGCTGCGATAGGGGTTTTTCTCAAAAGCGGGTCTCGTCACTTTTCATATTATTATCTTCATTAAGATAATATATTACTGAATTTTCTGCAATATTTACTAATATAATTCTTTTGTTTCTGAAATCTTTGTAATTAAAATTTACCATCTCCATAGAATTCAACTATTTAATTTCTCGAAAATATATTATTATACAGTGCGTCTTCGGGTATTATCCGCTTTCGCTCATTGTTGTTCACTGTAATATGAATTCGCGAATCGCGCACTGTACCGCTGAGCGGTGTGTATTTTATCCCGCTTTCGCTCACCGCTGTCCACTAATCTATAGCCTTAATAATTGCACGAAGGGGAGCGTTTAATCAAACTTGCAAGTCCAAGAATTTGCAGTAATGCAGACATGTGTACGTCATTTACTGTTGCTAAATCTCATATATTATATGAAGTTTCAAAGTGACGATTATGCGAGATTCGATAGCATTTACTAATTTTAAATATCTTTATTCTATGATTAATTAATTATATTTAGGCTACAATGTATTATATACTCAATTATGAATTTAAATAAATAATTATTGTTTTATTAGCAACTTTAAATATATTTAATTTTTTATTCGTGTAATTAATTCTAAAGTAAATACTGTGTTATATTTAATTTGATATAAATGAACCATTGTGTTTTTATTCGAAGTATCATGTTTTCTTAGGTATGTGCATACATGTTTTGACTGAATTTAAGATTTTATGCGACTTACTAGCGCCTCTATTACGATTATTTAAAGCCACAAACATGTTTTAGTTTTGAAAGCAGTTATCGTATTCGCAATACAATTTTTAAATATAAAATTATGAAAATAAAATTAAGTGTACAATATAATTAGCGAACCATACAGATAGGGGCCATTAAACTAATGAAAATTATACTTATAAAACACCAATCTGCTAATTATGTTTATAAAATAAAGATATTAAAAACTAAAAATCATTTGTCTGAATTGGACGTAAAATAATTAAAATGATACAGCGAAAATTACAGAATAACCAAATTAGTATTTGAATAAAGATGCGTAAACACACAAATTAGTTACAATAACAATATTTCAGACTCGATCTAACAAAAAGGCTAGCTTTTTTAACCTTGATTCTGCATTTAACTATCATTACAACGAAGCCAAGTTTAATTGCAACTGACATACGTAAATTACATTACAAATAGCGTGTGTTCAGTTGACATGAAGTTAGTTTTTACTTATCTCTGGTCGTAAATAGTACTGCTTCTGAAATGGCACAGATTCCGATAGAAAAAGAATATGAGAAAAATCCTGAAATTAAACCGGAAGATATTGAAATATTTCGGCGATGGGTTAACTCCCAACCTCATTTGCCGTCTGACAAAATTACAGGTATGACAAAGACAAAGGAGAATACCCGTTTTTGGGCCCACTTGATACCTAATAGTTTCGTAACAAAATATTCTAAAAATATTATTTTTTAAATTAATTCTTCTAATTATATCAACACAACATTTACCAATCAATTGACAATGTTTAATTACATAAAAAAACAGATACTAATTATTAAAGCATTTAGTAATACCTAATAACCTAAAATATTGCATCAGAAAAAGTCGAATTACTCAATAACCGGGGTGAAAAAATTAAAACTGATTGGTAATAAAGAATGTAGATTTATTTTCCTACAAAATGCACTAAAAATTATCGACTGACTATAGAAAATAATTGTGGGTCTATTTCCCTTAGGCGAAAGGGTATCCTCCTTTAGATATTTTTATTTTAGTACGTCATAATGACCGCACACCGCCTGGTGTTAAGCTAGAGTGCGATCCATGAACGGACGCGACTGCTGTCAGCGAAGGGGATTTGCAGACAACAGTCGCGTTTGATATGCCGGCTTTATGAGATACCTCTTCACACTGCGCTTGAAGTGACAACACTCCGCCTGATGTAAAATTAGAGTGTGGTCCATGAACGCAAACAACTGCTACTACAGAGAAACCTGTGAGGGCAGCATTCGCCTCCACTATGCCGGCTTGAGGAGACGAGCATGTACTATCCAGATTGACAGTGCACACTCCTCTCGGTATACCTGGCTACTTTCAAACTATTCCCGAAATGCGACAAGGTCACTTCACGGGCGTTAAATTTGAATTTGGACGGCAGACTGTACAAATAACCGTCATCAGCCTGCCTACCACTCTTTAATAGTGCCTATGGGCACTGAGCTACTAAAGTATATATAACAAAGCTACATTGGTACCGGTCAGAATTAGCGAGGTTCGAACACGGGCTCATCGATCGTGAGTTCACCCGTCTTATCGCTAGACCACGGCCGCACGTCTGGTAAAGTCTTACCACAATTTGATGGATGGATGGATGGATGGTTGGTTAGAACTATTCTACACTTACTTCCTTTTATAAGGCCGTCATAAAAATTGGCTACATTATTATATTTTAATAATAAATAAGAATAATTTATTTTTTTGTGTAACTCATTGCAATAGAATAAAAAAAAAACAATAAAAAAGCACCAATTAGACCATACTGTTATTATTGCATGGACATAATTGTATAATAATAAATTATTAACTTAAATGCTTCTATTATGTAGTAATTTGTGATAACAATGTTATATGTGTATTTATTTCTTATTGTAACCATACGGAATTCAATTTGATGGTGTAGGGTAAGCAGACTTTTTTGGTCACAACTTGCAACCAGAAATTAGAAGACAATTAGAAAAAAAAAATCGTAGTATTCACAGTTATTTTTAAAATTTAATAATTATAAAAAGTTTTTTTTTGCTAACAATTTGTTTATTTATCTATAGTCATCTTGGATAGCTAGGAAACTTTTTGTACAGATAAAATAGATACCAAGGGTTCGCTCACGTTAATAAAAAAAACAAATATGCCTTTCCCAAAAAAAAAAAAAAAAAGCTGGTGTAGTTCCGGAATGCATACGGGACAAACAACGATACAGATATAATAACAGATATAGCGAGAGGATGTGCACTGTCAATCTAAATGGTGCGTATTGGTCTCTTTAAGGTGACATAGCGGAGGCGACTGCTGCTTTGAATTTGTGTGGTAGCAGTTGTTTCCGTTCACTCTAACTTTACATCAGGCGGAGTGTTGGCATTTGCCGATTGTAGTATAAAAAGCATTAATTTTTCTTTGAGTTAAGTTTTTAATTACATAAATATAAAAGTTGAGTATGAGAATTATTGTTTAATTAGATCTACTGTTAGTTCAACCGTATACTTAGATAATTTAATAATATTATGTTTATTTCAGATTTAGATTTATTTCTTGCATATTACTGTTGCGAGAGAAGTAGTGAAGTATCGAAACAAGTATTGGATCTGAATTTTACATTGAAGACAATGTTTTCATTCTTTCAAAATCGGGAGATTAACAAAACTGTTGAATTGGCTTTCCATACTTGGTAAGACAAAAAATATGTTGATACTGATGAGGTCACGCTTTTTTCCAGGGCCGTCCATCAGCAGCATCAGCAGGCAGCAGTCACCTCCCCTATGCCGGTTAAGGAGACGAATGTGCACCATCTATGTCAATGGCACATTCCTCTCGTTATACCTATTATATGCAAGCTGATCCCAAAACTCGACTAGGTTACTTTACAGGTGTTCGACTTAAAAGTGGCAGTACTACCCGAAAATGGGGTAGTACAGTCTAATAATTGTTTAAACGTGATTTAATGTTTCAGTGCCATGGTGCCTTTAGAAGGATTAACTCTTAAAGGAAATAGAGTATTGTACTTCCACATTTTAGATCAGGACTTGAAAAAATATGTGTATGTCGACATGGTCCGTCAATTCACGATGGTCATGGATTTGTGGCAATATCTGGAAGGAACGTTCCCAGGATTAGCTTTAATTATTGATATGCAGAACTTTTCTTTAGGTCATTTATCCCGCATTGATTTGAGTGTTGCTCAACAAATGTTATATTATTTACAGGTTTGTTCTGTTGTAAAGATCATAGATTAGTGATTGGACTCCGCTCGCGCCGCGTTACGACCAAGCGTCAAGTCGAGTGCGAGCGGAGACCAATCATAAATCTATGGTAAAGTAACATATACGTCAAAAAAACTTTTTGATGAAATGAAAACATTTTTTTAGGAAGCACTATTTGTAAAACTTAAAGAATTACACTTTATAAATGCTCCAAGCTTTATGGATAAAGTGTTGATGATTTATAAGCCGTTTATGAAGAAACAGCTTTTGGAGATGCTCCAAATACATCAGAAAGAATCTGATACACTCGACACAGTTATCACCAAATCTGTCTTGCCAAAGGAAGCTGGTGGACTTCATACGGATTGTGGTACTTTAAGAGGTACTTACTTATATATATTTTTCTTATTGTAGCCCGCCATATGGCAATACATCGCCTACCTAAAGCTAGAGTGCTATTAATAAATGGAGATAACTGCTACTACAGATAAACTTCTACAGGCAGCAGTCGCCTCTGCTATACCGGCTTGAGGAGAGGAAGACAAATGTGCACCATTCAGATTAAATACTTCCAAATGAGTTGCGAATATCACAACTTTACACAACTTTTTTATCTTACGGCAATATAATAATTTTCCAATGTCAAAATATTAAACAATTATTAAATTTTCAGATAAGCTATGGGAGAAAGTGAAAGCGAATCAACAATTTTTTAAAGATGAAAGCAAAAAGAGAGTTGACGAGTCAAAGAGACCGGGTAGCCCGAAATCAATTTCTTCGATATTCGGAAGTGTTGAAGGGACATTTAAAAAATTAGATATAGATTGAATTTAAGTATATGTTATTTCAAAACCCTGTATGTAGTAATTATTAGCATGTAGATTGTACGTATTATCGCATCACTATATTAAATTGATAGAAAACCAATCCCCGATTTTGCAAGTAGATAACGATTATTTTTTATCAGAATGCACTTTGAAATTGGATTAGTTTATTGCATTGTGTTACTAACTGGGCTTTAATTATATTTTATTATAATTTTGACAATATTTTTTATTATTATTAGGTACCAAAAAAAGGCTTTTTGGGATTCTTTTTTATTGTAGCTCGGTATAGGACAACACTCCGCCTGATGCAAGCTAGAGTGGCGTCAATGAATGTTAACAACTGCTACCAAAGAAAAATTTCTATCGGCAACAGTCACCGCCGCCATGCCGGTTTGAAGAGACGAATGTGTACCATCCTTTGATAGGGCACACTCCTCGTTATACTCGGCTACTTCCAAACTGTTTCTAAAACGCGAATAGGTTTGAACCTCGTTATATCTGACCAGTACCAATGTAACTTTGTTATGTATTTTGGTCGCTCAGTGCCTATAGGCACTAGTAAAGAGTGGTAGGCAGACTGATGATGATTATTTGTCCAGTCTGCCATCCTGGGATAGTACCACCACTTTCGAATGTAACACCCGTGAAGTGATCTTGTCGCATTTCGGGAATAGCTTGAAAGTAGTCGGGTATAACTGTCAATCTAGATGGTACATGCTTATCTCCTCAAGCCGGAATATTGGAGGCGACTGCTGCCCGTAGAGATTTTTCTGTAGTAGCAGTTGTTACCACTCAAGGACCGCGCTCTAGCTTTACACCAGGCGGAGTGTTGTCACATGCCGAGCTACAATAAAAAAATCTCTGCATAGTGGAGACGACTACCTGAAGCAATTTCTCTATAGTATGCAGTTGTTTCCGCTCATTGACTACATGGATAAAAAAGTATAAAGTATCAGGCGGAACTATAGAACTAAATATACAAAAAAAATATATTTTTTTAATTTCACACATGAGTTGTGTTGTTATGGTATTAGGTCAAAAATAGATGAATATAAGGTAATGTATTACAACGATTTATATTCTGTAGCCTAATGACGCATTTAAGGGAAATCGATTATTAGCAATTTTTGGATAGTGAATCGAAAAATTTCGGCTACTGACTTCTTTTATTATAATAGATAAAAATTATTATCATAAGCGATTAATCTTGGTGTTTGAGAAATTAACTAGGATTTTCACACTCCGCCTGATGTTAAGCTAGAGTGCGGTACATGAACGGAAACAACTGCTACTACAGAGAAATTTCTGCGAGCAGCAGTCGCCTCCACTATGCCGGCTTGTGGAGATAAATGTGCCACATCCAGGTTGACCATCCAAACTGATCTCGAAAAACGACAAGGTCATCTTACCTAATAGTGCATATAGGCATAGAACAACTGAAGTACATACGAGTTAAACATAGTTAGGTCCATTTGCACCAAATGGCCAGTTAAAGTTACTTTAACTATTACTTTTACGGCGATGTAACCGGTAAACGTTTACATTTACTCCACACGCGTTGCACCAATTGTTGCGCCTATCATTTTTGACGCTTACTTTAACGCTAACTGTAACCAGCGAACCTTGGCTGGTTAAAGTTAAAGTAATCATCAAACCAATGTCACTAACGTCAAATGTATGAACAGAAGCTAAATATGTTTTTCTATTATTTTTTCGGGATCAGCCACCCTTTAACGATAACAATATGAATTTACACGATATTGCAACGCGTGTGGAGTAAATGTAAACGTTTAACGGTTACGTCGTCGCCGTAAAAGTAATAGTTAAAGTAACTTTAACGGGCCTTCTGGTGCAAATGAACTGTAAGGTATAGGTATCGGTCAGGATTAGGCGAGGTTCGAAAATTGATCTCATCGATCGTGAGTTCACGCGTCCTCGCTAGACCACGTTCGCTACAGTCAGAACACTTTCAAAATATTAATAATAGTATATATTTTTTTAAAATTATACATATATCGTAATATATTTATAAAATATGAAATAGATTGTACAAATATGAGTATCAGACACTTAAAAGAGACCAGACGGTACTGACGCAAAGGAAATTGCTTCGTTTTCTCGAAAAGTCTGTATGGATCTAGTACAAAATAAAACTAAGTAACATAGGTTTTCTATACTTTTTAAGAGTTCACATATATTTTTATAGTGGTAACCACATTTCTGCTATAGATGATGAGCTGTTCATGAGCAAAGATAATTGCTACCCCAGAGAAATGTCTGCAGACAGCAGTCGCCTCCACTATGCCGGCTTGTGGAGATGAATGGAGAGGTCACTTTAATCTCGAAATTATGCTACATTATTTTATTATTACATTGTAGCTTGAATATGTCAAGCAACTGAATATGACAACATTTCACCTGATGTTAGCTAGAGTGCGATCCATGAAAGGAAACTCTGCACGCAGCAGTCGCCTATGAAAGGAAACTCTGCACGCAGCAGTCGCCTCCGCTATGCCGGCTTAAGGAGACTAATGTGGACCATCCTAATTGACAGTGCGCACTCCTCCTATTATACTTGGCTACTTTTTTAAATTTAGCGAGGTTTGGACACGAGTCCAATCGCTAGACCACGGCCGTGCTTAAATCATAAATTATATTATAAAAAGTAAATAGAAGTGTACATAAACTTTTACCTTATTGATGTTTCGACGAAAGACGAAGCGACATTGTTGAATTTATCTTGTTCGTTACGGAAAATGAATAATTTTGTGAAGCGAATCTTCATAACTATAACTTTGAGGCATATTGTGAGTAACCTCGTCCCGTATAATTGATGAAGACAAGGACCCAACTGTAATTGTGTTTTGGAAGAGGAACGTAGAGTATTTTTAGAAATTGTATAGAATTTTGTCCGCGAGTTGCAAACTAATAAATAAACAAAAGTGAATTTTAGGATTTATTTCATTTCAAATGGGAATTAATTAAATAAAGAGACGTAAATAGACCGATGTTTGTTATTAGCCTAATCTACCGTCTTTTTTTTTGTAGTTCGGTATATGACAACACTCCGCCTGATAATAAGAATAATAAACGTTTATTCGTAGTTTTGTCATTTACAAAGTTTAGCTTTACGCCATTAAACCACAATGGTTTGTCTTGGCGTTGCACATTCCTTCCTTTTTTAGATAAAAATTACACACACATTTTAAATAAAAAAATAGATACACAGATGTAAAGCTAGAGTGCGGTTCATGAACGGAAATGTAGCAAATGTAATGGAGATATAACGAGAGGAGTTTATTTAAACTTACATCTCTTATAATTTTCTAAGAAAGTTATTTTTTGTGTTAAAAATTGCAGACTCGTAAGGTTTTATTTTTAAATTATTTTTGTATTGTACCTCGGTATATAACAATACTTCCCCGGCGTATGCCGACTTAAGGAGACGAATGTGCTCTGTCCAGGTTGACACTCCACTCGATATACCCGGCTACTTCCAAGCTTATCCCGAAACACAATTAGGTCACTTCAGAGATTATCTACATACATCTCTGAAGTGACCAAAACTGTTTATATAATTTGCACCCCCAGAGTAATAAGAGCATAGGCCTTTGTATTGTGGTTTTGAGTTATTGGTACGGTTAGATAATCCTAATAAGGCCGTATAAGCTCAATTTTTTCGTAATTTTATCGATAAAATTCGCAATTTTATACATGAGATTATATAATACGTCGTTTGACAATTCCTGATTTTCTTATTAACAAATAACAGAATATGTTTAATTACGCAAAATTATTATTGTTTAATTAAACGTAACGGCTCTTATGATTGTACTTTTAAATGACGTTTTAAACATTCTTTTAGGTCAAAGGAAAAAAGTTATATCAATTTAAACACTGTTTTTGCTCTCCTGTAAGCACTTTCATCTTATGCCTTTTTTCCCTGGTGGTGCAATATAATTTAATATATATTATATAAGTACTGTAACTAGGTTTCGCTTGCTTGATTAGAACTTTGTTTTTTTTTTATCGAAATACATTTTGTTTGTGGGTAACATTTTAATAAGTAATGTAATGATGGTCAAGAATCAAAGTTTCGGCAGGGTTTGATAATGTATGAGGGTCGCGGCCTCATCTCAGAGAATATAAATGATGCATGGACCACCTTAACTTAGGTTGCGTTAATCTTCATTACTTACGTTGTAGAAGAGACACTCGAGTGGGACAAGATTATCTATATTACATATTAACTCTGATGTCATAACTTTATAATAGGTGAATGTATTAGCTGTTAGTCCTCTCTGAAAACTTATAAGCTTGTTTAAATTCATTAAGATTAAATTACATCATTTGTTTTATTTTTTAAATTTCCTGTGATTGGCATTACCGTTCTCTTTTCATCTGTAGAAAAGCAAAAAATAACAAACAATCAAAATCCTGCCTAATAAATAGGCAAACGTGTAAATAATTTTCTAAACCGGGTTGATGGTCCTGTAATAAACATTTAATTCGAAAATCATTAGCGGTAAAATTAAAGAACCATCGAGACTTAAGATTATTCGCCGCCTCTCGCTTTTTTGACATTTCCAACCATTCCATCATCATATCTTTTTTTTCATTAGGAAAGCAGCAGAAGGATAATTTTGTTTGGATTGGATTTGGATTATATTACGACCAAATAAATAAAATAAGTCGGCAACAAAGCAACCTTTGCTTTTAGGAGAATGCAATTTATGTGTGATAAACTTTTATACGCTAATCCCAATAAATGTTTCCAGTTTTGTAAAATGAAGGTTTGCAAAGTGCATGTACTGTTACATAGTAAATAATTCTAGCGGGAGTTTCGCTATCCGCACTTGCAATAAAACGAACAATGCAATTTAGCTAGTGCTGTTACCCCCGACCCTTGTCCTGTTAAACTTGGTTATTTGTACTCAATGTAGGTGATAGTATTTTATTTATATTGGCTCTTTTACTATTAATGCGAAATAGTTGCTAAGACATTTGATAAAGGATGGATGAGAGGAGATTAACTAGACAGATTTATCGCGCGAAAGCGGATGGCGGTGTCGGTAGGGGCCGTCCTAGGAAGACTTTTCTCAGCCAGATTTGTCAAATGCTTAGAGAAAGGACCTACTGATGTGCATGACTGAGGAGAGAAGACGATTAGCCCAGTCTTCCGTCCTGAGGTAGTACCTTCGAATGGAACAACCGTGAAGTGACTAATAAGTTAATGGTTGATATATGGACATGGATCCTATTGCATTACTTTTGTGGTTTAATGATATTTGTACAGTAAACAATCCTATATACCTAAATAGCAATTTCCTGACATTATGACAAGAAAAATAGTTTTTACTTTTCATATAAATTGTCATGATTTGTTATAAAACGCTACAACGTCCGATTTGTGGGAATAGCATATAAAAATTTCATATAGTATCCGCACATGCACCGGTCGCATCATTCGTTGTATGCATAATAGATGCAAATTGAACCACTTCGTCCGTGTGCCTAAGTTCACTCGCTTTTGCACTTTTATGTAAAATCGAGGCCCATTACTCATGTAAATAGTATGTAACGTGCCTACACAGGTAACACACAAAACTTTAACGCCCGTATCTCATTACTTAAAAAAAGTAAAGCCGAAAAAGTGTCTATCTACTTCATGAATTTTAAAAATTTATTACAAAATTACTTTAACGCTTTCCTTTGTTCTTCGTTCCTCTATGTGTTTCTAAAATTATAATAATAATTATGTAAATTATACTAAAAATGTACATACGATACCCTAAACGATGACTCTAAACTAAGAAACCCTGTAGGTACTATGGGTATCAGGACAAGAACAACAGAAACATAACTACACACAGACTTAACAAATACTATTTTAATAACATCATATTTATAACTTTATTTGTCCACTCTGCCGTCTGGGGTAGTACTACCACTTTCGAATGTAATACCCATGAAGTGGCCTTGTCGCGTTTCGGGAACAGTTTGGAAGTAGCCAGGTTTAACGAGAGGAGTTCGCGCTGTCAATCTGAATGGTGTACATTCATCTCCACAAACCGGCATAGCGGAGGCGACTGCTGTCTGTAGAAATGTATCTGTAGTAGCAATTATTTTCCTTCATGGACCACACTCTAGCTTTACATCAGGCGCAGTGTTGTCATATGCCGAGTAACTAAATAAAAAACTATTTGTTTAGGAATCGAACCCAGAACTTTGGCGCAATACACTGACGCGTTAACCATTGCACCACAGAGGCCGACTACTTTTAATGTCTTGTTGTATTTTCATCTGCGCGTTTTAAAGAGATTAGTTAAACAACGAATTAAAAAATAATAATTAAATGGCATTTGTCACTATTAGTAATCTACAATAGAAGTATAATAATGAGTCATTGTTTTGAGCTTTCTACTTGAATAGCGGAGGTTGGTGAATTATAATGATCTATTTCAGCTAAGGCTACCATTGTATTTATTGTTCATGAATTTCAATGTTCATGTTTTGCTCCGAGCTATACTGACCGATAGGATACTCGGATTTGAATTTGTATCATTTTACGATATATTCATAGATCGGATTTCATATTTATTTGCACCAAACTTATTTTAAATAAATAACAAATAAACAATGGTAGCAGGAAAATTGTAAATAGGTAATTTTGTCCGTGTGGTAATTCGTAAAGTGACGTCGCGTTTTCGAATAAATATGTCCACCTGAACGGTGAATATTCATCTCCTGAAACTGGCGTAGTGGATAGCGGAGGTGACTGGTGCCTTCAAAAATTTCTGTCTATGTAGTAGCAATTATCTTTGCTAATGGAGCCACTTTAGCCTAAGAGTGGGTCATGTATATATTTTTAAATATTATTATTATTGTTATTATTTTTCTAAATACTGGTCGCAATTTATCGAGGTTTGAGCACGGGGTCTTATCGATTATGGGGTCCGTCCTCTACTGCTAGACTACGACCTTTCTAAATATGTCGTTTATTAATAAAAAAATCTTAATTTAGATTTTTTTTTGCTGTCTGTTGTTTAAGAATATTTTTCAAATAATTCTTCAGGTGTACGGATAATGGCGGCTCTAACGAGGAATGTATTTAATGAGAAAGCTTTTAAAGGCAACTGTTCACATAATGACAGCTCCTATATAAAAGATAAACTGTGCTATCTAATGCCGATTAGATACAATGAATATATTAGGTACAACTGTGTACAAAGTTATATCAATATTTAATTAAGGTTCTTTTGGAGGCAGGTGTGCGTAACCCTTTCTACGTGTATTAAATAAAATAATCCTGAAATTCTATTTATTATATTTCGAATGTTTAGATGTTTGGAGGCCGTCGACAGCCTCAGTAGAGCAGTGATTTGCGCGCACCTCTGTTATCCGGAGGTCCCGAGTTTATAACTTTTAAGCCCAAAGCACAGGTTAAGGATACATAAAATGTCTTGTATTTATTTGTTGAACAGTATAATATATCAGTATAATAATCGCGTTTCGGGAATAGTTTGAAAGTAGCCAGGTATAGCGAGAGGAGTGTGCACTATCAATCTAGATGGTACAGGCTCGTCTTCCAAGCCGGCATAGTAGAGATGACTGCTGCCCTTAAGGATTTCTCTGTAGTAGTAGTTGTTTCCATTCATGGACCGCACTCTAACTTTACATCAGGCGGAGTGTTGTCACATGCCGAGCTACAATTAAAAAATATATATTATCGATTTATTTTTAAAGTAGAATTGAATGTTTGGTCACGGCTAAATGATTTGAATGTCCTTTGTTAAACGGGTAGAGTATATTTCTGTACGATCCTGATGATGCATCATTAATGAGAATCAGTGATAGTTTTGTGGTTACTATTTGAAGACGTTGTAGTTGTATTTATTTATCGTATTTTTGCGTACATTACTATAGTTTAATAAATATAAGTATTGAGGTAAATAAAAGTACTTTTAATGAAAAGAGATTCGTACAAAGTTTGATCAGAAAATGTTGTACTATTAGAATTATCTTGAGCAGATTGAGGCGCTTCTTGTTGAGTTCATCAATTATCCCTCCCTCTCAACCCCGCGTCCTCATAACCTCGGTAACCTGAGAAAGGCACGCTTCCTCACGATTGCTCCGCGACCTTCTGCACTTAACGAATGATTGATTTTACCACAATCTTACCGGATAAAGTTTTTCCAATATGTTTAATTTTCTTTACAATTTTTTAATTGTATTTTATTTATTAACTGTCTCTATGGCGCAGTAGTTCACGTGTTAATCTATTCTAGCGACCGAAACATAATATCGGTATCACCATCGCTTTCAAATGTAACAAATAGCGGGAAGTGACAAGGATCAACTTGGAAGTAGGAGCACACTCTAGAGTCTAGATGGTGCACACGCCGGCATAGCGGAGGCGGCTGCTGTCGTGTTGTCATATGTCGAGCTACAATAAAAACATCGATCATAATAAGCTTGTTACTAAGCAAAACAAATTCGTTTATCAAATTGTGTCGCAATTCATGCATATCGGTTAACAATGGATGCATTCTCATATTTTGTGATTGTATTGTTTATTGTTCCGTAATTAGTGTGCGCAGGGCGATTGGTGCCGAATTGAGCTGGCTTGGGAAAACGAATTGAATGCTTTACGCTTACCGCAAAACTTTATACAACAGTTTATGATTCCGCAGCTTTATGATGAAAATATACAACATAAACAATGAAATGAACCTCGTGCGCAATGAAACTTAATTGAAAACCCGTGTTAAATACTTTATACTTTATATTATACAAGTATGATATACAAAGTCGTCCAAGTTCATATTTTAAGTAATTTGTACTTTATAAGGTACTAAGTTTTATAAAATAGGTTGCATTAAAAAATATTTTGAAGTGAAAGTAGCCAGGTATAGCGAGCGGAGTGTGCGCTGTCAATGTAGACGGTGCATGCATCCTCAGGCCGGCATAGCGGATGCGACTGCTGCCCGTAGAGATGTCTCTGTAGTAGCAGTTCCGTTAATGGACCGCACTCTAGCTTCACATCAGACGGAGTGCTGTCATATGCCGAGCAACAATAAACAAATATATATATAACTAACGATTTTAGTAGTCACACTCCGCCCGAAATTAGCTAGACAACAAGTTCATGAGCGACAACAGTCACCTTCGCTATGCCGGCCTGACGGGTGTGTACGTCCAGGATAATCCCGAAACGCGACTGTCTCTTTCCGGGTGTTACATCCGAAAAGTTTATCAAGACGACAGACTGGGCTAATAACTATCATTGCTTACCACTTTTAAACAGAGATTTGAGTCCACGCCTTCAAGCGATTGGCCACAGTCGCTCTTATTAAGAATGTAGGTATTTAAGAATGGCAAAAAATATGCATTATTAATGTGGTTAATAAACTCGTTGAACTCGCTCAATTGAAACAGTTTAAGCGAGTCGATAACGAATCTCTTACAAAGTCTTTTAATAGAGTTAAGTGCCTTTGTGTTTAATCATTCTGTTTGGTCTTAATTTTACGTACAATCTATAACTATATTTTTTCCACATAAACAGTAATTGGTGACGCAAAAATAAAGATAGTATCTTTTTATTTGAAAACACTACTTTGCAACTAATTTCCGCTAATCAATTGTTATAATTTTTTTTTATATTGAAAATTGAAAGTTTGATTAGCGGAAATTAGTTGCAAAGTAGTGTTTTCAAATAATTTGGTTATGGATTTCTGCAAAGTAACGCCGATTACTATTAAATATATAGTGTCTACTGTAATAAATATCTACTGGCAGAAGTCGCCTGCGCTATGCCAGCTTGATAAATCGAATGAGACAGATTGCTATTTCTCAATAAAAGTATACCCCACTATGCCGTCCTAATTTGAAAGTAAAAAAGGTAGATTTATACCTAAATATTAATAGTAAAATAATTCTAGATAATTGTAAAGAGATAGTATATAGCCACAACCTTTTCCTTCCTTAATGGATACCTAGAAGCTTTGAGCTTTTACGCGAAAAATCTTTTTGGAAAATGAACGAATCTGTGTCGTATGTAAATCGGACGCTTTGGGAAGTTTTTTATTGAAAAACTTGAAGATCAAATGAAATGAAACCAGTGAAATAACTTAAGATATTTGATTTCATTTTTTTTTATTCTTCGTAGCAAACGTTTTAGTTTATAGTAATATTACAATGTTAAAATATTATTAAATATTATTAAAAAATATAGCTTACTACTGCGTTTATTTTTATTAATTTTGATCTGTTGTTTCGGAACCTTTGGAACCCATTGTGTTAATCTACCAAAGATGACTGCAAAATTTTCGAAACGTCTTGGATAAAATTGATTAAAAATCAAAATTATCATGCAAATTTTTTGACCAAAATCATCAAAATTTTGCAAATTTTTTGACGGAGTAACTATAGGGTTAGCAGGAATAAAGTTATCAGAGTCACTTAAAACATATGGGTTAGTTAAAGATAATATAATTAGTAAAAATAATAAAATGATAAATCCAATAATATCTTTGAATGAAAAATATAATAAGTTGAATTTTTCAATTCAACAAAAACATGATTTAAATAATATGTGTAATGGTGAATAAAAGGAGGTTCTATAGAAGTAAAGAATTGCTGTAATTTGATTGGTGTATTTTCCACAAGTATAATTTTCGATAATGAAATAGAAAATTTGTTTTACTTTCGTTTTTGAGTTTCGTTATTAAATTTAATTCAATTAAGTAACTAAAACTTTTCAAGAAAATTTTATTGAAACTTTCCGAAATGGAAAAGTCATAACGTAAATTAAATCTTAGGGATCGCTAAACTGTGATTAAGGTCGGTTTTATTATTACAATTACTTAACCTCGCCAAAAGTGAGGGGTGGCCCTTGTCCCGACGAACCTCACTTGTATGACCACTCGACCTAACTTTAACTTTAATAATTTTATATTAATTTAGGCAACAACATCTTCCGGTCACCGATTATTGTCGTCAATATAAAATTATACATAAAAATTTGTTTTAATTGTATAACAGTTCTAAAATCTATGTCATCTTGTTTACAATTTTCTATATAATTTATGATATGCGCAATAAATTCACGTGACTCACATTAGAATATTTATTAATAAACATACACAAAGAAAAAGAGTAACTATCGACTTCCTTTCGCGTGTCTTCGTACATAAAACTTTTTCGTGCGTATCCTAACGAATACATAAATTAGGCAAATTTACTACTTTTTACTTATAGAGAGCATCCCCTTCGTTACAATATGTTCGTAACGACCGAGGGTCAACGCGTAGCCGAATCTCCCCCACAATTTAGAAACGGCTGTGGATCGGCAAAATTATCAAAACTTTTTAACTTACAACTTTTCGTTATGTCTTGAACGTCTTTAGTCAAGTAATACGAGGAAGCTTTCGCGGTGAGAGCTTACGGGGCGGTCGTACGCAGGGCGTCTCTCTCTAACTTTATCGTAGTTCACTGTTCAGTGGAATCAGCCCGTTCGCGTTCAGATAGTAGCGAGTTGAGTCAGTTCGCGTCGCTGCGATGTCAGTGCCGCACGTTGTGGCATTGTGGACGCCGGCTCGAGACGAACAGTTGCGATCGTCGCGACGAGTCGAGTTTTATCTCGCTTAATAGATCACGACAAATGAACAAACTTATGAACAGATTAAATGCGATTCCAACTAATTGTCACAGACATGATCAATCTTTAAAAGTTCGTTTACCTCAATTATATTAACGGAAACATAATCTCGATTCACGAGTTTGTAAACAGTACAACTAAGTTTCCGTAACTCTATTTGTCTTATGATAATGGATGTAAATGCGCTTTTAGTATTAAATAGACGGTAGCGTGTGCGGTCGGTGAGAGTGATGATAGAGAACTCTTTAAACTTTAGTGTATGATAGTGCGAGTGATGGCTCGAGGATCGTGGGCTGGCATCCTGTGGGCTACGCTGGCGACGGCGATGGCCGCCTCCTGGACCGCGTACCAAGAGCAACCATGCTGTCGTCCAGTCGGACATCATCGTGTTAGACATCACAGAGGTATTGCAAAAAAATAATTGTTATTTGACTAAATACTCGTAAGTAGTTAAATTAAGTCGGTATCTCATTAGTTGCCCATGCCTCCATTTACTTATTAATGCGATGATTGTTTAAGAACTCATCTGCATTTGTAACGACAAAACCTTAGAATAAATAAAAACTTTAGCTATTAAGTGTATGAGTGCGGTACACGATAGAATCAGAGGAACACGCAAACTTTTTGTTTATTCCTGTCGAACCACCGGAATCAACGAAACGAGGTGTAGGCACGAAACTCGCATGTGAGTAACAGTATATTAACCACCCTATTACTCATGTTAGCTCTGGACTAATGGGAGGGACATGCTGATTATTAAAATTATTAGTTTTACGAGGATTTTTCCAATAACACGCTATTTATTTTACGAGAACGCGACAGGATGACAGCGAGGCTTTGGAAATAACAAATAGGTGTGAGATAAGTAAACTGCATAAAATCTGAGGTCATTTAACAAAAGAAGAAAAAGACGAATTTTTAATTTAGTTATAACGAAATCGCGCGAAATATAAGAAAATAGTTAAAGGGGTATTTGTATCTATTAACGCATAAAAGCTATAAATTAAAACTCGTTATTATATATATAAAAAATCTACCAGAAAAGACGAAAATTCCGCGTATCTTAAGTATTCAAGCAATTAAAAAATATTAAAATCACTACGGCACATGTCTTCAGTATAACATTTGCGTATAACATTAGGTGGGTACATTACTAAATTAAATAAAGTCAATGACCCATATTCCAATAGTACGTGACTAGACAAGATGTGGACAATTTGGCATCATTAGCTAGCAATGAGCATTCCTTGCATAACGACGGCACATTATATTTCTATATTAAAAAAGTTTGACCATGAATTGACATTCCAAGATGACGAGAAAATTTAATAAGATCTTTAAAGTTTTCGTATTCAAAATATGACTTCGTATTTCTACGATCGTATTTTTCTTTCTAACTTGTATTTTATTATTTTTTAAATATTCAAATTACCGGTATCATAAATTACAAAATTAACGATATATAATGATAGTCCTATTATTAACTGAAACCAATTTGCATAAATATACGTATTTTATTTATTATTCGATACCATTCGAACCGCATAACTGGGACTCTGCGGATCGTTTAAATTATCTTGTCTATTTAATTATAACAAGGATTCCAGTCGACAGACAGAGGTTAAACGAAGCAAAAAACCTTTGAGTTGGGTGCTCACGGTGAGGAAAGTGGGGTACAAGGGAGGTAGTTGTATAGCGGATCTGTGCAAACCGGCTCCGCATGCGCTGGCGCAGGTAATTGACTCGGAGGCACGCCGGCGGTCAAGCTGGATGAATTAAGTTATAAACGAACGAGTATAATCGAACTATAAGTTATAGTTACGATTTAATACACTGCCTACGGTGTTTGGAATTTCTAAAAAGCCATTATAAATATGTATTATTTTTTTCTAAGAGCAGCTGTGTTTTTCACTTCGTTTTGTTTTTAAAACACTATCATTATACGTAATTAGGTGCGATCTCTCGACCTAATTCTCAACAACAGATATAAATGTAAAACTAATGAATATGTTGACAAAACTACAAGTTGTCGGCTGGTTGGTGATTAAGTGATTATCGCGAGTGTTGTCATCGGGGAGTCCGCGTCGTGTCGGCTCATTGTCACTGATCGCTGTCGGCCGTTTTGATGATAAAGTATAATAATATTTTCTCAATAAGGGTCTGTCGTTTTCTGTGGAAAAAAAACATTTCAATTTGTTATTAATAATTTATAAACATATCTAAAATGACATCTAATTACTTATTGAGATTAATAATAAGGAAAAAAGAATTACTTTTATTATTTTATTGCGTGACTAAAATTAAAGAGTTCTTGCATTCGTTACTTATAAGGGATATTAGAAATTACTGTTTAACCGTAATCACCGATTTCCCTTTGTTAAAATATTAACAAAAGTTTGATGTACAATTTTAGGTATTTATGGCAGATTCTGAACGAACTTTATGGCTAGTGAGGAACTTATGGGGTATAAAATATGCAATAACTTCGTGAAACAATGTTGGCAAAATCTTTACAATCAAGAAGTGCTTTAAGGTAACTTAGTGTGTGGCCCGACAAGCAATAAAACACCCGTTAAGCAATCAACTGGACAGCTCGCTGGATGATCTTAATCAACGGCACATACAATTCTATCTATAATGACTTTATCATTGATACCGTTACTTTTTAACACAACTATCTATTATATATCTTAATTCACGATGTATATTTTATTGAATAGTGTTATTATGATGCTAATAAATGCACGAAACCTACCTACACGTCTCACGCGTCAGCCATGTCTTTCCTCCTTCCTATAAAACGGGATTCTTCAAGCACAGTGGGAAAAGGCATTTCACAAAGCCGGCATAGCGGACGCGAGTGCTGTCTGCAGATCCCCTTCTCTGACAACAGTCGCCTCCGTTCATGGATCGCACTCTAGCTTAACACCAGGCGGAGTGCGCCGTCATAGTGCTAAAATAAAAATAATAATAAATTAATCTTGAAGATAATTATTAGTTTGTACAGTTATATTTAATAAATACATAAAAAAGTAGAATTATAATTAATTTATTACTTTTCTGTTAATTTAATGCAATGTTTAAAAAGTAAAAAACCTTTTTTTTATTTTATTAATATTTAAGTACTTTCAAATGGCTCGATTTTGGCTTATGTGATTGGTTTCTATGCAAAGAGTTGCGGATGCTTCGTCTGATATAGACAGAGTTTCGGGATATCAGATCAAAGACAGCACAAACATTTAACTCTCAAATCCGAAGCAAATACTTATTTTTTTAATAACCTATTATTTTCAACCTAGTTAGTCTCTTTGAATTTGGCAAAGTAATTTGAAATTCAATTTCCTTAACATACGATGCATTTAGTAAGTGTCAATCTCTAAAGCCTACGTTACCCTCTACAATAGAGGTAGTGTATTGACGTATCTAAGGATTGGAAGCTCAGTGTTAAGTGAGCTTTATTAGTCGTGTGAAGTCGTCTCGTGGAAGCTGAGCCGTCTGTAATCGAACTGACAACCTACATTGCTTACGTCTATACAATTACTTTGCTTGCTTGCTTTATCATATTATATTACAACCAATACATGATCCCCAATAAATTAATACATCACTACAAACATACGTTTTCCATTACTGACTACTGTTTAGTAGGTATTTCTTGTTTAATATGATGTTTAATTGCTTAATAATTTTTTTATTTATTTACATAGTCTAATTTAGAGATTATAAATAAAATTAGAGACTTAGCTCTTTTTAGGGGTCTAGTCAAGAGTATTCTCGCATGACGCATTCGAGAAGTTCATCTCTTAAATAGAATTAGCTCTTTTTTATGAAAACAATATTGGCTTATTTTTTTTTGGTCAAGCTTGAATTGTCCATAAAAATTAGTCATTTTAGTAGAAAAAGTGCTGTTCCAAGCAGTTTCATGTAAGGATCATTTCATTGCATCAAAAGAAAAAAATCGGAGCAACTGAAGTTGGTTTTTAATAAAATGTTTCTTCATACATAATAATATGACTAATTTTAAATCTATAAATTAGTGCAGTACAAACGTAAAAACAATAATAGTAAAACACATTTGTAATAGAATTACTATACTTTATTAACAATTTCGTTTGGCTATTTTACCAATTTATTGACTATTCTTACTTGAACTACAAGCTGCTATCTCTGATCAAATATTGGTTTCTGTTGTCTACATGCGATAAGGAACGTAACACGATATTTAACCAGCTAGTCTACATGACACACTACTGAGACCCTCATGTTAATGTGCATAGAAAACCAACCAATGAGGGTAAGCCGATACTGATATTTCCAACAGATAGCTAATCCAGTCACATAGTTTGAAATCATTTGGTGTACGTTCGAGTTTCAACACTCATAAATCTAACTATTATACGATGTGGTGGCTTGTAAACACGTCGTTATCTCCAGTTAGGTTCATAGTACGAGTTTTAGTGACAATGAAAAGTACAATTTTCTTCATTCATTCATAAATGTAATGCGCGTGTTAGTCGATTGCCGATTACAGAGGGGGGAAGAGCCTGCGACATTCCGTCACACCCTGATCGCGACGGCAATCAACTCGCGCGCTTTGTACTTATGTGTACAGACATATAAAGTTAAAATACACATAGCATCGACGTGAGCCAGATGTTGATTACACCTTACTGATGCGGTAAAATAATGAAAGAAAAATGCATATATTTGACACTTATTGGTTAAATATCAACTACGTAACAATATTATTTGGTAAAAAAAGCAATTATCGTTGAAATATCAAAAACAAGCAATGGGAGTGCAAGGATTGATAAACGAACAGTGTCGCACGGACTTTCGCGAAATACTAGTGCGAGTGTTTTACCGATTTACTCGTCCATTGCGGTTGCATTATTATTTTAATAATACATTATTATTAAAAATGCTAATGATTAAAAAAATAACTTGCAATAACGGGACATGTGATTAAAGGGATTTATATCTGTCCTTTCACACCTGTATAAGCTTTCTGCATTTTTACATTAATATAACTGTTTGTTTTTTTTTTTTGTGTTAGTATTAAGTACAAACTGTGGTTTTCTTCTCGATGAAGCCATCAGGGAATTAAATCTAGGTATTATAGTTTAGTAGAATCTAATCATTTGATAATGTAAACGAGCCTATGTAGGCCTATCTACGATAATTTATTTTATTTCGAGTTTTGTACAATCTATTGGTGCCCCGGTAACAAATTGTAAACACATTTTTGAAATAAAGATTTTTTCATTATTGTATATTTGACGGGAGTAAATTATGGAAAATTTAGACAACGGGCGCGGTAGTCATTTGTACTCGTATTAGGGACTTTACTACAGTATCTGTTGAAAGTGCATTCCTAGCCTCGGTCTGCAGTTAGGTTTTACTTCACATTTCACATCTTCAGATCGTAAAGTTAATGAAATATGTGATTTGTTGTTTTATTGTGTGAAATAAAATAACATAAACTTTGTCTACGATCAAATGTAAATAACAATGTATGTTGGTATTTCAAATAAACTAAAACTGGGTTAGTCACGTTTAATTGTATCTATGTTTTTATAGTGCACTTTCATGCTTTAACTCTATTTTAAGTTAATTGGTTTGCCTTAAGTTTTAACTGAGCAATTTCAAGTTTATTCTTATAAAATACAATGTAAGTTTTAGGTTTTTCAAACTTAAAGACTTTAATATTTTGTTTCAGCTTTGGGTATTATTTATACGTTTTTTATTTTCTTTGTTTGATACTCAGTTTGTGTTGGTTGGTTGAAGTATAAAATAATTTAAAATTAATTTTAATTGCGTATCTCAAGTGTGTAATGTCACTTATACGCGTCTATGACGATACGCTTTACGTTTTAATCGATGGTAGGTAGGTCTAAAATTGAAATGATTCTTTTATTCCAATATAATATAAAATACGTATTTTGTATGTTTGTTAAACCTATTTTAATTGAAGAATGGTCGTTTTGTGTCGGCAATATTTCTAAATTTACCAAACGGCTTGCTGTAGATGACAAGCGTTAACGCGACGCAAGCAATAAATTGGCAATTATTTCAATTTTTTTGTGCATATCATACCCGCCGCCGCCACCGGGTTGTGTTTATGGAAACGCTTAGTTGAGTGGAATGATTGTGTAAAACTGTTGGAGCCGCTCCAAACGCGGGCCCCGCCGAAATAAACGGTAGAAATAAAGTCAAATAAGTGAACCAGTGGAATATGTACCAAACTGCATTTAGTTTTATTACATTATTGAATCCAATTTTCCACCAGATGTTTTGTAATCAACAGCTGTGAAATTACGTTAAAGTTAGTAGGAGTTACCTACATTTGTTTGATCGTAGTTTTTGGAAGCTTTAGCAACATAGAATATTCTGTTTCAATTTTCAGTATTGTACGGTTTGTATTAATTGCAAAATGCTTTAGAAAATATGAAGATACAAATAAAATGTATTTAATGACATTTTATCCAAATTAGCTTTAAAAAATTTAATGAAAGTACATTTTGAGTTCTGATAATAATAAAAAATGTAGTCTTATTTGCTGTTGGTGCATCATGTTGCTCGGTAGGAGCTGGCAGTATTCCAGTCGTTTCAATTTTATCCCGGGACATTCGATGTAAACATCCCTAAATGATAAAAGCATAATTTAACGCTATTTGAGATGCTCTGATTTCGTTAAATGTTTAGTGAATTTCAGAGTATTATTTTTATTAAAAATGTTGATGTAGATAATTTATGAATTTATATGATATAATGATATTTATGAATTTATGATTATGAATATTAAATACTGGGAAACATGGGTATCAGAACAAAGACATTACAAAGATATAATACCCACGTCTAAAAACGGGGGCCGAATAAAATGCCATAACTATCAAGTTGATTATGGGTGTTAAAAAATTGGAATTAAACTTGGTTATGTTGCTTTTATGAACTTTTTATAAACCGTTATATAGTTGTTAAAGCTAAGAAGTGCGGCATAAAGCTGTTTGAAGATAATTTAAAATGAATAGTGTTTAATAAAACGTTAAGGGGAACGTTTCTTCAAAAGAGTTTTTGAGAATTCGGAATTCTAGTTTTCAGACCAAACTTAATACAATAAATTAAATACTATTTGCTGTATGGGTTCTTGGAAAAGAATAAAGTAAAAAAATATGTTAATAATTAAAGAAGCATAAAACCCGCAAGTCTTTTGAGTGTTATTAAAATTTGCTACCATGTGCGAACTGCGAACGTACCACAAAATGCAATTCCCACGGCAACAACAATAGGATGTCCCCGCCGCACACCGACGGCGCTTCTGCCCGCACCGATACTATCGGCGGGACCTAGCCTTCCGAGCTACATAAATCTAGCTTTGATACATTTTGGTAAGAAGCCAACTTCAATGCACCTCGCACTGCATACAACAAAATAATATACAACCCTTTTTCAACGAGTTATGTGTTGAGATTTATTTATTGAGATGAAATGCTGTTTTAGTGTTAGATATGTATAATAATGGCCGTACTATACTTTTGTGTATTTAGTAGAATAGAATTCTGCGTATCGTATGTAATATGAAATGTATATATTAAACAATGAGGTTATTGTAATAATCAGTTACAGGAAACTGTGCCAGACTACTGGTTAAGCTGAATAAGAGGCGAGTCATAACATTTTGTTCATTCAATATTCATGTTAAATAAATTATAACAAAGATTTATCTTGTGCAATAAAAGCATTGTGTCCGCGATTCGGGCATCGATGTGCGCATTCATATCAAAATAAAGACATTATATTATTATAATATAGGAACGTCGGCTTACCGGGCCGGTTGCATAATGAATCATGGTCGTGCCTAGCCGATACCATCTGTGCCCAACGCGGCCCTTGTCCCTAAAGATGAACGACTTCGTTCTTTCTACGAGTAAATAACAACTATCCCCTCCCCTTTATGTTTATTTGAATAGGTAGACGAATAAGTATGTGTCGGTTAATGATGAATTTTGATTTTGATTTTGACTACCTAGCAACGAAATAAAATACCACACGCTGAACTAATGTTTGTACTCCCCGGTCGAGTTTGGAATCTGGATTATGTTCATAGACAACTGTATAATGTTTAGACATAGTAAACGTCTGTCGAGATGTCGGTAACCTCATGTCTAAGAATAGACAACAATTTATTATCTAAATACGTATCTAGAGATATGAGTAGATGTGTTTCCCGGCGTTTAATCTTTACGACCGAATGAATTTTGCAATAACCGCATGAATTGAGAGAAGTTACCTAAACGTTAAATTAAAGTCAGCAATTAAAGATATTTCTGTGACTTCTTTGGGCGATAAGTTACTTAAGAAATAGGGTTCATTTTCAAGTTAGCGAAGCGGCCTCGTTAATCACGACCGCGGGCGCGCTTCCGTCGTCGTCGCGACCACGGCCGGAACACACAGCTTATTTTTGATTGTTTTTGATAAAATAAACAAAGACAAATGATTAAGGCGGGTCGTTAATCATGTAATATGTGGAGTAAGGCGTGCTTCCTTATGGGAGAAATATTTGAAGTTATGCGAAATATGTTTTTTGTCGCGTGACCTCACGATTAATCGATTGAGAATCAGTAAGTCTGGTAATTTTTTGGTTTAAATTTCAGATTGCGATAAGAACGTCGTAATGTTTATTACAAATAATAAAAAGTTCGGATTTACGTTATAAATAAACGCGGCTCGAAAAACGTCGGGATAAGGTTATGAAAACGTGATCATCGTTCGACGAATGTCATCGTGTCGGTGCCGTGTCATAGCACCGGTTACAAAATTAATGTGTCACGAACTGTATCGCGCTATGATATTGATGTTGAAAAATTACGCTATTTGACGTTTGATTGGAATCGTAAATCTTTCGTAGAGCTGTTCGTCAAACGGAGTCTGTATTAAAAAAGTTTTAGGATAAGGTTTTAGAAAAATTATATTTAAGAGAAATGTCATTTTTCAACTACAAATTTAGCTATAAAATAATATTAAAGTTTCTTATTTAATTCAATCCGTTGGAAATAGATACTTCAATAAATGAACGTGACTTTCTTCTTACAATCTGGGAGCTTGCAATTAATCACTATTTTAGGTCAACGCGACTGAGATTTAAATCATTATCGTAAAGTTTACGGGTCGCTGATCATACTCGTAGCCCAAAATTAATTTAGGTTTAAGGCGGGTGCTAGTAGTGCGGCGAAGATGTGGTTACTTGTATTCATAGCCTGTCTTCAATTGCCTAAAGCTTTGTCGCGGTTACTGTCAATAGCGAAGCAGTTGTTTGTAAAATTGAATCAAAGCAAAATGAAAGTTTCGTAGTTTATACATACAGAAAATTCTGTGTAGCCATTTCACAGATTTTATTAGTATACTGAGGTGAAAAGGCATAATAATTGAATGGATTACGAAAACGAATGTGTCAGTGGCATGGAGATATAAATTAATTAATTTTTAATCAATATTTGTGTTAACTCCGGCGACACGTCGACGGCGGAATATTTTAATACAGTATCTGCTATTTAATTACCTTCATATTTTACGAGTTATCGGAATTATTTCGTTTTATATATGTTGTCCTTTATTTATCTTTTCTCTGCAGGGCAATAACTCATTGTTAACGTTCTCTCAGAATGTACACGAGTTCATATTTTTATTGAAATATTGTAAATATATTGCCTAACTGTACTTTTTCATATTTTTAAAAATATTACATTAATGGTAAGTAGATTATTGTTGTTTATTTACCCTGTCTGCTGTCCTGGGGTGTTTCCATCACATTCGAGTGTAACACCTGGTAGCTTTTCTGCATCAGCTTGGACCTATCAACCTGGACATTCGTTTCCTAAAGTCGGCAGTAGGAAGTAAATCGCACACTTCATTTATTGTTATATTTAGAACAATAAATCAAATGTGCGGTTTAATACATATTAGGAATTCAATAATAATATAGTGCCAATAGTCATTGTTATTGGTGCTTACCCGTATATTGAAATTAACCTTTTTAACATGAATAGTGTTAATTAGGTCACTAACTGATACAGAAATAATTATTTCGTTCGTTAAACGCATATTGCCATTGGCGGTTTTGTTAATGCACGAATTAAATTTAATACGAGGAGTAATAATAATTACAATTTCTGTATTATATTAATTCTATATATTGTTTTCAGATAGGTGTTACGCATGTTTGATTTGCAATCAAGTATGCAAATTATGATTGCTTGTTTGAATAGATCACGACTAACAAGGCGTTGCTTGATAAAGGAGAATGACCACTTTTGGGCCCACTTGATACCTAATAGTTTGGTAACAAAACAATATTCTAATATAATACTATATTTTATTTTTTTATTAATTCATTTTTATCAACACATCATTTGTCAATTAACAGACAATGTTTAATTACATCAACACATCATTTGTCAATTAACAGACAATGTTTAATTACATAAAAAACAGATATCTACAATTATTAAAGCATTTAATATAATAATAACCTCAAATATTGCACCAGAAAACATCTAATTACTCAATTACCCGGGTGAAAAAATTAAAACAATTTTTTAATAAGGAAGTAGATTTATTTTTCTACAAAATTAACTAAAACCCATCGACAAACTCAAGAAAAAAATTGTGGGCCCATTTTTCTTAGGCGAATGGACATTCTCCTTTAATGATTAGGTAATTCAATGAAATTTTTTTTTTTATTGAAATCAAAAATATTAGTAGACAGATTGATGTCGTACAAAATCGTCTCCTTAAGCCGGCATTGCGAAGTGGACCACTCTTTGCAGACATTGCTGTAGTAGCAGTTGTTTCTGTTCATGGATTGCACTCTAGTTTTACATCAGACGTGGTGTGGTCACTATAAAAAAAAATCAAGGGAAAAAAGCAGAATTAACAAATGACTGGCAATGAAAGAATTACTGGAGCTCCATCCCTTGAGATCCAGAAGTTTGAGATAACGCTCTGGATTTGATTATCTAGGAGATAAACGAATTAGGGCTTGTGGCGTCTATCCTACGAGACGTGTATTCCAGACACGCGTGAAGACAATTTTGTATTTTACGTATTCCACTCTCACGTTCTCAGCTGAGCATAATATTTACTTATAAGGAAACAAATTTAATATTTTTTTACCTCTTTATGCCCATTTTTATATCATCTATTAATAAAAATTTATAATCTGAGACCTTTTTCGGTGTTACTGAAAATATGATTTGAAGCTGGATTGCAAGCCATCAGGAGTCGCTTTCTCTATGCCGGCTCATAGTGAGCATCGTTTATTATTATTTTTTATCGTAGACTGGCATGTGACAACCACCTGATGTTAAGCTAGATCGCAGTCCATAAACGGAAACAACTGCTACTACAGACGAATTTCAACGAGTAGCAGTCGCCTCCGCTATGCCGGATTATTAAGACGGATGTGCACCATCCAGATTAATAGTGCACACTTCTCTCGTACGCTACTTCCAAACTGATTACGGAACATGGCAAGGTGACTTCGCGAGTGTTACATTCGAAAGTGGTATTGCTACCCCAGGACGGCAGACTGGGCCAATCATCAGTTTGCTTACCACTCTTACTTCTATTTTGTATTATTGTTGTATAATATTATGTCAAAACAGAAATGGTTAATTCATTCACAGTACGAATGTAATTTCTCTACGCCTCCAATATGTACACGTTGTTAGTTATATGCGTTAAAATAAATTACCTCTAACACCCACTATACAAGTCTCACAATTCACATTATCTCGTCTACAATTAGTTTCTCTTATGTAGGTGTTTGTATGCCATTATACTACTTTTTTAAAACTTAGTTCACGCCCTGTTTCCACGGGGATAGGCAGAAAGTATGGAGCGCTAGCAATTCCTCTCTCTACATACCACTTTCACTTCAACCACAGCCATTACTCCCCTCATGCACGCACGTCGGTTGAAGTTGCTCCAAGATGAAGAAGATGGGTCAGGTAGACCCTTTCTTGAGCAGTTGACCAATCTGTCTGAGAAAGAGATCTTCCTAGGGCGCCTTCTTCCGACACTGCCATCCACTTTCGTGTAATAAACATTTGAATGGTTCTGAACCTTAGTATACTATTCCCACTATGATCACAATACTGTCCTTAAGCTCGCAACGATTCCTCATCATGTTGTTTGGGATTATCTCGCTCAAGGACACTCCACACGTATTTTTACTATTTTTTTAAAATTATTATTTTAAACTTTTTATTAGTTCTTTGTTCTCGAGAGTTGAAACGATTAAAATTATGTTTTTAAAATAATTTATTAAGTACAACACTAAAATAGAATTATTAGCTATTAAACCCTTTGATGTCAGTCCTTTATGAGTTTATTCATGATGTTTGCTTATAGGTCAGACTGAGCCCATAAATCTGTACTAGATAGGAGATAGGTATATTGGGAGTATAAATTGAGCATCGTCGGCATCGATATATGCTCCGTTTGAATCCTAATCTTTGACCACTTACTACACTCTAAGTGGTGTCTGATTTATAATAAGCATTGAAAGTACACTATTATGTTGCATTGATGGTTAGTGGTTATATTGTGGTTCATTGCAGATTGATTATGGTTATTAGCCCAATTTGCCGTTTGAGCGTGGCCTACTCGCGTTTCTACACTAGCTTGGAAGACGAGAGGAGTTGCTCTGTCAAGTTTTTGACCAGAGGTCGGCCCGTCAGGTGATCGCGGTCCGGATTAAGGCAAATAACTTAAACTCTTATTTTTTTAAAGTATACCACTAAGTCCCAATTAACTACAAACTACTTGTCGACCCCTGCTCTGGACGGTACATACTCGTTTGGTGAAACCGGTACAGCGGAGGCGATTCGTGCTTGTAACCAATTATCTGTCGTTGGAGTTCGTCTGGTCACGTGCTGTACTATAAGAAAAAACTTAATGTTCAATTATTATTAGTTTTTTTTTTTTAATTTTTCTTAGGTAGGTTTATAGATGAGATACCTACAAGTATATCATGAAGCAAAAGTACCGATAAATAAATAAAGGAGAGTGCTAACCTCTGAATCCCAAACAGTTTGAAATTATTTCCGTAAGGCTGAATCAATCAGAGGTAAGGGCCGCGTCTTAATGCCTTTGCCTTATTGAAATGCATCGGCCTCCCTTTATTGCTTTGACTTCTGTTTACGAGCCTCCATTTTCGCCGAAAGAAAAGATAATAAAACATTCGACTGTCTCGGCTGAATCTTAAAATTTTTATTTGAATACGTAAATAGATATTTTTTATAGAAAAGTTTCTTTACTAACTTTTATTAATGTGTTTTAATGGTGGATTATTGCGTGCTAGTGTGGGTAAATAATCGAAAAAAAAACCATAAATGTCTGTTTTAATTTTCCCTCCAAAACAGCTTCCACTACGCCGGCTTGAGGAGACGAGCATGTACTAGATTGCACACTCCTCTTCCTATACCTGGCTACTTTCAAACTATTCCCGAAACGCGACAAGGTCACTTCACGGGTATTACATTCGAAAGTGGTGGTACTACCCCAGACAGGACAAATAGCCGTTATCAGTCTGCCTACCACTCTTTAATAGTGCCTATAGGCACTTAGCGACCAAAGTACATATAACAAAGTTACATTGGTACCGGTCAGAATTAGCGAGGTTCGAACACGGGTCTCATCGATCCTGAGTTCACGCGTCTTACCGCTAGACCACGGCCGCTCTTTTAATAGATAATTACTTATTTAATTTGCTAGTCTTTTAATATTATAATTATTAAATGGTTGTTGTTATTATTATTAAGAATACCTATGTATAGTTATTTAAAAAAGCATACGTTATTTGTTTTGGATTTTATGTTGCCTTTGTCCCGATACCCCGTACCTACTATGGGTTAATAGTAGGTATAGGGTATCCACGTTTGTGACTACATGTATTCTATTTATTAATTGATGGTTTCGTGTACATTAACGGAATGAAATGTCTGTTACAGTTAAATATTGATTTCAGTTATTTTAGTATCCACTTATACATAGTGGCAGTGATTTGAATCAATCAAAGTGAATGGCATAATTGTTATACAGCTTAATTAGTATACCTTTTATTGAACTTACTTTAATATACATTGTTAGGACAGATAAATACATATAATAATATTATTACGCTTGGTACGAGTGGTGGGCAGTCTAATGATGGTTATTAGCCCAGTCCGCTGTCCTGGGGTATCACCACTTTCGAATGTAACAACCCGTAAAGTGATCTTGTCGCGTTTCGGTAACAATTTGGAAGTAGTCAGGTATAACGAGAGGACTGTGCATTCGTCTCTTCAAGCCGACATAGCGAAGGCGACTACTGCATGTAGAGATTTATTTGTAGTAGCAGTTGTGTCCGTTCATGGACGGCACGGTTATCATATGCCAGGATACAATAAAAAAATAGTATTAAATTGTTTATGTAACAAAATGTACATTTAATTACCGTTTGTAAAGATGACTAAATTGTAAAATTCCCAATTTACATATAAGCCACAAAGCGACATGGCTCAGATAGAACACGTCCAAATATTAAAATGTTGTGTAATCTAAAAGAACGCCTGACATTTTGCTCATAGACCGATAAATATTTATAGGCAGCAGTTGACACCGTTAGACTGTGAACACCGTCCAGATTGACACAGCATACCTACTACTAAAATATCCAACTATTTCCAATTTTGCAATTTTGCTTTGATCATTATTAATTTGTAAAAATGTACTTAGATCGAATGAAAATCGAATTGTCCCCTAATTAACCTCTGTAAAATATATACGCGATATTTAGAATGTGTGTTAATGTATTTCTATTATCGTATTTCTTTTAAAAAACCAAAACAAAAACGAAACGTTATGTTTTTATGTAGAACAGGTAGTGAGTATTAAAATAACAAATTTGTGTAGTGCAGCAAAACATTTTGAAACGGCCGGCAGTTAGGCAAATACCTAAAATAACTCGAAACAACATCTTTCGAACACTCACTACGAAAATAGTCATAGCTCGTCCAAACATTGACTGGTGCTCGGAAACTTGTCAGAAGTTTCTCCAAACAGTTGTATGGAAAGTTCCCGCGGGTGCGGCCGGGATTCCAGGGATTCCGGTGGGTTCTAGTGAGGCGCCGGACACTGTCACTTGGAAACCACCTATAAATTTACTCCAGTATAAGCACGAGTCACGACTTTGTACTTTAGTATGGGTTCGGGGTTGGCTTTTGGTTTACAAACAATTTCACCCTTTATATCACTATTTCTCGACAGCAATTTATTCGAAAATAAAGAGTCGTAGGCAGACGAATTATATAGTCCGAATGCATTCCGAATGTAGCGATTAGTATTAAAATTTCCCGTTTTGGGATTGACTTGAAGATAGCCGGGGGAAGTGTTTTAAATTTGGACGATGCACTATCTGACGATAAAGCATAGCGGAGGCGAATGGTGCCTGCACGTATTTTTCTGTAGCTCGAAGTGTGGTCATTGCCGGACTACAATATTTAAAAAAATACTGCATTTTTTATTATTAAAGTAAAAAATATTGTAAATTTTATATGCAAGCATTTTCATTACAAAATTTATTGAGTTATTCCACTTTTTATGTGAACCGAATGTCAGGATAAAGGTTTAATGTCTGATGTAAATAAATCTAAAGATATAAAATTTAGAGAGTTGCCCCATATAAAATAGCCGCTTCTAGTTTCGAAAGCAATTTCGATCGAGAATGTATTCATTGGAATGGACTGTAAAATACAGCACTAAGGTGATCTTTAGGGTTATTAAACAAGTTTAGCAATTACTTAAATAATGATTCATTCATTAAATACGGATTCAATTCCCGGTCAAAACAAACATTCGTAAAGTTTAACTATTAATAATTATAAATATAATATTTTTAAAAATATTATATGTTTTAGGTCTGGGTCTTAATTGTATGTTTTCCTTGTAGCGTTGTATGTATAATATGTATAAAAATAATAAAGAAGAATCGTTCAACAATGTATAACTCAAATGGCTATTACAACAAGGAATGACTTCCTGTTCAATTACATAAACAAACGCCACGAAAAGCTTTCAATCGAGCTTTGTTCTCGGAACTATCCAAAGTCAATTCGGTCGAATGTCGGGAACGACCGAGATAACGTATCCGATTACAATGAATAATAAATGATCGTTGTCTCGAGACTGTGAGCGCATCTCTAATGCAATTCGCTGCTGTTTGTCGATAAAAGTGTTCGATTTTTAAATAGGTCCGGCTATATTGTTTAAAAAAAACATATTTTTTAAATGTCAATGTTTTTCTGTTACATGTTCATTATATAATTTGATATTATATTCGTCTAGCTTTAGAAATATGCGTAGTCTGTAATACGGACTATCGTTAAGATTTCTGCCCAAAGGTAATTCACCAGGCGACTCGCGTCGGTGTATGGCCGTCGTCACCCTCTCGTTGTTTTCATTAAAGATACATTACTCCTTTTATTCTTGTTTAGATTGCAAATTTTCTCACAGTCCTTTGTCTCATTTAGCATTTATTTACGGCGTATTCAATTTAAATACCGCTCCATTCGCGTTTTATCGCTCTGGAAATTGCTGGACTCGGACCGAGGCGAGGTTTTATTCATTTGTTGGAGCTCTGCTGCCGTCGCGCACTTACTGAGATGTGAAATTTTAGTTTCGTATCTGTAGTTATTATATAATACCAATTACATGTTGAATTTAGATATTTGTGACACATCTAATTTATAATAAATAAATAAAATAATATTTATTTATTTAAAACTTAATGTAGCATGCACACAGGCGAACTTAATGCTAAATAGCATTCTCTTCCAGCTAACCTCTGTGCTTATGGCAGATGTGAGCTTTTTTTATTTACTTTTTAAAATAAAGTGAAAAACAAACAATACCAAAATAACTTCATTATTTATGTTCATTATCTATGTTTTAAATTTTTTATTTTTTTACATTTTTTAAATATATATTTTATTTTTTTTTTATTTATTTTTTTTCTTTTTGCTTTATTGTTGTCGGACTTGCATTAAATTTTTATTCATTATTGTTAGTACTTTCTCGGCACTAATAATCTACTTAACATGTAATTATTTTATTTTGTAAACATATTTTTCTGATGACTGTTTGTTGCCAAAATAAAATAAAATAAATAAATTTATTTACAATTAAATCTAGTCGTGGAAGCAATTTGTTTGCAGTTTAATATAAAGGCATAAACCAAAGAAGATATTTGCATAAAATTTCTTTAATATGACAGTTAGAGGAGTAGAAGTTTTGGGAAGTGTAATTAAAACTTAAACTTGTATTATGGCAGTGGGGCATAGAGTGTTGCGGCGCGGCTGCCACAGAGCCGAGTGTCAGATTTCGGACGTGCTTCCCATCCGCAATGCACTCACTCCGTCACTTTTACACAACGGGCTTTGAGAAATTTAAACAGACAGCAACATTGATAAAACAAAACCGCAACAAAATTAAGTTTATTCATGTATGATTTAAAAACGTCACTTTACATTTAATGGGTCAGTAATTCCATCCATCCATAGAGATGAAACAAAAATAGAAACTCTATACGCATAATGTTGCGGGCAACAGTTAGTACGTCCGTGTAGGTACGTAAAAGAAAGTTACATTGGTACCGGCTGAGATTATTGAGACAGTTGAACACGGGGTTGTCGATTGCGTACCCATGGCAATAACAACTCTGTTACGGTTATCCTTAATTGAAATGTAAGTAAGTACATTATAGTCTGCCTATAACTTTTAGGAGATATTATGTAATAATAAACATTAATTTAAACTTCATAAAGCGGAGTTACTACACGATATTACTTTTCTCCTTTGTCGCGGTGTCTTGTCTTGTATATGAACACTTTCGCTCGTCTCTAAGATTAAAACCTTAGCTGTGGAGGCTCCGGGCTAATTAAAAGCGAGAGCAACACGCGGGTTTTGCAACCACGCGTTCAATTTGTGCCAGCTGCGAGAGGAAAATGAACTTCAACCATATAAACATCGCCGTAATTTACTATTAATATTAATATTAGGTGGAGAAAAATATGTGTTTAAGCTAAAGTGCGGTTCATGAACGGAAACAACAACTACTACGGAGAAGACGACAGGCGACAATCACCTCTACTATGCCGGCTTGAAGAGACGAATATGCACTATCCAGGTTGTCAGTGCACACTCTTCTCACTATACCTGGCTACTTCTAAACTCATCCCAAAATGTGACAGGGTTAATTCAGGAGTGATACACCTGAAAGTTAGCTAAGTTTTTTTGAGACAAAATGTAGCCTTTGTGCATTTCGAGGATGCAATCTAGCTCCTTGCCAAATTTTATCGAAATCTGTTCAGCGATTTAGTCGTGAAAAGTAAACAGTCTTTACATTATAATATTAGTAAGATTTTATACGTGGAGTATTTAATTATGTTCCTACGCAAAATGAAAATGCTTGAATAAACTTCTATATTTCTAGAGAAATAGTCTACAGCACTGTACGAGTATAAAGTAAAACTAGTTTCATCGAGTATCATTACCCTCTAGACTACTCTAGAGGATGTATTATAGAAGAAAACAACATTAAATGAAATAGTTTTTGAAGTGAATATATCCATCCGCATTTTAGTTAAGATGCGGCCATAAGTTTCCAAGTAGTAACGAGTATACACGTTATCCAACGAAAAGTCCGTTTCATAATGTGTTGTAGCTTTTAGCGGAGTTGAAAATACGAAGGATATAGGTGAGGGCGGCTTCGGGTTTCCCGTCAGGTAATTAATGCGCTGGCGCATTGCTGCAAAAATGTACGAAAACAGGATAAACATAGCTTTTCTCTGGCGAGCGAAAATTATATGACTTGCATCGTAAAGCTCACGACTTTTATTAAATCATTACAGAGGTGGGTTTTGCAAGTTTTTGCTAGAACTTTTTATTAACATATACAAGTTGTATTTAGCTTTAGAAGCTATTGTTAGTAATTTTAATAAAATATCTTAAGTGAGGTCCGTTGATTTCTTAAAAAAGGCAGTCGCGACCTCCCCATGGGGCTATTCGCATTGATACAAAATAAATATATTTAGCTGATTTCAGTTGAAATTTGCAAGTCTGCCAAGAATATTCGTACCAAATCGTTTTCCTATAATTGGAGTACATATGAATTTGTATTCAGTGGCGCATCCACCGCGGATGGAATTTCACCATTTCGTCGGAGCCCCATCCTCCATCATGCGTAGTTATTGGTGTAATTTGTACAACTTTGCATATGAGGTTATGTATTAGCTCGCTTATTGATTTCAAAATTTTCTCTCTTTGGGTTTGGATCGCCGCCCGCCGCGTTTCGTAATTTTCAACGAGATGTTTGATTTAATGTAAACGTCGATAGCTTCACAATGTCTCAATGATTTATGCTAAGGCTCAAATTGGATTTATAAGAACAAAAATGATGAGGCATTTTAAAGGGAAATTCACGTTCGTGGTTGTTCTGTCACCTCATAAATAACTAAACGAGTTCCCTGAGGAATTTTTCAGTTTACCCTTTTATAGACGGGTCAGGCCTCTAAAACAAATCGATCCACTGAGGTTTACACAACTCAAGAATAATTTACGAGTTCAAAGACTGAAATTTAAGAAAGTCTTTGTATTTAAAAGAGGGAACAACATTAGTTCTCGATTGTCACATAAATCTCTGTGTGTAGTGTACGAATGGAAAATAATGTAGGAACTCGTGTCAGGGAGGACATAATGTTTTTACCGGCTCACACTAAGGTGAATATATCCGTAGCCGTATTTAGTTGGATGCATGCGAAGGTAATATATGCAGCGTATTTGCACACAGAGCGGAGAGCGGTGCAGTGACACAGCTTCGGAGGCTATCAGCGTTACGGTTGGGTGAGTTTCGTCGCGGGCGTCGCACCCGCGTCGCACCCGCATTCGCGTTCTATCTACCCTTCCGTGTTCTCGTAAAGCACAATAATGTCGACCCGCATATGAACCTCGTGTTAATAAATAAATTTTCCTCACATTTTCTGCTATATTAACTTTAGAGCTTAAATATGAAAATTTTTTATATCACCGCCAAGTTTCGCATTCGTTGTGCGCTTTTTAATATTGTGTGCATAAAAAAATAACGAGTGTGGTTTTCTGAAATATGTAAATGCAACGGAAATTCATTATAATTTTGTAAGATGCGAGACTTATTATAAAATAAAATAATATAATAGAGTAGGTACAGAACTTCTATGATGTCAGTCTATTAAGGTAAAATATTGATAAAGGTATAAGAATTACGAATAAAATTTGTGAATAAAGCTCAAAGCACTTTACTTTCAAATATGAATAATCGGATTTGATCTTCTTATGCCACGAAAATGTTCTTAAAAATCGCTACAATGAAGTGCTTTTCGACATTACAACGGACTTAGAGCCTCCAGTATCGTACATTGTGGCTTCGTATTAGAGAGTGCACTAAAACCCCTTATCTCCCCTCCTTGTTTAGATATATGGGAAACTTCTTCCGTACGATGCATCTGTAAACTTTATCGCTAAACTTTAAGACTGTGTGCAATGTATTTTGTGAAATGGTATGTAAAACTTCAACATAATGTGCAGTGTGGACATACATCAAAATATATATTATTCATATATTATATCAATATCCATTATCTCAGCTTAACACAAGACGAGAGGTTAAAGGTAAGGTAGTGAGATCAGAGGAGCCCGCTTACCGCATCGGTGCAAGTCCACTCTACTGACCTACATCCGCTTTGGCACCGTTCACAATCGCCGCTTCAACTTAATTGTCCCGACACTTCGCGCTCTCCTAACGACTGTGCAGCAATCGGCCGATTTAAGGGGCGCGACTGTTTCGATCTCTGCGACCTCTTTCCAGTCGCCTTTTGCGGCATATAGTGCAGCGGACGCCAAAGCCGCAGAGCTATGTTATGTAAAACTCTCATGCAAGTCAAATGCAGTTCAACCATTTAATTATAAAAGTCTATTTATAAATTATTATGAATACGAACATTTTTGAATCACTTAGTAACTTATTGTATTATTTTTATGCTAATTTTTCGTGCGATATGGTGGACGTGGAGCGAGTTCCATTATAATTGAATTCAAAATAAAATTTAATTTCCCTTCCAAAAGCGTCCGTAACGATGACACGGTTGCATCACTATGAATCAGTTCTTCAGTTATACATTCTACGCTACATAGTAATAAAGAAGGGGATTACAATTTGCCTTTGTGATGGCGTCGTCGTTCAATTACATTAATCTGGCGTACTCGTCGCCAGGCAACACTCCACAAGCAACTTGATTAAAAATTCTATTAGTTGAAAGGCAGACATTGCCTTAATAGATAAAGTGTACGGTGTACAGTCCCGTTTGTGGCTACAATTGTGTTATGTTCCACGAGGCAATGCCATTGTCAGTTAAAAACTTGGACGTGTAGTAACCGCAGTGACAATCATGAAACATGTATGTAACTAAAATGCGAATATCTCATTAAACTTTCTAATGAAAAGCCATGTTTATTGTTTACTTGTAACTTTTATAATTAATTTTCTTGTTTAAAAACCTAAAATCATCAAACATATGTTTATGTAACGAAGGAGTTGGCTTTTATTTATACGAACAACTTCTGTAATAACATCTTAATCGTTCCTTCCGTTTGTAGAGTAGATTGCGTATTAACGCTTACATTAACAAGTCAGATGAAATTATTTTCATGCGCAATTTTCTTGATGAAGTAATTAAACTTTCTTTTGTTTTTAAGCAGCTATTCGGCCCTGTGACTATGGTATAGCGGTGGTAAGCGTGAACTCATGATCTATGCGGCCTGTATTCAAATCTCGGCCAATTTTGACCATTACCAATTTAACTATGTACTTTCCGTGAAGTACAATAAATGAAAAAAAAAAGACTTAATAAATTAATTTAAAAATTACAGTTACTTTTTTACTCGTATGGTGTTTAGAAAGCAGTTTAAATGTACCGCAGCTAACATTTTACCGCAAATGTAAGCCACTTAGCCAAACATTTATCTGTAGGCTTGCCGTTTACCGTCGCGTGGGAAAATAGTAAAATGAAGAAAACAACACCGCTCTAGTGCACACACAGACTAAAGCGTCTGCTAACATAGGGATTGTTCTTTTGGAGCGAGTATTCCGGTTGAACTCGCAGACCTCTCGAGTGACACTACTCTTTAAGCCGTACTGTTTGAGCAGCATTGGCTTCTATTCCCACTATTTATGGAGAAAACTTTTCTTATTTTTACACTTTTTCTCTTTGTGAGTTTGCGGGTGCGAGTTACGTTCAATGTTTTGGCTGGGATTTTAAAAAAGTTGAAAACAATGTACTGAGATGCTTTTTTTATATTGTAGTTCGATATATGATAACACTCTCCTGATATCAAGCTAGAGTGAGGTCTATGAGCGGAAAGAACTGTTGCCATAGAGAAACATATGCAGGCAGTAGTCACCTCCACTATGACGATTTAAGGAGACGAATTAACACCATCCATTAATAGAGTATATCTCTCATTATAATGTTAATGTTACGTTTTATTATTGTGGCAACACTCCACCTGATGTAAAACTAGAGTGTGGTCCATGAATGGAAACAACTGCTACTATACAGAAATCTCTACAGACACCAGTCGCCTTCACTATGCCGGCTTGAAGAGGGTTGTTCACGGGTGTTACATTCGAAAGTGGTGGTACGAGTGATGGAGGACGGCAGACTGGGCTGATAACCATCATCAGTCTGCCTACCACTCTTTAATAGTGCCTTTAAAAAACTTTAAGAAAGTTAGATTGGTACCGGTCAGAATTCAGCGAGGTTTGAACACGGGTCTCATCGATCATGAGTTCACGCGTCTTACCGCTAGACCACGGCCGCTTTTATAATTTACTCGTTCTATTTAGTTTGTTAGTTATACAGATTTGTGTCCATCACCTACATGCTTCTCTTATTTGCATAATGGACAGGTTTACAGCAATGTTTCCGTGTTAACATTATTAATATAAACACTACATTAACGATACATGTTTTCATGGACTGTTCATGCTTCATAGATTAATTTTATAATGTTGTTGGTTACATTTTATTTACCCACACAAAGTCAGAATAATAAAATATCTTCTGCCATTATAAATTGATTAAACAAAAAAATGCGGGGTACATCTAACTGAAAATAGGGCTGAAAAACGGAATAGAACTGGAATTTTAAAGAGTGGTATCAGTATCGTCTCTTCAAGCCGGCATAGCGAAGGCGACTGCTGCCTATAGAAATTTGTTTGTAGTAAACATCAGGCCGAGCTACAATAAAAAAGGGAATTTTTATTCCCATAAAACGGAAAGAGAAATTTCATCCCTATAAAAATATTCCTTAGGGATTTAAAGGGACTGAACGCATAATTCTAAGTCAATCTGGATGGTGCATGCTTGTCTCTTCAAGCCGGCATAGTGGAGGTGACTGCTGCCTGTAGAGATTTCTCTGTAGTAGCAGTTGTTTCCATTCATGGACCACACTCTAGTTTTACATCAGGCGGAGTGTTGTCATATGCCGAGCTACAATAAAAAAAAAATTCTAATTATTTGCGTACGAAGTTGCTGGCATTAGCTGGTAGATAAATAAATAAAATGGCAGTTTTCCCGCTCATGTCCATAGTGTGTATGGTTGGATGAATTAGCGTCCACAGTTCGTTAGAGATTCAAACAATGAGTTCATTAGCGCTGTAATCGCTGTGGTATTTGACCGCCGCCGATCTACTTACTACATACATTGGACCTATGTATCTAGGTACATATCTATTGTCATTGAACAAATTATGCAGGCTTTTAATCCTATAAATATTGAATGCGGAAACGCATTGTGTTAAAGATACTCTACGCTAGAATTGTCATCAAGCAAACGTGTTTATAGATTTTTTAATTGTAGCTCGGCATATGACAACATTCCTTCTGATGTAAAGCTAAAGTGCGGTCTATGAACGGAAAGAACTGCTACCACAATAGTAGCCTGCTCCTTAAACGAAAATACCATCAGACAATACACGCTCCACTCGTTATACCTGGCTGAAAGCGACAAAGCAAAATGTTGTTAAATATATAGAAGCTATAGTGGGGGTGGACGGAATGTTTTGATCTGAGCAACTAGCTTATTGCTAACTTTTTCATTTTACCGCAGCGGAAGTGGCATCTCACTAGCCGGCACAACTGCTATCCTTAGATTTTATGGGTCGCAGTTTTTAGCATCAGACGGATTGCGGTCACGTGACTTGCTAGTTAAAGAAACTTATCGGTTCAACATTTAAATTAGTTATTTAATAGTTTTATTTTTATTGTATGCTCGGCATATGGCAACACTCCGCCTGATGTCAACCTAAAGTGCGGTTTGTGAACAAAAACAACTGCTACTACAGATAAATTTCTGAAAACAGCAGTCGCCTCCGCTATGCCGACCTGAAGTCATGAATGCCACACAGTGCACACTTCTCTCGTCGATACGAGACTAGGTCACTTCACGGGTGTAGTATTCGAAAGTAGTGGTACTCCCGGCTGAGCTAATAAACAAAAATATATTTTGAAAATATTTTTTTAATAGTGGCTATAGGCATAGAGCGACCAAAGTTGCCTCATCGATTGCAAGTTCACGCTGGACCACGGCCGCTTTACCCCAGACCATCATCAGTCTGCGGTACCAAAGTACCATAATAAGTAATGTTTTTTTACGGTTACAACACTAGATACAGTCATAAATTGTTTTATTAAATAACAACACAAGTATAATTATTATCTTCGTGTAGTACAAAATTCACAATTTTAATAAGTTTAAGTGTAGCTTGTTGTAAAGTGTGGCGCGTCGTAGTCGCGTCACGAGAGTTCGCGTGCTTGTCGCATTGGACCACCTGCCAATAATCACTGCCTATTGTACAATGGCTAACATTTTTTTTATTCTATCAAAACACGTTATGTGACGGTATAACCACAATGTGTTAACCAAAAGTGTATAATTAGTTACAATTAGTAAGTAGATACGAGCTTTCATAGACACAATTTCTAAAAAATCTACTGATTACGAAATACGCATTGTTTTAAAATATTTGCTACATACATATTTTCGGTTATTTTTCATTATAAATTTTTATTATTAAAGGAGAATGCCCATTTTTGGGCCCACTTGGTACCTAATAGTTTGGCAACAAAACAATATTCTAAAACAATACCTAATTTTTTTATTAATTCATTTTAATTATATCAACACATTATTTACCAATCAATAGACAATATTTAATTACATAAAAAATAGAGCTTCAATTATTAAAGCATTTAAAATAACAATAACCTCAAATATTGCATCAGAAAACATTTAATTACTCAACAATCCGGGTGAAAAAATTAAAATTGATTGGTAATAAGGAAGTAGATTTATTTTTCTACAAACTCAACTAAAAATCATCATGATACTAGAAAAAAAATTGTGGGCCCATTTTTCTTGGGCGAATGGGCATTCTCCTTTTGAAAAACACGTGGTGGGATTTGAACTTATCCTCCACTTTGTGCTCGTTTACTCTGAGCACTGACTAAGATAACAGCTATTGGCGCTTTACGTGACCTCGTCGAAACTCTTCTAACTGCTGGGTTGACATCATATATTACTGATCTTTTCGTTACGATTAATATCTAGTACGCTCTACTTTGCAATTGAGTTCATTGCTAAGCAACGCCACTCTTATATGAATAATATTTTTTGCTTTATTATTATTAATTAAAATTTTTATTTGTTGCAGATCATGTCCAAGAATTTTCGTGTGGAAATTTATTTTACAGGACATTATATATGGATGAAGTAAGAAAACTCCTTTACGTTGGTGCTATGTAAGTTTTTTTATTATTGTAGCCTCGGCATATGACAACACTTCGCCTGAATGCCAGAATGCGGTCCATAAACGGAAACAACTGCTACTACAGAGGAATCTCGACGGAAGCAGACGCCTCCGCTATACCGGCCCGAGGAGATGAGTATGCACCATCTAGATTGATAGTGCATACTCCTCTTGCTATATCTGGCTACTTTCAAACTATTCTCAAAACGCGACAAGGTCACTTCACGGGTGTTACATTCGAAAGTGGTGGTACTGCCTCAGGACGGTAGACTGGGCTAATAACCATCTTCAGTCTGTCTACTACTCTTTAATGTTGCCTACTGAGCGACCATAATACATATAACATAGTTACATTAGTAACGGTCAGAATTTAGCGAGGTTCGAACACGGGTCTCAATTATTGTGAGTTCACGCGTCTTACCGCTAGACCACGGTCGTTCTTAAAGTAATAAGGCCTTAATATAAATAGGTAAAATACGAGTACTAAGAATTGTAAGCAAATAATTAGGAAAAGTTTTGTTCAATTATCAAACATGCTTACCCACTTAGTCTCACTGTAATATTGTTTCAATTATCCTACGGATATTCTAAGAAAGGTAACAAAACGAAATATTAAATAGGTTTATTTAGCGTAAATTTACTTTGTCACATCAAATTTAACATTTCATCGACAACTTTATAACTTGATTTTACGGAACTTTAGAAATAAAAATCAATTTTGTCATTTTATTGAAAGTTGAATAAAATTTACTTTTTTTTAGTTGGTTTTTGTAGAATCTGTGGCGCGGAGGTACCGGCCTCTATTCCCGTCGAAACAAATATTTACTTCCAACGCCGGCATAGTGGAGCCTCCGTTCATGGCTCGCGCTCTAGTTTAACATCAGGTGGAGTGCAGTCATATGACGAGCTAAAATTTTTTATTTTATTTTAGCACGTCACATGACTGTACTTTATAAATGTAAAAGCGTGTTTGTTTGTCCCCAATTACGCATAAATGTTAGAGGTAGATAGATTATGGGCTAGAATCAAAGATAATATAACATATATCCTCCATTGCTAGAATGATTATTGTTTGTAGTTATATTTATTATTATTATTATGTTATCTGTTTTTTAAATTAATGTAAACTCATATAATACTAAATTGTTATTTAAATAATCATAAGAACATAATCATTATTATTACTAGGTATTCAGTTCACATGAAACATTACAACTCGATTTGCCCCCGCACTGGAATGTGCCCGAGACATGAAATGCAAATTATCCGCCATAATTTCTCCACTACCGTTTGAACATGTTGACATTTTCTTTATAATTGGTGGTTAAACAAACTTACCTGAAGTGAAGTTTGACCATAATTATACTAGACGTTGCATCCGAAGAGATTATTTTACTTGGTAGTCCACTTCTCAATGTACTAGGCATCGCACAATATTCAGAGTCAATAAATCTAAAAATTACAACACTATCTCCCACCACCTCCCTAGTCTATGCGCCGAGCCACGCCACCTCGATCTTCATTCATTTCAGAGATATCGTCAACTATTTCATTATAACCTTCGGGTGTGCAATAGTCACTGACGGGTGGGTGGGTGATGAATCTCTTCGGATGCAACGTCTAGTATAATTATGGTCAAACTTCACTTCAGGTAAGTTTGTTTAACCACCAATTATACCACGACGTTGCATCCGAAGAGATTATTTTACTTGGTAGATGTTCAGCGCTAACAGAATGAAATAGGTGAAAGAGATATTAAATACCTGCATATAATTATCATATATTATATTCTTTACAATCGGTCCAGAACCATTCATCTGATTCACAACAGACCGTCTCAAAGGATAGAACCAATTTCTATTCTCTATCTCACTCAAGATAAGTGTATCTATTATAAGATTTAACGAACATAAGTGTATTTCCAGACCATCCTGTGGTAACAATTAATATTTAATAATTTCAATGGACAAGCTTCTCTTATAAGTTGATGCGAGATGCGTCCTATGTGTTGGACGGAAGTAGTTAAAACCACCGTGTTATTGTGAAAGAGCTTGCATTATGAAATAGTTTTTCTGTATGAGACATATTGATCTTTTTTCTTTTATTTTATTTATTTATTTATTTTTATTTTTTCTAGATAAGAGAATAAAGTCTTGCAGGATAGATTGGGGTTTTTGGGTAAATGTCCTTGCATACATGATTTTAATATGAGATGTCATAACCTTAAAGCTACTAGAGCTTTAATCAGTTAATTTGTTTAATGCTAAATTCTCGTTAGGTTTCAATTCCGTTAAGAGATAAAGCACTTGAATAAAATTCTAAGTTGGTGGATATTTAGAAATTATAGTTTTTATTTTAAAAACACCCATTACGAATGAATGACGCATTCGTTCTTTAGTAAAACTGTTACTCAATATTAAGGCAAGAGCAGAACGACAACTATATAAAATTGAGTATCCAGCATTGTGAAATTCCGATGTAAGAAATTTTAAAATGATAGGAATTTCAATGTTGTTTTATTTACAAAATTGCCAATATTTCCTGTAAACACAACTATATTAATATATTATTGGATAATAAAGCTCAAATTATTCCATATAATATTAATGACTCCACTGTAGGTCGTTTTCATAAAGGATCTTTAGTTCTGATAAGAGTAGATCAAGATTAGACGCCAATATTAGAGGATCCGACTGTAATTGTAAAAAGAGCGGATACCATGGTTGACTTGGCCAATGGCACTGCAATTACGCCTGTCGTTTTGTCATCTTTTTTTTTTTTTTTTTGCTGAAATTGAGGAAAAAAGCTTAAAAATAATTACTCCCTCTAATATAATGGCATCCATATTGCAAGCCTCTGAGTCCTGCTTCCAGGCGAACCTTTGTACTTTGTGTTAATTTTACTTATTATTGTTATTATTTTATCTTTAAAAATAAACAAATAAAAACACCACACGATGTCAATATTGAATTTACGTGATCAGGTTCTTTTTTTTTTTTTTTTGAACTTGATATATTATGTCAAGTTGTGAAGGAATATAACTTGAGTCCAGATTTCGAGTAATATTATTTAAATGTACATACTGAACGTCACCATATTTATTTATATATAAATGGCCGTGGTATTATTAATCCGTAACAAAATATTAATGTTATTTGAATTGCTTGCGAAACATTTTTAGGCGTGAAAAAACCGCTTTCGTTTAACTAAATGAAGTAGAAATTACTTTCAGTTATATCCCAAAAGACCACTTCTATCATTACTACGAAACAAAATCCTTAACCTGTCTCTACCGTCCGTCTCTAATATAGCATTTTATATTTGAGTGTGAGATAAGAGACTCCATCATAATTATCATTAGATAAATAATTACCCAATCAGAAGTATACGTAAACACGTGCAATCGTAGGACAGGCGGAACGTAAAACACCGAGAAATCCACAAATTTTCTTCTGGACGACAATCTTTGTTTGGAAACATTTTAGACACAAACACCTTAATGCGCTTTCGCCAAGGGCAAGGCAGTCGCAAATATAAATCTTCAAAGGTCTAAGAATATCTCCTTTGAATTCGGAATAAGCTTGCTTTTTAAATCATACCAACGAAACTTAATGTCTCCAATAATGTTATTGTTAGCGAGTTTGGCAATCTAAGGCAATCCTCCTATGTATAGTATATATCGTCGAATTATTTATAACCCTCATTCGAAGTGAAACCATTACGGATTTTAGTAGTTTTGTAAATACAAAAAAGGATAAACCCAACGGTAGGCATTGAAATGCAAAAATATTATGTTCAAATATAAATCGTGAGTATTTTCCTACTAATTTTGCCCACAGGAATAAAAAATACGTATCTTTTAAATTGACTGAAGCCATAAAGCAATTTTTTGAAGTTTACTTTGTGACTGTGTGTTTATCCTCCATTTTGAAATGGTATGTAGGAATAAATTTATTTTTAATATTAATATTGATTAATATAATATTAACTTGGCTTCCCTCATCAAAACAATTCTAATTGTTTAAGTTCATTATTGTTAAGACTGTTTTTTTTTTTTTTTTTTTAATAAGTCATCTGTGATATAAGTTGATTAAAGGGAATCTAGAATCCCTTACATATTCAAGAAAGACAGGTCATCTGTTAGAACAGGAGTTGAAAGAATAAACAATCTATTAACCTGGAGAATTCCCTCAGTCATATTTTGGGAATTTTCGAGTCCTCGTCGAGGAGTTGTGATGTTTGTACGAGGCGGATGCTCGACCGTGCAGTGTAACATATCTTAGCCCTTGCTTGCTTGCTATCCTTGTGAACGACATGGATGGAGGTAGGCCTCTCCAATTTACCCGATTGGGGTAAATTTGCCATCATTTCTTCATATTTGTAAGCGCTCAGCTGTCTTTGAGACTTCACCCATTGAAATGGTCTTTCTTCAAAGATGTTACTAACAAAATTTTTATTGAGGGATGAGATACATAATTTCTTTCTAAATCTTTTCCGGAATTTTAGATTAATTCTAGATTCTCGGAATGTCACAGTCTAAAAATACTTGGCTAATGTCAGAAATCTTTTAGCAATTTTATTTGAATTCTTATGAATTATCGTAGTCGTCACGTTGGTGATGACAGTTACAGCAATACCTACTCCCAGATAGTTCTGTGATCTGCGCTAATATTTTATCTTTATTTCTTTGCAGTGTCACTTAGTACGGGTACTATTTCTAGATTTAACACCCATTTGAAAATTTTTAGAAATTAATGATTTCGAAAAGATCTCTTTAGTCTGCTCTCCTTAGTAAGGCCGTCTATCAGAACTCTTCCCCAACGTTTAGCAATCTCAACTGGCATCCTAGTTCCGAAAAAACCGCTGATTGCCTTTAGTATAATCCAGCGTCTCCAAAATATCTTGAGGGAGGGATGTGCTGGGAATAGGTTCTATAATAGCTGTACTTGTTAAATTATTGGAAAAGTGTTCACCTTGTGGGTAACTTTGCGCATCATGTGCGATTGTTGGTCTTTAAAATATCAATGACCTTATTCTTTTAACATGTGACATTAGCATGTCAGAATTATCATTATACGAGTAATACGTGATCATAATCCAGGCATAAGATCCATATAATTGTACAATGCATACAATACTATGTGGTATATTGCTACATCCCCACGAAAGTTTAACATCATTGAGCGTAATCACATTACGATACGAGACTGGTTTGTTATCAACCGTGACCGCATCACGAAGTATAACATTTTTACATTAATAAAATTAATGGTTATACAATGTATATTTACCATACTATGTGGTATGTTGGTACACCCCCACGAAAGTTTAACTGCATTGGGTGTAATCACATTGCGATACGAGACTGGTTTGTTATCAACCGTGACCGCATCACGGAGTATAACATTTTTACATTAATAAAATTAATGGTTATACAATGTATATTTACCATACTATGTGGTATGTTGGTACACCCCCACGAAAGTTTAACTGCATTGGGTGTAATCACATTGCGATACGAGACTGGTTTGTTATCAACCGTGACCGCATCACGGAGTATAACATTTCTACGTTAATAAAATTAATGGTTATACAATGTATATATACCATACTATATGGTATGTTGGTACACCCCCACGAAAGTTTAACTACATTGGGGGTAATCACGTTACGACACGAGACTGGTTTGTTATCAACTGTGACCGCATCGCGGAGTAAATATTTTTACATTAATAAAATTAATGTTTATACAATACGAGTATATACATATATACCATACTAAATGATATGTTGGTACATCACCCCAAAAGTTTAACGTCATTGGGCGTAATCACGTTACGACACGAGACTGGTTTGTTATCAACCGTGACCGCATCACGGAGTATAACGTCTTCATTTCATTTTATTTTATTTTTTAATAAAAACAAACATCCATGCAATTTGTAGAATATATATAATATATATACAATACTATGCGGTATGTTGGTACATTCCCACATAACTTTAACGTCCTTGGGCATAATCATGTTACGACCCGAGCCTGGTTTGTTATCAACCGTGAAGTTTATATATTTATTATTTTAATTATTCTTATTAATCTCTTTTTTTTTTTTTTTATATATAAAAATTTATATTTATACAATACAATATTATTATGTATATCTTGGTTTTTGTCATTAATATAAAAATTAATATTTTTGGTTATCAATTATGATCACGTCATAAAGTATAACCATAAAACCATTCAGATGTTTTCTAAACACATGTCACATAACCTAAAATGCTAAGACAAAACTCACAAACAAAAAGGAAAAAAGTACATTACATGTGAGTAGGCAATAAAAAATACACCATAATATAATGAGTATTATTTTCAATATAAGCTTATTATACAAATAATAAACGTGTACAAATAGGAAACATGTACGCCATGCGCCACGTCAACGCGCTGTCATGTTTAAAATTTAATATGAAGTAATAGTGACTCACCGCTACTTGTAACCGAAGATTACTCGTATTCATTATTCTTTTTGATTTTTCAATAATTCAAATACTATTATTTAATGCGAAATTAAACTAGCTAAAACCTACAATATATCTATAATTTAAATAATAAATAGTACTTAACTATTTGGTGAGACGTGTGTCGATGCCCGCACAAAAGAAACGAATGAAGATCGAGGTGGCGTGGCTCGGCGCATAGACTAGGGAGGTGGTGGGAGATAGTGTTGTAATTTTTAGATTTATTGACTCTGAATATTGTGCGATGCCTAGTACATTGAGAAGTGGACTACCAAGTAAAATAATCTCTTCGGATGCAACGTCGTGGTATAATGTCACATTATGGTTCATAATTACTTATTACAACTTTGTTTCGCTACTTAAATAGGTTATTATTATTTATTAGTAATAAATTAAATACCTAGTAGAAAATAAATTTAATAACTTTGGCGAGAAAGTAAATTCCTAGCTAAATTCCCGCGTTCGCGCGTTATCGCTATCTCGACGCGCCAAACTCAAGGTTATGCGACCTATAAATTGAGTCACTTTATTTCAAATTATTTTCTTTGGAGGTGGGTGAATTTTTGCGTGACAGTATTATAATATAATATAACATTTTTTAACGATTTTTTCTTTACAAAAATTTATAATTATTTTTATTTGAATTAATTTATGTATTTGAATGACATAATCGTTTTTTAATTAAAAAATAAGTCATAAAGATGTAATTTTAAGTATTTCAATTTGCCTTGTTGACAAAAACATCACGACAACGTCGTTTTGAACGAAAAGACTTGATTAAACGTAATTATAAGAAATTAAAAAAGACAACCGAAGAGTGTCGAGGAAAACGATTCTCAGTAATTTATACGGCTCGTTGGGCGGCGGCGACTTCAACAAAACATAAAATAAAATCGTCGCATTCTGCACATATGCTCTCCAGCGGTGTCTCGTGACATAAAAAAAAGAAAATATATTCATTTGTGTATTTAATGTGGAAATTATTCTTGTATGGAAATAATGTCCTTTTTAACTGTTCTTTTAAAAGCCTTAATGTAAACGTTGTTGTAGTTTTCTGTTAAAACATATAGTAAAAAGCTTTAATTCGTTAGTTCCATAACTCTTACAGCAATTAAATATTATTTTTAGGCTCGAATAAAATCAATATCTCATAATTGTTTTTTTTTCAGGGACAGAGTCTTCAAACTAAACATGTCAGATATTAGTCAATCACACTGTGAGGTAAGTTTAATTTTTATTTATAGCCCATATATTTTTAAAAATAATAGCCTAGCTTGTGACCGACCAGTCGCCTCCGCTATGCCTGCCTGACGTAACGTGTTCCCATTTAAATGGGTTAATTCCCATGTTGAAATGTCTTCACATTTAAAGAGAATAATTCTTTTAAAGCTTACAAAGCTACGTTAACACTTAGAATAATTCCACAGAGGGACGCTTTGTTGCTGGAGGCTAGCAATGTAGAGCAGTGTGTCAGCAAAGGAAAGTCCGAACCGTTCGAGTGTAGAAACCACATTCGAGTACTGCAACCGTTAGGGGACGGAGAAAGACTCTATGTTTGCGGTACTAATGCCCACAATCCTAAGGATTGGGTAGTTTATGTGAGTGAATCAGACTATACATATAATGTGCGATTTTATCTCAAACTTTATTGTTTAATTAACGTAAATCTAGAATTAAAAGCTTTTTATTATCCTGAGGAAAGTTTTATCTTTTTAGATGTTAATTTTTTATTTGCGTCTCATTTAAATTGCCTAAGTTAATTTTATTGCTAGAATAACTGTAGTTTTTTCTTAGGTTTAATACGACCATATTTGAACTAAATTAAAAGATTTAATGCGTCTTACTATCGCCTTTGTATTGATTATTTTTAATCAGATGTTTCGAAAGTTTTTTTAAAAATTATTATTTGCTTTTAATGCCTATACTAAACTTAATCATAGGCACTGAACGACCAAAATACATATAACTTAGTTACATTGGTACCGATCAGCGAGATTTCAATACGGATCTCATCGATCCTGAGTTTATGCCTTATGGACATGTACATAAAGATAATAATTATATTAGGTAATATATTTTAATGTTATTTTTAAACAAACGTGTCCTTGCGGGTTGTGTATGGGTTATATCGGGACACAATAAATTGGAGCTATTAAAAAATATACGGTAATTTTTTTTTTTAAATATTCACAGTTAAATTTAACTCACCTACCACGCCATGAATATGCGCCCGGGGTGGGGCTGGGTGTTGCTAAGTGTCCATACGACCCTGCTGACAATAGTACAGCAGTGTGGGTTACCAAAGGAAACCCTGGTGGGCTACCGGCGTTATACGCTGGAACCAATGCGGAGTTCACAAAGGCTGATCCTGTGATTTTTAGAAATGATCTCTATGACTTAAGGACAGGAGTGAAGAAGTTTAATTTTAAGAGAACTCTCAAATATGATTCTAAATGGTTGGATAGTAAGTAATTTATTAATTTTTTAATTAATAGTAAGTAAGAAATTATTGATTCTATTTTATATAACATTATAACAATTAGCACAAAACAATCAAGCTGAGTTCTAGTTAAGTCAAGAAAAAAATTCAGCAAAGTGTTAAAGACAAAATTATTAATAATCCACGATTATTACACGCAAATATAGTAAAATAATTCAAAAGTGACAACCTACTATATCCAGATGCCAGCCAAAACTCCATAATATTTTCATTCATAAATAATATTTTATTTGAAAGCCCTAAAGACGTGACAAGAAACAATTTAGTAGAAGTAAATATTACTAGAAGGAGCCGTTTGTCTGTCATGGCTGCGGTGTCAGCGTGTCGGAGCCATTCCGGAGACAATCAATACATCAACTGTCAGCATGGGTCTCCGGTTTCGTGCCATAAATTACGCATGTCTGTTCACTACAATTCTCACTTACAGATGCTTGAGTGACGTTCTAATGAAGCGTTTTAATTAAGATGTTCATACGTATATTGTTTTTATTCTATTTTTTGAGGAACATATTTCTTAGCCGTTTAATTACAATTCTGTTTATTTATAGCTTGTGACTAAAGTTTAGCTTAAAGTGAGACAACTGCTATCACAGAAAAAAATCTGCAGACAGCTGAAGCTTCCACTATGCCGGCATGAGGAGTTGTATGTGTTCCGGCTAGGTTTAAGTTTATACTCAAGATTTAAGATCAAATAGCTCACATTATCCTGGCTGACTTTTTATCCTGAGCCATGTACTCATTTATAGTCACAAACAATATCTCTCGAAAAACCTTAAGAAATATTTCCTTAATATTTTAAAATTAATTTCTCAATAGATTTTTTTCTTTTCTTTCTTATAGAAACAAATTTTGTCGGATCGTTCGATATTGGTGAATACGTGCTTTTCTTCTTCCGGGAGACTGCAGTTGAATTTATGAACTGTGGGAAAGCTGTATATTCCCGAGTGGCTAGAGTATGTAAACAGGACACCGGGGGAAAACTTATTCTCAGCCAAAATTGGGCGACATTCCTAAAAGCAAGACTGAATTGTAGCATACCAGGAGAATTTCCTTTCTACTTCGATGAGATTCGTAAGTTTTGTAGTTTTCACAAACTTTACTTTTATAATACAACAATGTATAACTGCATTTGGTCTAGTGCTAGGGGGGATGGACCTCACGATCGACGAGACCCATCTTCAGACCTCACTAAATTGTGACCGGTACCAATCTAACTATGATATACGTACTTTGGTCGCTCAGTGTCTATAGGCACTATTAAAGAGTGGTAGGCAGAATTACGATGGTTTAATAACCTAATGTCCAATCTGCCGTCCTGGGGTAGTACCACCACTTTCGAATGTAACACTCGTGAAGTGACCTTGTCACGTTTCGGGAATAGTTTGAAAGTAGCCAAGAAAGGAGCCTCTTCAAGTCGGCATAGTGGAGGCGACTGCTGCCTGTAGAGATTTCTCTGTGGTAGCAGTTGTATCCATTCACCTAGCTCTACATCAGGCAGAGTGTTGTCACATGCCGAGCTGCAATAAAAAAGGCAATCTATTGTCATCCTTTAATATCTTGTCTTATTCCATTTGTCTATAGAGAGTGTGTACCAAATTCCGGGTGATAATAGTCGATTCTACGCTGCATTTACAACAGGAGCCAGCGACGGTCTTGTTGGTTCTGCTATTTGCACTTACACTATGAAAGATATTCAAGAAGTATTTGCTGGAAAATTTAAAGAGCAGGTAACATTTAATCAATAATATTGGTTAGAATGTAACACGCGTGAAGAGACCTTTTCACGTTTCTGGAACAATTTGGAAGTAGCCAGGTATGACGAGAGGAGTGTGCACTGTCAATCTGCATGATCCACATTCGTCTCCTCAACCCAGCATAGCGGATGCGACTGCTGCTTGTAGAAATTTATCTGTAGTAGCAGTTGCTTCCGTTCATGGACCGTATTCTAGCTTTATATTAAGCGGGGTGTTGTCATATGCCGAGCTACAATAAAAACAAATTTTTGATCATCCTTAAAGCTGCATCGTCAATGCAGTACTATATATTCACAATCGAAAGCCTAAATCTTAAGTAACTTTACAATTTGTACTCTGGCCTTCAGTGTCGCTGATAATAATATAGGTGTTAATTAAAATGGTGACAGGCAAATTGTTGATAGCCTGCCGTCTCACCGACACTTTAACAACACCTAGTCGCGTTTCGGGTTCAGTTCCGACACATTCGTGTCCTCAATCACTTGCTTCTCTGTAGTAGCAGTTCATAAGTAAAAAGTAGACAAAATAATTTTTATATCAAATGTTTTAATAGGCCACCTCAAGTTCTGCCTGGTTACCAGTCCTGAGTCGTAAAGTTCCAGAACCACGACCTGGAGTTTGTGTTAACAATACTGAAGCACTTCCCGATAATGTACTTAATTTTATTAGGTAAGTAAAAATTTAATTTAATAAAAGTAAAGTGCTTACGTGTTTTTCATTCTGTATTAATTAATTATGTGTTGCAATAATGAAGGAGAAATATTATTAGAGTTTTGGAGCGTATCTGGAGGGGTCTTGAATTATTTTGTAAATTAGCGTTTTTTTTTCTTTTGTTATGGCGTTATAAAAGTTAATATTAGTGTACATCATTCATTCGGATCATTTATTCTTCACATTAAACAGTCAGGTCCTTGTTAACGCCCGAAATTAATTATGTATCCACAATCCGAGATTGAAATCAAATCTTAGATTAACACATACCGACGGATAGATCTCGATTCAATTTCGATTGGCAGATAGGTTATTGGCACGCTTTATTCAAAATCTGGATTGATTTTTCTATCTGAGTCAGTGAAAAAGGGATCAAGATTGATTATTAATTTCGGCCGTAAGTCAATAAACAAAAATGTCTCCAGATAGCCGTCAAATCTCCTTTTTGGATGTTAAATGTTGAATGTGAAAGTGCATAATTGTGGGCAAATGACTCAAAAAATAATAGGACAACGTATGTTTTTATTTTTCCTCTAAATCTCAGCTGGTAGCTTTAGTAAAACATTCCATTAATTTACTGAAACTATTTTTAACTCGACTAAGACTCGATAATGACTGCATGATTAGTGAATAATGCAATGGCTTGATGGTAATATTTATTGTGAGACTTGCAGCTTAATACAAAATAAAAGAAGCAGAAGAAGAAGTAGAAACCAAATATTATTTTTAGTTGAAATTAATTTTTAATGTTTTGTTTCTGAAGTAAAATCTTTTATTTATCGTTTTTTGAAACACCAATAACCGTTGGCCGTTGCCCGAGAAATAAGTGGAACATTTTGAAGCAAAACACGTAGCTTGTGTGTTGGCGATCCGACAACATTAAAAACTTAATTAGGATTAGAATAGCATCATCATTGCCTCGTATAAAGTTATAGTGATAATTTAACTATAGAATTATAGTTTAACTATAATTTTAATATATAATTTAACTATATTACGAAATAGGTACACTACGATTTTCCTCGGTTTAAAAAAAAATAGTAATTCAGCATGTGACAACACTCCGTTCGAAAAAAAAGTCTGTAGGCAGCAGTCGCCTCCACTATGCTAACTTGAGGAGACGAATATGCATCTTGCAGGTTAAGTAACGCGACTAGATCACTTCACTGGTGTTACACTTGAAAGTAATGGTTCAACTTCTTCAACACATGCATAAATAAATTTATAAAGTCTCTTCTGTATGTTAGGGAATACGAGTAAGTTGTTAGTTTGAAATTCGTCTGTATTGTATTTTATATTATATATTCTATTTTTTTTTGGCATTAACTTAAAAAAACCATTATATTTTTAACTATTTAGATTTTGCTACACATTGAATGTTGTACATATTTATAATTGGTTGCATATCAGAAAAAATAAAAAATTAACTGTATTATATAGAGCGTGTAAATATGTTAACTGTTAATATGTCATTGAATAAAAAAAAGAGTTTTTATTCTTTCTTAATCGAGAGATGAATGAACCCGACAATTATTTTTGGGTCTAAATATTTAGTGCAATTGGACATTTTCGTGAAACAAATTAATTTCGTAAAATATCTAGTATTAAACAAAATATTGCATGCATTTTGTAGATTTCAATTTCTTGCCTTCAAAGCAATTCTAATACTAGCGTGTTCATTGTGACCTCACATTTGTTCCGCGGATCCCAACCGAGCTACGCCGCAACTCTAATTGGGTCATATAACTTAATTGAAGACGCAGTTCAATTCCTTCATAGTAAATTTGCCACAATGTTGTGTTGTTATGCTATATACTTACATACCTATAGCTTATTTACATTAATTATTGTCATTATAATAATGAATGGTAGGCACTTTCGAATGTAACACTCGTGAAGTGACCTAACCGCATTACGGGAGCAGTTTGAAAGTAGCCAAGTGCATTCTCGTCTCCTCAGGCCGGCATAGCGGAGTCGACTGCTGCCTGTAGAGGTTTATCTGTAGTAGCACTTGTTTTCGTTCACGGACCGCACTCTAGCTGAGTGTAGCAGAGCTGCAAATTAAAAAATATATATAATGAAGAGAGTATGTACCGTCTACTGTTTTAATTAAAAACTAGCTCCACGTACTCCATGTTGTTTGGGCTAATTTATTAGCTACGTTCAGAAAAACAATCACAGCATATCTCCCTATCAATATAGCGTGAAATTTTATAGACTAGAACCTTTTTGGGAAATCATTCTATCTATAGGTCAAAACCAGAACGAAATCGGTTAGTTTCTGAAAATAACTTAGACAGAAGCGCCGGGTGATTTATTTTATAAGTATGTAAACTATTTTATAAGCTATAATGATTACCTACATGGCCTACTTTTTGTAATTTCATTTAAAATTAGGACATTCATAGCAACTAAAATTAAATATATTCAATAGCATAGGCTTTGACATAATTATGTTGGAATATCTTCTTAGTAGTAATGTTTCAACAGATCTCATCCGTTAATGGATTTCGCGGTGAGGCACGAAGGAGACTCACCAGCATTCTACAAACGTGATGTTGTGTTCACTACTTTGGTGGTTGATCTGCAATCCGTTGACAAGCTTGTAGATGACATTACTTATACCGTATTTTACGCAGGAACACGTAAGTAAACATGTTTAAAATTATATGTTAAAAACGTAGATAACTGTTACCGCAAATGTCTGCAGTAAACTCCGATATGCTGGCTTTGATGAGACGAGTGTCCACGAATTCATAAATAAATGAAGAGTAAATTCGGAACGCAATCACATCATTTCACGGGTGTTATGCTCGGAAATGGTAGCGGGTTAGCAGACTGGGATAATAACCATTAATAAAATATTAATTAAACTTATAAATTAATAATGTAGCGTGAAATGTGGGTATGTAATAACGTAGCCGTGATGCGTGGGAGAACAGATAAAAGTAATATTTTCAACGCAAAAGTTTTCTGAAATAAAACTGCTGACATTTTCTTGATTTGATTAATTTTTGCTAACATAAATATTTATATAGATGATGGAGACGTATACAAAATCGTTCAATGGTTGGGTGGAAGTTCAGCTCGAGTGGTCGATGTATGGCGTGCTGCTGAAGGAGAAGCCGTGCGTGCATTAGTGTTGTCAAGAAATACGCATTCGCTATACGTTGCTACTGACAACCGAGTGCGGCAGCTGCCTTTACGCGCCTGTGAACACCGGTATGTACCCTTTGTTAACTTTATATACAGGAACTGTGTTATTAATCTGGAACATTATTGTGTTACACTTTAACAAGTTTGCCGCATCGTTACATTACAAAAAAAGAAGTTTCTTTTACCAGTTGATTATTTTACCAGTCAATTTTCAACCAGTATGCTATCTGAAGTTTATGTATGTGAAGTTGGCCCTACATTATGAAAATTGTGAAAATTTAAGCGGAGTTCTGCTAGCCCAGAGAATAGTTCTACAGTTCCCTATCAATAGAAAAGACAGTTCCGCTGATTAAAGTGGTCCAAACACTAAATGAAGTTTTCACAATTTCCAAATTTCAATGATCTTTTTAAAGCCTCTTTAATTTTAGGTCCCATAGATTTTAATCGACAAATTGATATAACCCTTAGGGGGCCTAACATAACCCTAAAGTAAGAATTTTGAGTGGCTACCAGAACTCCGCTATATTTTTCATAATGCCATTTAAGGTGCCAAGTTCATATACATCAGAAGTTCTATAAACCGATTCATGTCTTTAAAAATTATAATAGAACAAACTCTATTACAATATGTCTAAAATCTATTCATAAGTATATTATCTAACCTATGGATTTAACTTAATTCTAACTTAATTTTATTTTTAATAACATTTATATTTATTAAATTAATTGATGTTCTTGCTACATTAATTACTTGCTGCACATTATATATGACTGTATAAATTGTACTACATGTAATAAATGAATAATTAAATCTATCTCAATCGCCAATACTCTGTAGAACGTAATGACCACTTTCTATATACTACTTTTTCAGCACTTGCAATTGGACCAAAAAGGTCTTTTTAGGGACGCTACCATTAGCTTGTTTTTATTTATATAAACTATTGTAATTATGAATTTTGTGCAGGTATGACGGTTGTGTGCGTTGCGCATTAGACCCTTATTGTGGTTGGGATAAAGAAGCGGGCAAATGTAGACTGTATACGCCAGGGTTACTTCATGACGCAACAAATTCAACTCCTAATCTATGCGAAGCTAGCGCTCCTCAAAGAGCTATACGAGCTGGTTTTGGACAAAGTGTACATTTGGCTGCATTTGCCAAAATTCCAGAAGCTTTCAAAGACCAACAAGCTGTTTGGTATCACCATTCGAGACAAGATGGTCGACAGAAAATTAATTTTAAGTAAGTAAACTAATATTTCTGTAGCTCATTTATTTGTTCGTACTAAAATAAAAAAAGTTATCCCCGTTCATTATATTCACTAGCTTATAATAAAGCTGTCACATGTTGGACTACTATAAGAAATGAGTTTGCGTGTAGCGTTTAATATTTACTTAGACATTGTCATGTTAGCCACAACAAAGATTTAAGCCTTCCTTTGTCTCGTAAGCAGTGAAAGGGTACTACTGACGTCAGAGCTCGGATTGGTTTTGCTGTCGGTGACACAAGTGGATGCTGGCCTTTATGAGTGCTTCTTTGGACCGACACTGATAGTTTCTTATAATCTAGAAATAGACATGCACAGGTAAAATATATATTCAATTACTAATTTTATTGTAGTGAAGCTAGTCGCGTTTCCAGATCAGTTTGGTAGTAGCAGGGTATTACGAGAGGACTATGTCGTGTTAATGGATGGTGTATATTCGTCTATTCAAGCCGGCATAGCCGAGGCGACTGTTGTATGTAGACATTTCTTCGCAGCAGCAGTGTCGAGCAGCTATAAAAAATATAAAAATAATATTTTTAAAAAAATTAAAGGTATAAATGACTTGTTAGAATTAATTAAGAATAACAGAGTTATTAAATTTTTAAAATAATATAGGCATAAGTAACGAACCGTAAAAATTATAAAACTATAAAATAGGTCAAAACAATAAAGTTTTTTTTTTAATTACACCCTTGGAATTATATAATTACTATTTCACTTAATAATTAAGAGTTATTATATTTTTCATGAGTTTTAAATAATTGGTTTCGCATTTAACCTAATTGGATGAAGTATTAATATTTATTTGCAGATGTACGCAACCGAGTAAGTCACAAGAATACAAGCAGGTGTATTCGGATTGGTGTCATGAATTTGAGAGATACAAAACTGCTATGAAAGCGTGGGAAACAAAACAAATGGTAATATATACGTCACTTTACTTCGGGTTCGATTCCTGGTCGCTTGGTTTATAAACATGTATTTAAAAAAATTTTTTTTTTAGAGATTTCTTTTAATTTGTAGACAGGTAGAAAGAGCACTTTCAACCTGGATAGTGACCATTTACACGGTATAGCGGAGGCGACTGCTACCTGCAGAAATTAATGTGTATTAGCTTTTGTTTCCGTTCATGGACAGCACTCTAGCTTATCATCAGGTGGAGTGTTATCATATGCCAAGCTACAATAAAAAAAATCTAACTGAAATGTGTTTATTTTTGCAGCAATGTTCAAAAAGTTCAAACGTATCGAGTCAACAGAATAACTTACCGAATGAAATAGTGGCGACTGTGCGGTGATAGGGCACAGCCCTTTAGTGATTAATGAGTGATTACAGTCGTGGGGAAACGGACCACGACTTTCTTTCATCCATAAACTATCTGATATCCTCTAACTAAAGTCGTGTTTACACATTATCAGAAACTTTATTTTCATGGTTTAAGATCAGATTTTTATTATTTTTAGTGTGTAAATAAAGACGTTTGACTGATTACTACATATATTAATTAGTAAACTGAAAAAATGTTATTTTGAAACTTATTTTTTATTCATATTTTTACAGTAATACGGCTCGCGATCGCACTTCGCTTTATGTTAAGCTAGAGTGCGGTCCGTGAGCGGAGATAACTGCTACAGTAGAGAAAAAAATGTCTTCAGGCATTTGCTTCCGCTATGCCGGCTTGGAAACGAGTGTGTATTACGCGCTGGGCTAAATCATAATTTTAATTGTAAAAATTATTAGATTAATGTGTAAACAAGGCTCTATTGCTAACTCTTGGGGGAGTATGAAGAACGACCAATGACTCAAACGAACCGAGAATGGATAATATATCGAGGGGATGATTTGTTTAATATAATGTATTGCTTATTTCGTTGTAGATCCATAATCATCGTGACTCGTACGTATAAGTTAGTTTATCTCTTTTACTTTAATCTTTCTTTATTCGTTAGTTGATGTCTCGTAAATGGATAGTTTATGGATGCAACATTGTTGTTAAAAATGACTGACACTTAATTGTTATTGTTTTTGTTTAAAATACTTTCATGGACCGCACTCTAGCTTAACGTCAGGCGGAGTGTTGTCACATGCCGAGCTACAATAATAAAAAAAATTTTAATCACGAGCTCATTTTCGACAATATTAAATTTAATTGCTACTTAAATTATTTATGTGTTTTATTAGTTTATTCGATATATAACCCTTAAAAATAAATTAAATTGAACTTTTATCTGAATAAAGGAAAGTCTGCGACACAAATTGCTGTGATACCTATTATTTATTGTTGGTCATTACTTTGTTACAATTGCTTAATAATTGTCCGTTCGCCTAATATGCAAATTTACGTAAGTATTTACTATAAGTTAGTATATATTCGAGCCAATGCATTTGCTATGTGCATCTAATTAGGTATAAAGTAGGGGCAACAGAAACTGATATATGTACACTGGCGCACAAAAAATACGGGCCATTTATGTAAATTTAAATTGCAAATTGTTTTGCTTTAAATAAATAATAATATGTAGATATTTTTTTAAAAGTTAAAGCTGTAAAAAATAAACCCACGTTATGTGGTTATAATTTTTTTTTACTGTATTTAGAAACAGCGAATGAAGGTGGTAAAGGAAAACTGATGATAGTTTTTGGCAGTCCAAGTGCAAAAAAAGCTGACATTTGCTGCATATATTTTCGCAGTGGTCGAATTTGTTTCCGCTCATAAACTGCACTTAAGAACATTAATTGTTACATGCCGGACTACTAAAAAAAAGTACGTGGTACGTATTTTTTGTGCAACAGTGTAAATCATGAGTGTGGTTTTAACTAAAATCGACATGGCGAGTGTTCTAACATTAAATATTAGTTGTTTATTAAATGTCATGATATAAAAAAGCTTGTACTGTGATGAACCACTATAATATAAAAAAAATATAAGCAATATGTACGCCAATCTAATTTTAAGTATTTTATCTACAGTTGAGTAAATTAGATGAAGTTACATTAAACTAAAGTAATAAAAACAAGGTAATCAATTGTAAATTATATTAGACGAAACACAAGAGATTTGAAGTAATTTTTGTTTACATTACATTATTGATTATTTTTTGTTTAATATTTAAAACACAAAAATAGCAATAAAATGTATTTTTAGGTCCACTTGGAGGTGTAAACCGAATTTAATAGTGGTTTGAATTAAACAAATGTTTTGATTTTTAAAGAAAACTCGTTAGATTAGTGCCTTGTGACGTATTATGCTTTCTGCGTAAATGTTTTAATATTAATAGATTTTAATTTATTCTGTAAATTTGTACTTATTATAAAAACAAATTAGAGATATATAAAGTAAAATTTATTGAACAAATCTTTAATTCCTAGACTGCAAATTGTATTGAATTCCTAGAAATTGATTTGATTACAAATTTACAGAATATTTGAATTATGTATAAATTGTAATTAATTAGTAATCAGAGATCTAATAAAATTATAGTACCTAATGTCATGAAATGAAAAGCAATAATGTTCCGTAAATTTAAGTGAGATATTTATGCAGTATTATAGAAAAAATATTAAAATAAAAATTGTATAGTAGGTACCTACAATTAAAAATGAGAGATTTATAACAAAATTAATGTGTACATTATACAAATAATTATAAAAAAATAAATTTTATTTTCTTTTTTGATGTCTCAGTTTAGATTTTTTTTTGTTTTTATTACGTTGCTTTTTAATAATAATGTAAAAAAAAAATTGTTTTGTAAAAAGTATATTATAAAATATAGTTAATAATAATAAGCAATTGTTTTATAAGTTGTAAACAAAAAATAAATTATTTTAGATCTATTTTGCATTTGTTTTCTACCTTTACAAATTTTTCTATGAATCGATTCACATCGACGCAGAGTTTTCCCGGCCCTAGGGAACCTTTATAGGGATGTGCCCACCCTTCTCAATAAATGGCCTAGTTTGGGTACGTGACACACAAAGAAGCATTTATTTTATTTAGTTAGTATTTTTTGTTGCATAATAATTTAATTTAATGATTGTTGATTTTATTTACAACAAACGTATTTGAATTAAATTTGACGCTTTGCTTTCGACTTTTCGATTCGGCTCTGCATCAGTGTGTATTCTGTCTGGTCAAATAATTATTTTAAATATAGTAGAAGTTACTTCTTTTAACGAGTTGTTTAAAGATGTGAAGTTAAACACAAATGAGGCTATGAAACTCCTTTATTGTCAATTAAGCAATGAGTTTTTGTTACTCATTAAAAAGATGAACATTTCTGAATCAAATTATACGTATTTAATTGAAACGTTAACTTTTCATAATGGTCGTTCTATATATATTTTTAATGGCAATTTGAGTATCGTAAACTACGCCATTCTCAGATTGGGGTACATAATAGAATTTAATTACCGAGGCAGACTGAAATTATTGGGGTGTTAGATTGGCGGTGGAATTTTACACAATAATTACTAGAAATTTCTTAATTTTATAAGAATATTTTTTAGTAATAAAAATACCATCACTACACAATAAAAACAGTCGCCACGTCTATCTGTCTACACGTGCTAATCTCAAAACATATTGTAGCGATTTTCATTCTGTTTCCAATTTACGATAATTTATAATCGAATTGACCGCACTGTAGTAATGATCATCTGGGAAGACATTGACTTGTATAAATGCTTTCAGAAATGAGCTGAAATAGTGGGAGTTACTTTGTAAATTTATTTTAGCGTTTGAAAATTGTGTTTTGATTAGTAGATAAATAAAAAATGGTATTTTATATCAATATAGCTTTACATTCGAGTGTTCAAATGTTGTCAATCAATCAAATGTCAGGATGTTATTGTGAAGCGAGCTGCCGAGACTAGTAGTAAGTATAAAGGCCGCCTGTCCGTCCGTCTGCCGCAGACAATCATACTCGTAATTCCTTGCACGATTGACGGCATAAACGCCTCCATGCCACAACTACTTTTAAACTTTAATTACATGAACTTCTATAACAAGTTACGACTAAAACTATAAGTGTTATCACTTTTAGTAGATACGAATCTAAACAAGCATATTTTTCTTATTGTAGCTCGGCATATGACAACACTCCGCCTGATGTAAAGCTAGAGTGCGGTCTAGAAAGTAACTGATACCACAGAGTAATTTGTGCAGACAGAAGTCGTCTCCATTATGAGCGGCTTGAGGAGATGAAATGCACCATCCCGATCGCTAATGCACACTCCTCCCGGCTACTTCCAAACTGATACCGAAACGCGACATAGTCAATTCACGACAGATTGGGCTAATAACCATCTACAGTCTGCCTACCACTCATTAGAATTAACTTCATTAGTAACTATGTACATTTAAAATAAACCTCCAAAGACATACTTCAGTTTAAAATTGTAATCGTGTAACCTTTTTCCTCAAAGGGCCATATCTTGAAAGCATAATTTCATTTAACTCAACCTCGGAGACGTTATTTCGATTATCCTTTGATTTTCCACCCCAGCTCCGCTTCCAGTACTCGAATGAGCCCGCGAGCTCTCGATTTCGCTTCGAATAATCGAATTACGAAAAGGGCCAATAGACGAGCAGTTAGTTGAGCGATGGAGCGGGCGAAGGGTCGTTTGAAATGTTGCGGGAAGCATGAAGCGCATGATCGATCACACGTCGCATTATACCGATGCTTTAGCTACAACTACTGAAGACAAACAGTTCACTTATACTTAGTAAACAATACACAAATTTGGGATACTAATGGTGAGATAAGTGCTGCATCAAAAGAGCACTTTAAGTTATTTTAACAAACTTATCAAGGACAAAAGCTGTGTTATCATATACTAAAGGTATTTTATTAAATTAGGATGAAAATTAATTTTAAAAAATCAATTCGCACATCCCTAAACTACACAAGAAACTTGTAGCTTTGACATTAACCATACATTTAGTTAGGAACTAATTTTACTACAGACTGAGCTGTTACGTCAGTCGGTACTACTTTAAATCAAGAAAATGTTTATTTAACTCTAAATAAAGATATAAAGATGACATTTGACTTTATTATACATCAACTTAAAACTTATCAAATTTTCTTTACTTTGCCACTTAGTTGTGGCATGGAGGTGTTTATTTTTGTCTAAGCGTGAATAAATTAATTCTATAGTATTTGATATTATACATATATCGATATACATTGTATTAATATATCATCGTTCAAGCCGGCATAGCGGACTGGTGTCTGCTGATCCCCTTTTCTGACAACAGGTACCTCTTTTCATGATCGCACTCTAGCTTGATATCAGGCGGAGTGAGGTCATATGACGTAGTAAAATAAAAAAATATATACATTATCTTCTCCATTCTAACATAGTTACTAAAGAGTGGTAGGCAGACTAATGATGGTTATTAGTCCAGTCTGCCGTCCTGGGGTAGTACCACCACTTCCGAATGTAATACCCGTGAAGTGACTTTGTCGCGTTTCGGGAATAGTTTGAAAGTAGCCAGGTATAGCGAGAGGAGTGTGCACTGTCAATCTAGATGGTACATGCTCGTCTCCTCAAGCCGGCATAGTGGAGGCGACTGCTGCCTGCAGAGGTTTCTCTGTAGTAGCAGTTGTTTCCATTCATGGGCCGCACTCTAGCTTTACATCCGAGCCGAGCTATAATAAAAAAAAGAAGGTTGTAAAGTCTTCATGTTATATTGCGCACCAGTGTGCTTATTTTTAAATGCTCTTATTTTGCCCTCGGTCCGTCGAGCCGCATAAATTACAGCTTTCCTGCGACTCGTTGAATGTTTCTTTACTTTTTGTCAAAAAACCGCTACTCTAATTTATTGCACTACCACGCATAAGATTTTGTAGTCTCGCATACCCGACTGGACCCCGCATTACTAAATCGAAACACAAATAGAGGATGTATTAAACCGTATTAATAGTTAAGCTCGAGGGTTGTGTCATCATAATAAAATGCAAATTGACACAGATTTAATCTGAATTTATGCCCGTAAGTCCGATAACTGCTAATAATCCTCACCAGAGGCAGCTGAATTGTTCGCCTAAACTTACACAGCCTCTCCCACCCGATATTATTTGTTCAACCTAATCCATACCGATAGTAACATTGGCACATATCCCTTAATTATCATTTTTTTCTTCATTGTAGCTCGAAATATGACAACACCCAGCCTGATGTAACGCTATAGTGCGGCCCATGAACAGAAATCTCTACGGCCAACAGTCGCCTCCGCTATGCCCGCCTGAGAAGACGAGTATGCACCATCTAGATTGACAGTGCTGTCTCTCTGTAATATTTATGCAAGCTATGCAATTTTTTAGTCATTACATTGGTTTCTAGCAATCGTTTTCTCATGCAGAGATTCGTGACTCCTGAAAATTAATTACCAAATAACACTATCGGTCGCATTTGGGCGTTCGATGGAAACTTTGGGCTTCTCAAAGTGATAGCTACTTGTTGAAATTTTCTAAGTGATTGTATTTGTTGAATATGTGAAAATGTAAATGATTATATGTACTCGAATCTTAATTCTTCTCTCGATTACATCCATACCAGGTGTCATTCTGTTATTGTACATTACCCGCAATTATGTGTATCCATTCACCAAACCAAAGATCATCGATACTACGAGTAATTCACCATCCCTAATTCTAACACTTCTAAAGCGTAAAACTATCTAAAATGAACTAATAAACTCCTTTAATAAGTGAATAAAAAGTCCAACAAAACATACAACAATACAATTAATACATTTGAATTAATTGTAAAAAGTTCACAATACAAGTTAATCCCGTCTCAACACCCTTTAGAAGTGGATTAGGTCTGTTTTATACGGCGAAGTGTCACCAAGTACAAGGGGGAAAGCGGGAAAATAACAATAAGTAATCCGGTCCGGGTGTTTAGCTGTCACAACTCTAATTTCCTTGTCGACACTTTGCCCGTGCATTGTTGTTCATAATAAAAATAATTTGCCTACATCCTATTTAATTTCCTTGGAGTTGTTATATAAAAATTAGCATTTTCACGTGTTCAAGTGGTGGGAGTTAGTTTTAATTGATATGGTTTAGCTGTTAATCGAAAGGTTTTTGAACTTAGAATGAATTTATAACGTAGGATTTAAACTTTCAATTTGCAGTAACAATATACTGGGGGGTTTTCGCTAATTAGTTTTGTGGTTTAAACTTCATTCAGTATAGTAATATTATCTATGCATTTATAGTAGTTCGGTTGTAATCACCAGAGAAATGAGGCAGCCATCACCTATGCCGGCTCGAGGACATGAATATGCACCACTCTTCTCGGGGTAGGAAGAACTAGTAACCGTCATCAGTCTGTCTACCACTCTATATAGAAATGGATATAATAGATACGAGTATTTCTATTAAATGCTTAGTAATTAATTAGATTTGTGAAATTATGTTATATTGTAAAATCTGTTACGTATTCTCGTATAAGGGTTAATTTATAAACCAACGTTTGATCAAATCAAAGATTCATCCTGCTAGGGGTTACGGCTTAACTTAAGGGTACTTGATAATGAGATGTAAATTAATACGCAGGTAATTTTGATAGAGGATTATGTGCTGTAATCCTATTACTGAGATTTCTTATTTGCAACATTATTTAGTACAAATGTGATTAAATATTTGATTGCTAGTGTAAATTGAAATGGTCGTTGTATTAATATGAATTGCGGTTCCACTGCCTGTATATTGTATAAATAACGCGTTTAATTCCACAGATAAAGGTCAATCAGTGCTATGCCAACTTGAGACGACGATCGGGCATTATTTAAATAAATAAATAAATTATAACAAGATTGACCTCACTTTAGTTGTTGAGTTCGCGTTATATTTTATCTGTTAATTTAATAACATAATATAAACGTGACAAAAATTAAAAAAAAAAATAACCAATTATATAATTTTAATTGTTAATTCAACTTTAAAAAAATACAACGAGTTTAAACTTAATAAAAGTGAAATAACGTTGTATAAAATCGTATGTGTTAGGATGCGATAAAAAAAGAAACTTTCAACCAAAATGGATACGTAAAGCCTACTAATTAAACTTTCTGAACTGCTCTCGGCTAAGGTGTCGACGGAAATGCCCGACCTCATTCTAACACTTCACTGAAAACGCTCTATCTAAATTAAAGATTTGATACGTCCCTGATTTACTGAAGAATTTAGTTAATTTAGGGCCCGGTAACTCAATTCTGACCTGAATCGCATGGTAAACTTCACATAACGAAACTCATATACGCCCTCCTTGATCAAGAATTATAGGTATGATAATAAACCAATATTAAGTTACTTTCCGACAAATTTGTGGAAACGGTTCAAGACTATTTTTATTGTTTTTGTTTTAATGAAATTTCGAAATAAAATAAAACAAAAATATAATTACGGGAGGATTAAATTACCGACCCTTGGGGGCATTTCTCCAATGTAGCAGAATATGAAAGTAGTAGTTTAGGCTATCGAATTCGACGCGATCCCATTTCTCTCATTTAAAAGGGTAAAGGTTGGTATAGAAATGAGACGTGTAATTTGAACAAATCTCGTGGAATTTGACAGCTGAACTAGCACTTTCAAATTGTACTATATTCGAGGGCCAATGAGACATCATTGCATTGTTATATATACTCATTTTACGATTTAAAACTTGTGAAAGAAGTCTTATTTAAATTTGGAACACTAAACTTTTTTAATTTAAAACTCAAAGACGCAGACACCTAAAATCTTTTATTATTCTAAAAGTAAAAGCTTTTAAGAATAGAGATATAAGAGAAAAAGGTTATAAACTTTGTCCTAGTTTCCGTATAAACCAAATTTCAATTGTTGAAAACCATAGTTTACGGTTACGGTCCAACGAAGTTTTAAGCGAATTGGAAACATAAGTGAAGTTAGATTGTAACTCATAAAACTTACACTGCTAACTACAATTATCACATCTGTTTATCTTAGCTGTTTGTTTCTATGTTTTCTTTAAGTAGTAGCTCCACCACATGTGATCACACTTCCTCTGATGTTAAGTCAGAGCGCTTTCCATGACGGACGCAACTGTTATCACAGAAAAATGTCTGCCCTCTCCGCTATACCGAATGTATACCATCTATTGACGGAGCACACTCCTCTGAAACCTCCTGAAAGTAGTTGTACAGGGTACTCCCTTAGGACGGCAGACTGGGTCAGTAAGCATCATCAGTCTGCCTACCACTATTTATAAATGTAAAAATAAAAGAAAAACATTAACATATTTTTTTCCATACAAATTTCTCGCGGGACTGGAGGAAAGTTGAAATAATTGTATTTATTATACGAAATAAAGCCAAAAGATAATACTGTTCAGTGAAAATTAAATAACACACACAGATATTTATATTTTTTTATTACATTAACATTATTGCGCTGTAATAATTAAAAGACTGTTCCATGATTTACAATAACATAAAGACCGGTGCTTTAAGATTAAAAAGCACACAGAAAAAAGTGACTTAAAGGATTATTGAATTATTATATGATGAAAATCTAACGGAAAAAAACCACCACAGCTCAGGCTTAACAGCTAACAACATCAGCGAATATTTTTTTTGTTTAATTTTGATTACTTTTCAATAATAAACAGATCCAATATTAATTACCGATAATTATGTGTTTAGAAAGTAATAATTTTCAAATAAATTACTAACAGATTTACAGCAAATATCATTAAGCAAAATTACTGAGGCAATAGAAGTTCAGTGAAGCCAATTATAAGCTGAAAATGCCAAGACTCAAGTAGCTTCTAGATTTATAGGTGCAATTAAATACCTGAACGCGCTGCATGAATTGCTTTCACACCCGCTCAGGAATCCTGTGGACGACGGCAATCTGGTCGGAGAATAGTACCTATACTAATGACTATTACCACTATAATTTCTTCACTGTTCAACTTATTATTAGGCAAATTTAAGACTTCATTTTGAGCTAAAATAAAGCCTATTATTACTGATTTACGGTTTCAATATTTATAAATCTCTCACATACACCTCACTCACATTCTCATAATACACACTAAGAGGACCACACACACATCATACACACACGCATACACACCCACACACACATTATATTACATATTTATTTATTAGGTTAAGCCTCTTAAGTTTAAACAGTCAAGCACTGCCATCGGAGATACAGTCCCCACTAGTTCCGATGGCAGAGCAGTATTGTACATAGGTAAAATTTTTGCATAAATAAAGTTATTATTATTATTATTATTATTATAAAGTACAGCTCACTATTTTTGGTTAGTACTTTCAACAACAGTATAAATAATTTGCAGTTCTCGTTTATTTAAAATAATTTTTACATTCCATATCACCTGTAACACCCCTGACCTAGATAAATTTCGAAGATTAAAGTAAACTCGTCTTATCTAGCAAGCATAGTGTAGGCGACCACTACTTGAAGACTTTTTTATGTGATAGTAGTTATTTCCGCCCGTAGACGACACTCTAGCTTAACATCAGGCTTCTACCCCTAAACATAAATAATTGCTAAAGGACTAGGTGTTAAGAACGTTTGACCGAAAAATAAAATCGAGGTGAATAGGCTATAAAATGTGTATTGAGTTTCCGATACATTACTTTGAATTGAGGCTCAACAATGTCGTAGAATTGAGATTGACATGACGCTAGCAAAACTCGCAGTAGACAGTGGCTTGTCAACACACAACGAAATAGGTTTTCCGTATGTTGCTGATGGTGGGGTGATTCACTGCTCTGACGAAATGTTAGCTGTTTGTGTTGTCCTTGTCGCTAACTTCACGAAATTCGGCTGACGTATTACATTTCTAGTGATAGTCCAAATAAACGTCAAAGTTCTGTTTAGTTAGGCGAATTTGGAGTTGAGATCAAACAAATCCGATTTACTTCACAATTTGTTTTTCATTTGTTTTAATAAATGACTTTATTAGTAATTTTGTATCACATCACTCCTTTTATGATAGAAGGCCAGCGCGTTCCATCTGGTGTGTGGATGATGTGCGCATGGTTTAGTTCTTCCCCCTTCTTCTATAGGACGTCCAGGCACCTCTGGTCCAAGTTCCTAAACTGCGTACGAGGCGTTTTGACAACACGTTCTGTGTCTGTGTTACGTACAACATGGGTTTCTTTAAATTAAAGGTAAATGGGTTCATTGGGAAATAGGAAATCGTGCTCCACCTTAGACCGCATCACTGCTTAACATCAGGCAGAGTGCGGTCAAACGCTTGCGTATTAAGCATAAAAAAGGTGTTAAGTTTGGTCTACTAGAGGAGACTGTAGGAGTACAGAGTAGACTTGTTACACTCAACTACTTTCAAGCTAAGCTGATACGCGACTAGGTCACACACGAAAAGTGGTTGAATTTGAAATGGTGGTACTGTCCGGGACGGCAGTTTGGGTTAAAAACCATACATAAAAAATGTTGATACTGGCCGAAATTTGAGATTCGAACAAGAGTTGGTTGGTAATCCACGCTTTATACTTGTATAATTGATATAGTATTCATCAGTACCTTTTTTCTGGTGACAAAATATTTTCTTTAAATATTATTTCGCCAATATGTTGTGTGTCACAGGTAAATGTTAAGTAAACTTACCAAATAAGTTGGCGGTTGTAAATTGGGCAGAATGCGTGTGGTTGGCGACACAGTCGCGTGATGTGCCATGCGGTCTGCCGTGGATAACTGCCAATAATCGAGCTGCCAGTGTGTTTCACCCCACCATTAAAAGCCACAGTCGCTGCCGGCTCGTACTTCATGTTGTATTTATTTTAAAATGCACCACTTTTACTGTAATTATTGTTATGTTTGAACATACTATATAGAATAGTAATGCATGATATTTCCATTTAGAAATTAGTTTTTTTGCGTTTTTGCATAAAAATGTTGACACGAATCATTTATAATTAATAACTTTTTAACAAAATTACATTTCTAGGTAAGTTTGATAAGTACATTGGCTGTAGCTAGTAGTTAATTGCCTAATTCGAAATATATTTTTAAAAAACGGACTATGTATCCATTTATTATTTAATTCAATAAAATATTGGGTTGATCGTAAAGAAGTCACTATTTCTAGCAGCAGAAGCGAATGTTTGTTGTCGGTACCGTTTTCCGCAATAAATCAAGTGGTGAGCGTGAGAAAAAGAGTTAAAACGGAAGACGAGTGCGGTCGACGAGTGCGGTCGACGAGTGGTCTTGGACGATACCGCACCTCCCACACTCCGCTCGGTTTCAGCAATTTCCATAAACAACTTACCAACAACTCGGGTACAACTGAAAAAGAACTTTTATGCTAGTTTTACAGTTTTCTGTTAATATTTAAAATACAAGTGCTTTTATATGTGCCGTGTCGGAGTAAATTTAAGCGGAACATGGTGTGCTTTTTAAGTAGAAAAAGATATACGTTCGATGTTTATGATAATTTATATAACAGTTTTAAACTTTCTTATTTCTCTGCAAATAAAACTGAAACAAAATTAAAGCTAATAAGATTTCGAATAAATAAATGAACTCCAATCCTAACCTAGCAAATGTATCTAACTTTAAGATCTATACTAATATTATAAAGCTGAAGACTTTGTTTGTTTGTTTGTTTGTTTGTTTGTTTGTACGCGCTAATCTCAGGAACTACTGGGTCGATTTGAAAAATTCTTTTTGTGTTAGATAGATCATTTATCGAGGAAGGTTATAGGCTATATAACATCACGTTGTGACTAATAGGAGCGAAGAAACAGTCGAAAATGTGGGAAAAACGGGGAGTATGAGAACTTCCGTTGCGTGCGCTGCGAAAACCGTTCGAGATATCCAAAAAATATGTATGAAAGAATTATTCCTCTTAAAATTATCTAAAAAAATGTCTACGACAGTATATGTCTATCTTTTAAGATTAACTCACAATAACCGTTTTTATGAAAACAAATTTGGTCGAAACATAATAATATTAATCTTTATCCAAATAAATGTGTTATTAATTAAGAGTATTTAACTGTGAACACAATCGTCTTTGACATCACCTAATTTCAATAAACATCTTATAAGATAATACAATTTTAAAATAACTCTAAAACAAAATTCACACGCGGCGTATGATGACGAGGCGGTGAGAGGCGGGCGGAGGGGGGTGTAGCTCTACGAGGTACCATGCCGCTTTAAAAAATATATTCTTTTTAAAACTACTTTAAAATATATTCTATTAATTATGTAACTAAATCGTATAAAATAAGTTGTGGGTAACAGCTATAGGTAATTTATAATAAAGCATTATCTTTATCTTATGTGTAACAATAACTTGAAAAAACCCGGGCAGCGCCGGGCACTGTCAGCTAGTATATTTATAAAAGTATTAGGATATAAAAAACAAAAGTCAAAAGTAGCATCACTGAAAAAGTTTCGGACACCCATCCACTTCACCTTCATGCGATGAATTATTATTTCATACTGTGAAAAAATCACTTATGAAAGTAATGAAATCTCCGGGTGATGCGCTCGAGAGGTACAGCCCGGTCCAAAGGATATTACGGCAATATATTTCAATTACATATAAGAAAAAGAACAAGTCGTTTGAAGTAGCTGAGAGGCCAGATTACAGTCGGGGAAATAATAAGAAAGGCCCGCTAACGAGGCGGGGACGGAACTTTTAGAAAAGAAAACGTGTGGGGAGAAAAAGATGGCTTTCGACGTTCAACGCTGAGTGATTAAATTCGACTGTACAGGGTACACTTTTTCCATCACCGAACGGGACAATGTAATTTCCTCACTTTTCAATAAGAATTGCTCATTTTAATTAGAAGGTGAATGAGATCGTTCGAGCCACCGAGGGGTGAAGATTTGTACGATTCAATGGAATTTAATTACTCGGTAAGCGAGGCCAGTATAACGACGCAAAAATATTTATGTTTATTGTCGGACTAACGCCTCAATGAGACCGCATGGGTGGGATTTGGGCTACGGATGTAGGGTTTGGCCGACATCATATATTCCCATAATGGCACCTAAACCCATATTTAATAGAAACAGTATATGTTGAAATTTGTATTATTCATTAAAACATTTATCAAAATAACGAGCCGAAATGGAATTTGTTCGCGTACCTATAACCCTAATAATTATAATTCATTTAAGAAAATAGAAGCACACCAATTTCATTGACATTATTTTAACTAATTCCATTATAAACATAAAATAATAAGTCTTTAAAGATATGAAGAGAAACAGAAGAAAGATGTGTACTGTTATGTGTAGTACATAATACTCGTAATTCATATTTTCCTCGCGATACACGTACGATTACAACTTTTTTTATTAAAGTGATGTGAACCATGAACCAAAACAAATGCTTTACATCAGGCGGAATGTTGTGATATGCCGTACTACGATTAAAAAGTTAAGAAACTCACATTGCAGCTAAAGACCTTTGCATTTTTATCATGAGAAGCTGGTGAATTGATTAAGTTGGCTGGTTGGAGATATAGACTGTAACTAGAATTTCCATTTGAATAACCAAATGTCTCTTTGACGATATCGTTATTTTATTTGCATTTGAAATCAAACCTCTCAACGCAGTTCGTTTCGAAAAATATAGCTGCTTCAATTTTTCATTGAACGTGATTTATTTTGTAACTTTTAATAAAATTGTAATGGTTGCGTCCACTAGGGACGAATCAAGCACTAGCTTACTATTTACATGCACTCAAGAAATAATAATAAAAATAACTAAAAATTAAAATTGCTGTTTTAATGTTAAAAACTTAATTAAACTTATTTATTAACAAAATAATATATTAAAATATTAATTTAATAATAAAAAGTACAAAAAACCCCCTAACAAAAATAAGATTATTAACCATAAATTTCGTTAAAACATCTAAGACTTATTTTATTTTAAAATATACATTTATTTAAATCAATTTAAATATTAACAATAATAATGAATCTGACGATAATCTGCTAGTTATAAAACTAAAATTGTATGTAACATATTATGACGATATTTTTATTATAAATAGTGTAACAGAGCGGCCGTGGTCTAGCGGTAAGACGCGTGAACTCACGATCGATGAGACCCGTTTTTGAACCTCGCTAATTTCGACCGGTAACAATGTAACTTTGTTTGCTCAGTGCCTATAGGTACTATTAAGGAGTGGCAGGCAGACTGATGATAGTTATCCAGTTTTGCCGTCCTGGGGCAGTACAACCACTTATGAATGTAACACCCGTGAAGTTTCTGGATCAGTTTGAAAGTAGCCAGGTATAACGAGAGGAGTGTGCGCTGTCAATCTAGATGGTACATGCTCGTCTCCTCAGGCCGGCATAGAGATTTATCTGTAGTAGCAGTTGTTTCCGTTCGTGGACCACACTCTAGCTTTACTTCCTTATAAAAAACAACAACACAATATTTTGTGCAAATAAATATGAATGTAAGATAATTTCTTAAACTTTCCTATATCACAAAACAAATGTTATTTGTTTCGACAGTAACTTCTTCTCTATGTCTACGAAACACAATGCGAAATGTTTCCCAAACTATTGTAATTGGAACAGCAACTTAGCTTGTTAAATATTTATAAAAAAAAATGAGCTTACATAAAAGAATTTCCGACCTACTTTTCCAAGAGCGGCATCAAACTAATGACAGTTTTGAATGTAACACCACTGAAGTATCCTATAATACTCACATTTCGGGATTAACAGTAGCAGGACAAGAGGAGAATGCCTTGATGTACGGTGCACATTCATCTCCTCAAACCGGCATAGTGAAGGCGACTGTTACGTGCGAATACTTCTAGCAGTTGTTTCTGCTCACGGATCGCAGTTTATCTCAAAGTCAAATGCCGAGCTACTGAAAAAAAGTCATTTACCATCGCACTGAAATCCTAATTTTTCTCACGTGTATTTATTTAGCTACAGAAAGAGGTCAGTGTATAAGGTTAGGGAGTTAGAAAAGCTTCAGATAAGCGACCTAATTACATCTCTACATGTCGAATCAATTCGGGTGCGATAATCGAATGAACCGTTCTGCAGATTCTGATTAGCAAAGTAAGCGTGTGCTTCGTCGCTATGATTACATGTATTTAATTTGATTTGCAATAAACGACGTAGAAAAGACTAAAAGCGGCCGTGGTCTAGCGGTAAGACGCGTGAACTCACGATCGATGATACCCGTGTTCGAACCTCGCTAATTCTGACCGGTACCAATGTAATTTTGTTATACGCACTTTGATCGCTCAATGCTTATAGGCACTATTAAAGAGTGGTAAGCAGACTGATGGTTATTAGCCCTGTCTGCCGTCCTGGGGTAGTACCACCACTTTTGAATGTAACACCCGTGAAGTGACCTTTTTGGGAGCAGTTTGAAAGTAGCCAGGTATAGCGAGAGGAGTGCACATTGCCAATCTAGATGGTGCATACTCGTCTCCTCAGGCCGGTATAGCGGAGGCGACTGCTGCCCGTAGATATTTCTCTGTAGTTGCAGTTGTTTCCGTTCATGGACCGCATTCTAGCTTTACATCAGGCGGAGTGTTCTCATATGCCGCGTTCGCCTGATACCGACTACTACCACTAATGGAGATCCGCCTGCCAACAAAGCTTGGTTATAAGAAGGAGGAAAGTCGTGGCTGGACTAAGTAAAGACTGCTCGAACTTTCCTGGTGGAATCGTCTCTACACAGTGAAGCGATGCAATCGATTTTGTTTCAGCACAACTTATAATATTATTTGGCTTTAAATTTGTATGTCGCTGAGTTGAGAGTATACTTGTTGATATTACAGGGATACTGCATTTTGTGTACCTGATGATGTAAGCTAGATGATGAGGAGATAAAGAGAGCCATAGGAGACAGAGATGCTTAAACTTGTTCGTGACTATAAATATTTTTGTAGACTACATAAACAAGCATTTGTTTTTATTTGTATTTTTGCGTACATTATAGGTCGACTGCTTGTACTAAACAATGTTATGTTAAAAGCAAATAATGTTATTTCAATACGCATGAGAATGTATAAAATTAAAATGTAGATGATAATGGAAATAGTACTCGGACTTCGGTCAGAAAATCAACGAATTTCAAATTTGACGCCCCCATAAAAGTAGACAATTAATCTCTTAAAATAAAATCTTCAATAAATTAAATAATTTTATATATATACTAGCTGTTGGGTAAAGGCCGCGGGCGCAAGCGGCCCGCGGAGGCCCTTTTTGTCGTAAAACGTATTAGATCGAATAGATTTTAAGCAGTTTTGAAAATATTTAGCTCGCCATCTAAAAGCGTTTACGTTTCTGAACAAAATTGGTCTTTACACAGTGACGCTAACGTATCTACTTTTCGAGATATGGCGATTTTAAAAAATTAATAAAAAAAAAAAATTAAAAAAAAATTAGTGCTGGTCATACTGAACAAAATTGGTCTTTACACGGTGACGCTAACGTATCTACTTTTCGAGATATGGCGATTTTAAAAAATTAAAAAAAACAAAAATCTAAAAAAAATTAGTGCTGGTCATACTGAACAAAATTGGTCTTTACACGGTGACGCTAACGTATCTACTTTTCGAGATATGGCGATTTAAAAAAATAAAAAAAAAAAATAAAAAAAAAATTAGTGCTGGTCATACTGAACAATATTGGTATTTACACGGTGACGCTAACGTATCTACTTTTCGAGATATGAAGATTTTAAAAAATTAAAAAAAAAAGAAAATTAAAAAAAAACAAATAGTGCTGGTCATACTGAACAAAATTGGTCTTTACACGGTGACGCTAACGTATCTACTTTTCAAGATTACGCTAACGTGTGTACTTTTTGAGTAATAGCGAATTTAGAAAATTAAAAAAAAAAAAAAAAAAAAAAAAAAAATAGTGCTGGTCATACTGAACAATATTGGTCTTTACACGGTGACGCTAACGTATCTACTTTTCGAGATATGAAGATTTTGAAAATTTAAAAAAATATATATTTAAAAAATAAAATAAAAAAACAAATAGTGCTGGTCATACTGAACAAAATTGTTCTTTACATGGTTACTCTGACGTATCTACTTCTTGAGATATTTTAAAAAAGCCCGCCGCGCGGGGCAAATTCGATGTTCACGCGGCCGCGCTCACCGTCCGACTGACCGAGGTAAAGCCGTTTCGATCGTTCGTCCCGAAAATGCGTCGTTATATTTTCATTGCGCGCTCTGAACGGGCGGAACATAGAGAGCGCGAGCCCCGACGAGCGATCGACGCGGATGCTGTTAGGCCACGCCCACCGCCATGCTCCGTTTCATATTGGCGTACCGGCGGGAAAAGGATATAAATACGATCGAGGAAAAATTTTTTTTGAGCAATTTTGAAAAAAAAAGTATCGTTTTCGAAATTATAGGGCATTCCCTACAACGTTTGTTCCGGCACTTTTGCCTCATCTCTTTCCGTTTCCGAGATATCGCTACCACTTCCGGTCCAGAATCGACTTAAGGTCAAAGTCGTATTTTTCTCGACGGTTTTGGGACGTCCTCTATACTACTCAAAAAACCGCTACCCTCCACTATACCGGCAAGTACTAAATAATTGATGTCAATAGATCAGTGAGTGAGTGAGTGAGTCAGTGGTATTGCAGCTATATATTAGTACTAGCTGTTGGGTAAAGACCGCGGGCGCAAGCGGCCCGCGGAGGCCCTTTTTGTCGTAAAACGTATTAGATCGAATAGATTTTAGGGCAGTTTTGAAAATATTTAGCTCGCCATCTAAAGGCGTTTAAGTTTCTGAACAAAATTGACCTTTACACGGTGACGCTAACGTATGTACTTTTTGAGTAATAGCGATTTTAGAAAATTTAAAAAAAAACAAAAATTTAAAAAAAAAGTAGTGCTGGTCATACTGAACTATATTGGTCTTCACACGGTGACGCTAACGTATCTACTTTTCGAGATTTGATGATTTTAAAAGATTGAAAAAAAAAATTAAAAAAAGAATAGTGCTGGTCATACTGAACAATATTGGTCTTTACACGGTTACGTTGACGTATGTACTTTTTGAGTAATAGCGATTTTAGAAAATTCAAAAAAAAAAACAAAATTAAAAAAAAGTAGTGCTGGTCATACTGAACAATATTGGTCTTTACACGGTTACGTTAACGTATGTACTTTTTGAGTAATAGCGATTTTAGAAAATTAAAAAAAAAACAAAATTAAAAAAAAAAGTAGTGCTGGTCATACTGAACAATATTGGTCTTTACACGGTGACGCTAACGTATGTACTTTTTGAGATACGGCGATTTAAAAAAAATTGAAAAAAAAAATTGAAAAAAAAATAAAAAAACAAATAGTGCTGGTCATACTGAACAAAATTGTTCTTTACATGGTTACTCTGACGTATCTACTTCTTGAGATATTTTAAAAAAGCCTGCCGCGCGGAGCAAATTTGATGTTCACGCGGCCGCGCTCACCGTCCGACTGACCGAGGTAAAGCCGTTTCGATCGTTCGTCCCGAAAATGCGTCGTTATATTTTCATTGCGCGCTCTGAACGGGCGGAACATAGAGAGCGCGAGCCCCGACGAGCGATCGACGCGGATGCTGTTAGGCCACGCCCAAGCGCCATGCTCCGTTTCATATTGGCGTACCGGCGGGAAAAGGATAAAAATACGATCGAGGAAAAATTTTTTTCGAGCAATTTTGAAAAAAAAAGTATCGTTTTCGAAATTATAGGGCATTCCCTACAACTTTCTCTACGGGGTGACTGCCCCGACTCGCCCCGTTTCCGAGATATCGCTACCACTTCCGGTCCAGAATCGACTTCCGGTCAAAGTCGTATTTTTCTCGACGGTTTTGGGGCACCCTCTATACGACCCAAAAAACCGCTACCCTCTACTATACCGGCAAGTACGAAATAATTGATGTCAGTCAGTCAGTCAGTGAGTGGTATTGCAGCTATATATTAGTACTAGCTGTTGGGTAAAAGCCGCGGGCGCAAGCGGCCCGCGGAGGCCCTTTTTGTCGTAAAACGTATTAGATCGAATAGATTTTAGGCAGTTTTGAAAATATTTAGCTCGCCATCTAAAAGCGTTTACGTTTCTGAACAAAATTGGTCTTTACACGGTGACGCTAACGTATCTACTTTTCGAGATATGGCGATTTTAAAATTTAAAAAAAAAAACAAAATTAAAAAAAAAATTAGTGCTGGTCATACTGAACAAAATTGGTCTTTACACGGTGACGCTAACGTATCTACTTTTCGAGATATGGCGATTTTAAAAAATTAAAAAAAAAAAAATTAAAAAAAAAGTAGTGCTGGTCATACTGAACAATATTGGTCTTTACACGGTGACGCTAACGTATCTACTTTTCGAGATATGGCGATTTTAAAAAATTAAAAAAAAAACAAAAATTTAAAAAAAAAATAGTGCTGGTCATACTGAACAATATTGGTCTTTACACGGTGACGCTAACGTATCTACTTTTCGAGATATGAAGATTTTAAAAAATTAAAAAAAAAACTAAAACAAAAATTTAAAAAAATAGTGCTGGTCACACTGAACAAAATTGTTCTTTACATGGTTACTCTGACGTATCTACTTCTTGAGATATTTAAAAGAAAGCCCGCCGCGCGGAGCAAATTCGATGTTCACGCGGCCGCGCTCACCGTCCGACTGACCGAGGTAAAGCCGTTTCGGTCGTTCGTCCCGAAAATGCCTCGTCGCGCATGCTGTTAGGCCACGCCCAAGCGCCATGCTCCGTTTCATATTGGCGTACCGGCGGGAAAAGGATAGAAATACGATCGAGGAAAAATTTTTTTTGAGCAATTTTGAAAAAAAAAGTTTCGTTTTCGAAATTAGAGGGCATTCCCTACAACGTTTGTTCCGGCACTTTTGCCCCATCTCTTTCCGTTTCCGAGATATCGCTACCACTTCCGGTCCAGAATCGACTTCCGGTCAAAGTCGTATTTTTCTCGACGGTTTTGGGACGCCCTCTATACGACTCAAAAAACCGCTACCCTCCACTATACCGGCAAGTGCGAAATAATATATGTCAGTGAGTGAGTGAGTCAGTGAGTGGTATTGCAGCTATATATTAGTATAATAATAATAATAATTTTTTTATATTGTAGCTCGGCAGGTGACAACACTCCGCCTAATGTAAAGCTAGAGAGCGGGCCACGAGCGGAAACAACTGCTACTACAGAGAGTCGCCTTCGGTATGCCGGCTTGAGGAGACGAGCATGTAGCATTTAGATTGACAGTTAAATTGATCAATAGTAAAGCTCTTGAAACATAACCATCATGGGATGGATAAAGTTATATTTTATTAATTTTACAAAACCTGAAATACAAAACCAATTCAAAAAAGAAAGTTCGAGAACGTCGTTCAATATATTTTTATATCTATTCTTGTATGGGTAAATGTCCACTTTCATGAATATTACTTAGTGCAAAATCCTAACTGATTAATTCTCGACCAACAGACGCACGCCAGAAATATTAGCTCTCGGTGGCGATTGCTAATTCCACTAATGCACTGAACAAATGCATATATGATTTATGCTTAACTAGAAATTTTCAATTATATTAACTAAAAATATTCTATCCTTTTCACTGAAACGAAATATCGTGACGCCATCAAATTAATAGAAGCAATATCAACTCGTCAAACAAACATTGGACCGCACAATTACCTTCGGAATTCCTGCCGACTCACGGTGTGGCTTTCCCAGGGAGAAGTAAGCAATTTCCTAACAAACAATAATTGGTGTAACACGCATTGTGACAGAGTTAACAACGTCTGTTAGTCGATAAGGACTAAGGGAACAATCCGTGGTAGACGGCAGGCGAGCTCGCGTGACCTTCCCTAACTGAAACACGCACTTTTACTTCAAGTTTTCTTATTATTATTAAGTACACAATAGCATACGAAATTTTTCATATTGATAAACTTTTATTACATTCGGAAAATATTATATTTATTAATGCGACCGTGGTCTAGCGATCGATGAGACCCGTGTTCAAACCTCACTAAATTCTGACCGGTATCAATGTAACTATGTTGAATGTATTCACTTTGGGTATTCAGCTCCTGTGATACAGGCACTATCTTAGTAAAGCCAATAAAAATACAAATAAAATAATAACAATTAATTAATTAATCTAATACATAGATACTCGTAAATAAGAAGACAATTATTGCAATTCAATTCTTTTGTCTCTTTAGAAGTAAACAGTAGTAGTTACGCCAATTATATGAAGGCAAATTGCAATATATTAGTTGTAAATTAATCTCAATACGTATTGTGAAGTGTTTTCGAGTGTAAAATAAAATCTTCCATCAATTCCCTTTGTAATACATATACAGAGGATTACAAGTGGAGCCATTCATTTACCGGATGGATTAATTTCCGCCGTGAGATCGTTCCAAAGGGAAATGCGATTGGAACAAAGTGGACACGACTGGGGGTTTGGTAGATATTTCATTTCAAGTCCATTTGTTAGTGGGAAAATTAAATATTCGTTACCAAACAATCGTTTTGGTATACCTTTTTGACATTCGAAGCCAAAATTTATGTTGTTCATTTCGGTAACTCAATAAATAATAACAAAGGGTTTAGTGTACAATTATGCTGACCGCATACGCGTTTAAATGGCTCTATAAAAAAGTTAATAAAATAAAAGGAAAAAGTCTAATGAAATGTTCGATTTGTCATATATGAAAAAGGATTTATGATGCATTTTATGTTGGTTTCAGAAGTAAACACGCGACAAACTTTTTGGTGACCACGCTAAATTCACTAAAACAAATTTCATTACAGAAAGTTTTTCTTTAAATTTAATATTTTTAAATGTTATGTTTATCTAACGAAACGATGAAATAAAACAAATAAAATAGTTATATTTATATTTTAAAAAAAGTGTTAATTGTAAAAAGTATATTTTGATATACCTGAACAATAAAGATAATTCAATTTACCAAAATAAATATCTTAATAGGGTAATATATGTATAAAAATTTACAAAAATTTACAAAAGCAAAAAATGAAGATTTTCTTTTTTAAATATATTTAAAATATTTCTATATTTAAATGATAGTTTGTTTACGTATATATTCGTATCCTAAAACATCGTAATAAATAATATAAAGACGTTTTCGTTAAATAAAATATTTTTATATAGTTATTATTATATATAATATATCGTATCCAATGCGATGTCAAATCCGAGCGAGGACAATCCTTAATTCAATTTGCTATATTTGTAAGTATGTATATTCATAAATAGCTATGATAATGCTCGTATATTACAAATTATTGAACGGAAACATTAAAAGTGAATATTTTGTGTTATGGTAATATTTGGAGTGGAGTTTCTTTAATGGAGTAAGTTACAAAAGTATTTACGCAAGAACGTCTATTTGAATGGTGTAAACATAATTTGTGGACAAAGTTCCGCGTCTAATGTTTTGTAAGTTTGTATTTGTGGAACAACTGCTAGATTTAATTAAACTGTCGGTTATTACAAAGCCCTAATGTCGCATCGTCTTAAAATGAGAAAATTATTCTAACCAATTACCATATTCTAAAAAAATAATGTCTCATAACATATTTTGTAAATTACAGGATTTATAGGATATTAGAATACTAATAGCTTTGAACTTTGAAACGATGTCAACGTTATATCAGTAAAATTACGTTTACATAATAAAATACTTGGGGCTGAAGCAATTTTTCGTCGATAAAGCGACTGACGATAGAAAAATCACGAACCTCATTTAATACTGAAATTAATATGTATGATCGTTCAACAGAAGTATTATAAGTAAAAAAACATGATATTTCAATTCCCCGGAGTTGCATTGAAGTGGATGCCTTCGCTAAAAGTCGCCATAGAACTGATAGATGGCACTTTGTGCAGATGGAGTCGTCCCCGGGAGTGCTTTTTACTTCACGCTGTTGAACAAGTGCCAATGAGAGCCAATCTTAAAAGTAGATTTGCAAAAAATAGAAACCTTCTATTTGGAACACAGATCGCATAAAATTAGCTATATTTTTGATATAAATTGGTATTTCGATTACATTTTAAAATGTTATAAATATTATTTACAATCTTAATAAGTACTTCCGAGGGCATTTATTATTTATTTTTACTTTTAGGACTCATTTATTTTTGTAAAGAATATGTTATTATACCGTAGTACTCTTAGATCACGTAGGTAAAGGTAACAAAATGGAATCGGACAAGAAGAACTCATACATTTGAGGGAAGTGGAGTAGTCAGAGTGAAATCAGAGTAAAGGCTTAATGGTTTTGCCTTGATCCTGAGCGAGACGAAGCGAGCAGTAACATGGCTAGATTTATTAGTTCAATTACCCGGGGCCTGTTCAAGAGCCGCTTCGCTTGCTTGAACGCAGACGCCAACAACTAAATTTCGCTCATGTTGCAAACACACTTTACGGGATGTAGAAATTTAATCAAAAAGTTTGTCTCATTGCTCGGTCTCATCGGCTTTAAAATTTTTGGTATTTTTGATCCCTTCTGATTTACGAAAATCAAAATTACGATTTCATTAACCGTATACCGTTTATTTTTTGCCACATAAAATACGGATATAACAAAGAAATATATCTTGGAGCCCTTTTGGTTATATGTGATGTAGGCGCGTCCATACCAGTAGACATTCTCATAAATATTGCAGAAGCACGTGCGGCCAGGCAACGGTGGATCATAGATTCACTCGCAACTTACCTACACCTAATATGAGAATGTTTATTTGCTTGTTTCTGACACGCATCTGGGATCTACTTTTTGTACTTTCAATAAAAAAAACCCGACCCAAATCCGTTTGGAATTCAGATTTTCTGCATATTTTCTTATACGTTTAACTTGAAGCAGATTATTGGCATTGCTGAATTAGTCAGTTTCAAAATATGAATTGCTAAACTGAAATTGAAATAATGGTGAATTGAAAATGATTCTCTTTGTCAAAAAGTAGTTAACGTGAGTAGGCATATGTCAGGTGAGGTTGAGTGCACTAAGTGGTCTCGCGCGACGATAATACGTCAAACCGCCACTGCGGCCAGCCCGCTCTCGGCTGCTCAAATTAAAACCATTTATCTATGTGCCCAAATACACATATCTATAGAGAGCTTTCATCCTGTTCTGTGTAGAGCAGACAGATTCAACCCTCTATAAATTAAGATACCATAAAAATAAAGTACTTAGGATCAAAAGAACTGGTTTAAAGATAGACTACTTATTTATTTTTACATTCAGCTCAAAAATATTTACGTTCTAAAAATTACTTTTTGAACTTAAGTTAAATGGGACAGTTAAAAAGAGCGGACCCATCTCTCATTTTTGTTATAATAAAAACAAATACAAAGGATTCTCCGCCTGGTTCCTTCAACATCTATGATTTTTCGTCGACAAAACGGACAATATCATATGACGTCACATGTCATCCATTGTTAGGAGATTGTCTCAGATATTAGCGTTACTATCAATCACGCGCGTGGCGTTGACATGGACGTAATTAGGCGCATGTGAACGAACGAGAAAGTAGGGGGAGGAGGGGTATGTCGTCGGGATGCTGCGTATGACGTTTCGTCGCCGCACCCAGTCTGCCCTTGTGTGATATTGAGAGGTTCTGTTCTGAAAATAATTTCCTATCGTCTTTCATTTAAAATAAATAATATATTTTCTATAGCAGAACTATTTGAAAATAGGTTTAGAAACAGCTGAAGTATTATAAATTAAACGTTACTGAGGCTCCGTGTTGAATATTAAAACCTTTCTATTGAACATAATTGTACGATATTCAGGCCTTTTAATAACCATGCCTTCTATCTTAATAATTCGTGAAAGTAATTTGTGAAGATAATAGGGTTCGCAGATCGTGAATCTTCTTAATTACCAACAATGTAGAAATTAAACTTTTAATGAGTTTTAATTAACAAGTTTATGTTGCATTAAAATATGTAATTATAAAATTTGTAGAACAGCAATTTTTTTTTTCATACTTACTTAAAACTGTATGTATAATATTAACAGATTATAATTTTTTACATTATTGGTTTTAAACGATTCACGAAATAATTTAACGCTATTTTTAACCATAAACTATTTATTACTATTATAGTAGCAGGTAGGCTGATGATGGTTTTTAGCCTAGCCTCGCGTCCCGGGTTAGTATTACCACCACTTTTCGCGACCAGCTTTGAAGTGGCTGGGTATAAGAAGAAGTGTGCCTTGTCCACCTAGAAAGTGAACATTCGCCACTTAAATCTGGCGTAGCGGGAGCGACTTCTGCTCATGGTATCTCTAGTTTAACATCATGCCAAAAAACGTTTATAAAAATCGTAAATGAGGATCTGTTAAACAAGAAAACTTTGTATTTCGAGAAAGGAGACATTTATATATTTTTGAGAGAGAAAAAGCAAAACTTTACAAAGTAAGGGTTTCTACAAAGTTAGTTTACTTGAGAAGTCCGATTATACGCATCATGTAACTTGAGAAACTTGAACACAACCTCCCTGCTACTTGCTCGCCTGCTTGTCATACATGTGTAAGCTTTATTGACCGTTTCCTGGCTTTTTTCTATAGAAAATATAATTTGTCGACCTGAGTGGCGCAGTTTGTTACACAAATATCCCGGATTCGGCTTCCGCTCGAATAGAACATTTATTATAACAATATTTTAAGAGTGGTAGGTAGGCTGATGATGGTTATTATCTCAGTGTGCAGTGCGCCTTGTCGCGCTACTCAGTTTGTAAGTACCCAGGTATAACAAGAGAAGTATGTACTATCAATCTGGATGGTGCACATTTGTCTCCTCTAATCGACATAGCCGAGGCGACTGCTGCTTGTAGCAATTTCTTTGTGGCAGTTGTTTCCATTCATGGATCTCACTCTAGCTTAGCATCAGGTGGAGTGTTGTCATATGCCGAGCTACAATTAAAAAAAAAGAAAATATCGTAATTGTTTGAGGTGTGTTTCTGGTGTCGTTATCCTGATACTCAAATCCATAAGAGACCACGTTTGGGGTCTGAAGTATTTATTCAATATCAGGTATGTATCTATTTACATTGTATGTAACTGTTAAAGTTCACCTTAAAATTAACTAACTATATTTAAAAAGCTATTGATTTTTAAAGTTATACCTATATGAGGGAAAAAGAAGATCAGCCAAAAGCCCCCGGTTGACCTAGTGAGGTTCGCGCCAAAACACATTCGGCACGTGTCGAGACCGCACACCTCACACGATAACCATCTACTGTACAACTCTATTATTAAAATCTAGATGTGCATGTTTTTTTAAAAAAAAATTGTAATAAAGATTGTCCTTTTCAAAGTATATCGTCTGAATTTTCTGTTGTTACAAAAAAATCCATGACAACAAATCTTCCGTGTAATTTATACAATATTCAATATAAATGTAGCACGATTGAAAATGTCACCTGAATGTAGACAAATGAGTTGCAATTTGTGTCCGTGATGGTCATTTCGTTGCCAGCAAATGTGAATACGAAATGAGTGTTTAAGCGAGCTATTTGGATCACTCTCAGTTCAATATAGCAATCATATTAAAATGGTATATAACTTGCGGTGTTCAATTGATGACAATTAATGAATTAATTCACATAGACTGGTAAACTCATTGCGCCAAGCACCCCTCCTTCTCTTCTGGCAAAAGGACTTTAAGGATAGTCGCAACCACCCGCAGATCCCTCGATGGTAAAAAAGGTTATCAATTTCGAATTGAACATGCAACGAATCCATAAGTTGCATGGATGATGGTCTTACTTAGTGAACTAGCTGCGTTTTGGGATTATCTTGAAAGTAGCTGGGTATACATATATATATATATATACCTATTTACCTATAAAGTTATAATTTTATATCGAAGCGTTTACAATGAAAATTACTATCTCCGAGCAGATTGAATAGATCTCCAAAGCAAAAAGCAACTTATTGTTATTCACCCCTCCCTCACTAAAATATACCCCGAAGCTATCTATAGTGAGTGATTCTTGTTTCATTTAGTGAACCAAATAAAGTTTTCTTAGAAATAGTCTATAGTCAATAACAAAACGTAAAAAATAAAACTGGTAAAGTAAACGTTTTAGAAGGAAAACAGTTTATAATGTTATATAATCTAATTTTGTATTTTTTACGATTAATTACTAATTTGTGGAAAAGCACCATAGGAAACTGTCTACAGTTGTTAGGCAGTAGGAACGTCCAAGTAAACAACGTCTTGATTGATAGTAAATATAAAAACCATGTCAACTCAGAACGTGCAGTAATTTTTCTATTAAATCCAAAGCATCTATGACGATAGCTCTAATGAGGAGTGAGTCTTGTTTTAAATATATATTTATGTCAAAATATGATATTGAAGAATTGTAGGAAGACTGATGGTGGTTATTAGCCTAGTCTGTCGTCCCGGAGTCGACAACCTAATCACGTTTCGGGATCAGTCCGGGCCTTGACGGCGCATTTGTGTCCTCCAGCCAGCATAGCGAAGACGACTGTTACTTGCAAACATTTCTCTGTGTCTATCAGTTGTTTAATATTATATAGAAATAAGAAGTAGAGCTCATGAATCGGTTACAAATGTTGCAATCGGGAAAATAATACAGAATAAAAGAAATGTTATCTACTAGTCGACAAATGGGAGAACATATCGAAGATGCTTATAAGAAATATGTGTCTTCTAAGATTTGTTACAGAGAAATTGTTTCTGTCCTGGCTGTATTCGCTATTTATATTTGCAGTGGATTATTAAATTTTTCGCCTGACTGATCAAAACTTTGATAAATATGGTCTCGTTTAATACAAATATATATTTATTTTTATGTAATATACATGCCCTTTATTATGGCTATCAGGTCAAGAACAGTTCGATGGAAATTAAGTGTAGTTTCTACGGTAGTAAAACAACTATTTCTGAAGGATCTAAAATTATTAATTGTTTTTATTTCATTTTGAGAGTGTAATGTTTATTATTAAATTACTTTCTGCGAATTACTCTTATTTGTTAATTTTAATTTTATTATTAAATTAATAGCACTTAATATTTATATACATGTAATTCTAAAATACTACATTTTATAGAAAGATAAAAAGTTACTGAACTCAACAAAATGGGTGACTATTTGAATGACGAACCACGACGCGCGTGGTGACGGCAAGTCGCGACATCCGCTTAGGTAATTGGAATCCCGGGTCATGTGCTCGCCATAACTAATTTTTCTTTTTCTCCCGCGCCATTTTTTAAATTGTGACATCTTATTTTGCACCCCGGCATATTTTACCGCACACGTACGAAATGAATGCGCTTACATACCTAGCTCCTTTCACGTACAATTCGTGTAGCAAAATGCTAAATTTAATTGAAAACTATAAAAAATTGTTTCATTGAATATTTTTAAAGAATATTTTATTCAATTAAATAGTTTAATGCGGCTCACTAATTATAGTAAATATTTAATCTGGCGTTCGGTTTATAATAATAGAAAACGAACGCGATAATAAGCCGAATAAAATTATTTAATTTATGTATATTAAACATGGTCGAACATAACTTTTAAAAGAATTATGAAGCATTTATTGTTAATGTGTAGGTATGTGGACAATAATATAGGATTCGGAAGTAGTGAAATTTATTTAACATAATGAAAATCCTTACGAAATATAAAAAAACTGAATTTCCGTAACCACATACTGTTTGCTGTTAGGCTGTGTGGTTTAGCGGAGAAAATTAACACTAGAGACTAGAGAAAAGTCTGCAGAATCCTCAGTTAAGGTCGCGTACCCGGCAATCCTGCATATTATTATAATTATAATTATGTTTTTTTTACCAATTAAAAACCATACCCAATTTATTAATTATTTAAAAAAAAAAATAAACAAACAAGTTCCCCTATTGTGCTATAGTCGTTTAAAGTAACTTGTAGACGCGACGTTACGGCTCGCATCTTCGGGGTGAACTTTGACAGCTTATATGACCCGTGTAATGGCGCCTTAAACTAAATAAAGCTTTGCATTTGGCTCGTGTGTATTGCTATCGTTATACTCTCCAGTTTTATCCGAAATAATTTAAAAAACTTTTACATCAACAATAAAGATTTTGAATTAACTTTTTTGTTAATAATTTTATAAATCTCTAACTAAATAATGATTTTATTAATGCCTTAATTAAAATTACAAGTTACCTAATATAGGTAATAAATATAAATTGTATCAATGCACTAAACAAATATACTAGCTGAAATTGGCGGTCATATCACTAAAAAGCATAGTTGCATATAATCAATAATTTAGCAAATTATTATAATAGAATATTTATTAGTTTTTTTTTCTATTATCTAATAAAGCAAAATTATTTATCATTCGTAAAATAATCAGATTGGAATTTACCTGTGATCCAGGCTTTAAGATAAAAATCATTGACGTATATTAGTAAATTAATATAAAACATAAAATTCATTAAAAAAATTACAATAATGAAAAATAAAGTAGATTTGGGTGTTTTCTTTAATTTAATTTGTTTTATTACTAAGAAAGGATTCGTGTAGTAAATAAAGTGTCTAATAAAGTAATAAGGTAGAATTTTGTAATATTTGTAAGTAAAATTATAGTAATGTATTAACCTCTCAGATCCCTTTTGGCGTGCAAAACAAAGCCATTTCACCCCCACACAGGAAACTGTGCACAGACAAACATAAGAATATGACGTGCTAGGGAAAATCATGTTTATGAAATAAACATGTTTACTCTACGTTTATCATATTTTTTATTATTGCTTACATACCAATAATCTCACAGAATATAATATATATCCATTTAGGCTTATTATCCTTACTATACAATCGATTTATATAGAGCACTCCGAAAAAAACTTTTTTTTTTTGTAAAATTACTTTTAGCAGTATTAAGAATTAGCTTATAAAACTGTATGGAAATACAGAGAGCAAATACTGTATGTATATTTCCGAGGTATGGAAATCCATACCTGGGTCGCAGCGAGCGCTGGATTATTATTCCATGGCTACCATACCTGTAATGACGCCAAGGATGATTAGTAGTACTTATAAGATGTCTATAATAATTTAAATTTATTAATTTCTAAGCTAAGCAGTATATAGACCGTTCATGTTCAAACCTCGCTAAATTCTGACCGGTACCAACGTATCTATCTATGTCCTTGGTCGCTAGCTTAATTCAGGCATTAAAAAAGTCATAATATTAACTAGTATTCTCGTTCCATTCACACTGTAATTTTAAATAAATCCAAACAACCGTTGTGCATCCAAATTACTTGCAAAACTTTAAGAGAGAACATCCGACTTGAGTTACTATAGTGACACCAAAATTAGTCACATTATTTTAGAAATGGTTATTTGCTAATTTAACTACAATGCCAGTACAAATAGAGGTGATATTAGAGTAAAGTGTTTGAGTATTTGTTGAACCACGATAGTGCACATGAACGCATTGTGATCCCAACATAGAATGTTTAATGTTGCGTATGAAAATGTGGAGAACTGAGAACTGTAACTTTGCTTTAGTGTTTTAACTAAAGAAACCAATACTATGTCAAGTTATAAACTTAGAATATATTGAATTAAGCGACTCTTTTTATTTTTATTATGGCAAATCGTTACAAAGTCAGTGTGAAAGTTGCATCAAGTTAAAGTGCTTTTTCTAAGATTTTCTTGGTACTGCACTGAAAAAAAAAAATTAGATACTTGCCATGTTAGTCCCATTTACGACTTACGAAATTGTGTATAATGCAAATTTTAAATAATTGTTTAGTACTGCATCAATCATTCATCATATTTATAACAGTCAGATCAAGTCTCAGTCAAGTCAAAAATACTAACAAAGGATTGTAATCATTTGTCTACACTCATGCACGATCAGAAACGCTTTATGATAATTAAAAAATATGAGTGAATCAAATAGAAAAAGAAATACGGAAAGCAAATAAATAAGTGCCCGGCAACACCAATTACGGATATGTAATCAAGTAAATTTGCGAAAGGGTTCAGTTGTAGCTCAATCAAACTTTAGCAATCATCACACCTATCTAATCTCTCGGGTAACAATGTAACCGAGATTGGATCCTCAGCGGACCACATTAACTGCCGCCTTATTTATATGTAACGATAACAAGTCAATAGAAATCCCTTTCATTAACCACAGGTCTGTTGATAGCCACTTAACTTCGACTATAGCATAATACATTCGCTACAGAATATAAATAAACTAGGAGAAGGGTTACAACAATCCGAATAGTTTTTGGGATCGGGTTTTATTTTTTATATTTAGCTAGTTTTGTCGGGCATCTGGAGCTAGTAATAAATATATAAATGCACAAATACAAGCAGTGCCCTGATCGCGAACTATACGCAAAACGATTTATTCAATAAATATTTATTTCAATCTAGTATCGAGGACTTCGCGTAATCTAGTAAGTAGCCTCACAATATTTGATCTTAATTTTTTATTGATTTTAATTTAAATTATTTTTCTAAACTTGTTTCTTCAAGTGTGTGTAATATTGGTGATTTATTATCCATTAGGTTTTCGTCAACATTTTCCTTCCAAAACTTTTAAATAATTGTTGGAATAATTGTTGGTAAAAATTTCATTATTAAATACTGAAGCTATTTTTAACTTGGCTGGGACTGATTGCTTGTGTGAATAACGCGTGATGTACATACAATCTATTAACGATTGATATATACAACTACATAAGCGATAACGCGTCCAATGTGACGGAAGAGACAAGATGACCGCAGTAAGTTTAAGGTTTTCTGTCAGTAAGTATTTTACTTGACGACAACATTGTCAAATCGTTTGAAGCGGCTTACGCTTTTTTCATGTCCGACGTATGAGGTTCGCTCCACTAGTATATATCTCTCTGTTATTAACTTAAAGTAATACGTAAAGTACGACTGCAAGCGCGCCGGCAAAAATAATTTCCAGGTGGTGCAGATTTTAGTTTTCTTACAATCTTCGCCGTATATGATTGTTAATAAAAAAAAATCGCCGGCTGCAGTTGCTTTTTAAATGAGAATTGTGTAATCACGGCCTACTAATTATTGTGAATAAAAAAATGATTTCCAACAGACGGCTTTTTATTTCAATAATTCCTGTTGATCCCGAGATTCCCAAGGGGTGCAAGTGCACCCCCTGGCACCCCCCTGCCGGCGTCCATACTCGTACTGTACGAGTATAGAAAACTTGTACATTCATTACTAAATACATAGCAGTGATATTTTTCATATAAATCTAGATAACATGTTGATACATTTTTCGTGCATTATTTATTGGTCAAAATCAGATAAATCCTAAACCGGAGAGAGGGGCGTTCGTCATAGCACGCTTTACCATAGTAAACGGAGTTTTTAATTTCCGGAGCTTCGTCACTTCCGATTTGAAAAAGTGTTAATTGAAATGTGTACGGTCCTAGTGAACTCGTATCAACTATGTTGAGGTACCATAACAAAAATGTCTAATTTTGCATCTCTCTCTAAAATGAAATTTTATCATGAACTCGTCATTGTATAGGTTACCTACTACGATAAAAAAAACAGAAGATTGTCAAAACGAATTCACATTTTCTTTGTTTTTTTTCTTTTATATGAATGACGTTATAACAATTAATGGTGTACATGTCAAAGTAAATATTTTTGCATCAAGTTCATAACATTGTGCATCACGAGTCATTCATTTATCACACTAAACAGACAGGTCAAGTCAGAAATTGTTCGAGTAAAATGGTAGAATCTTTACTGAAACTTCCTACGGAGTTTTGGAGGGAAAATGGAAACACAGGTTCTTTTCTTTTGAATTGTTTGCACTCACGCACGTTCACGAACACTTAATAGTTAATAATCCACCATTATTACACATTAACACTCGAAGAAACACAAGTTTAGGAAATAATTCAAGACAGATAACCTGACGTCTCAAGATGGCTGCCAAAAATCCAAAAAATAAAATTATTTTTCAAAAGTTCAAACTTTTGATTTTAAAGTCCATTTGCACCAAAAGGGCCGTTAAAGTTAAGGCGAGAAAGGGTCGATTGCTTGTCATTACAGTTTTTCAAATATCTCCGCGAAGTGATATCTCGAAATGGATTTCGATTTAACATGGGTAAGTTTTTGTATACCTTGCCCATTTAATTATTTTTGAAAAAAAAAACACCTCGATGTTTAAAAATAAATCATTGCAACAAACGATCGCATTCTACGTCTAGAAGTCAGAATATTTTGCATGATGCTCGAATTTCGACCTTATCTTCCTCCTATATTTGAAAATATTATGTCTTAACATTCGAAGTAGATTCGAGTTTAAAATATTTTTTTAATCGATTTGAATATTTTGATTTGCCAAATAAACAATGTACGAGTTTAAAGAAAAAATTGCTTCAACATAGAGTGTGTATGTGTATTTATATGTCATTAGAGGGATTAGAGAAACATTTAATTGAGTTTTGCTGTCGAAAAGTTGTTGGATTAATAAAGGCGAAACCGTAACGTGGATTTGTCTTTGTAGAATTCAAACTAGAACAACATTATGTATATACTTTTTACAATAAAAAAAAATATTTTTATTTACGAAAGTATGTTTAAAAAACTAAATTATATTGCAATTTTCGTAAAAATGAAACCATTTTATCCATTGAGATATATACTAGAGGCGCAATAACGCTCCCAACGTGAGGCGAGTGAAGATCTGCCCACAGCCATAATTAAGCTTTCTGTCAGTTGGTATTTGACAGGACGTATATAAACTCATAATGGGCAAATATGTGGTTGAAAACGTGCAATTCTCGATCCCAAATGCACAACAAAAAAAGCGGGATTACGTTTCACACATAAATATATCCTTTCAACATCTATATTGTCCTTAAACAACAAAAAAACAAATAAAATTAGGGATATTTTTTACATTTAGTGTTGCTAGTAAAACATCGTTTCCCATAACCCGTATTATAATATAAAAAAAAGAAATATTTTATTTTTAAGTTTTAATTTCAACTTATATTAAACAATTAAAACATTGAACTTTATTTTATTTAGCTAAAAATGCATGCCTCTAAATATATTATAATCGACACTGAATAAAAATATCTAAAGAAAAAAAAAATTAGTGTGTGGAAAATTTTTAACTATACCGGCAACACTAAGATTGACATTGTCAAATCGTTTGAAACGGCCTACGGCTTTTTCATGTCAAATGTATGGGGTTTGCGCCTCTAGTTATATATCTCAATGATTTTATCACAGAATTTGTGACGGATTGCGAACATTTTGTAGCGCCATCTAGTGACAAAGGTAGACATAGACCTCATATCAATACTTAATTTGCAGTTTTGGCGGGCTTCTGGGGATGCGACATGCATATATATTATATTTCCTAGTCCATAGTTTTCTAGACTAGGTTTGATTGTATTGTGTGATACACAATGTTAATTTGACACCGGCAATTACTTATAATGCTTTAGTAAAAAAAGAAATGTATGTTAGGTTAGTAGATTATATGTATTTTTTTTTGTTTTATATGACGTTATAACAATTTGCCAATGTCAAAGTAAATATTTTTGCATCAAGTTAATAACATTGTGCATTACGTGTCATTCATTCATTACACCAAACAGTCAGGTCAAGTCTCAGTCATGTCAAAAATTATTCCAGTAAAGTGGTAGAATCTTTACTGAAACTTCCTAGGGAGTTTTGGAGGGAAAATGAAAACAGAGGTTCTCTTCTTTTGAATTGTTTGCCCACACTCACACACGTTCACGAACACTTAATGGTTAGTAATCCACCATTATTACACATTAACACACGAAGAAACTCAAGTTTAGGAAAATAATTCAAAACAGACAACCTGACGTCTCAAGATGGCCGCCAAAAACCCCAATATGTATGTTATTAAATTGAAATATAACATGTTTTATTATCGAAATATTAGATTAAACATGTATTGTAACTTAATCCTTGTTAAACAAAGCTTACATAATAGGTATTTGATACAATAGGGAACATTTTCGCTCAAACACGCTTTCAACATGTTCATTGATTTAGAAATTGTTTACCATTGCTGCATTTAGGTACTATCTGTCCGTTTTCGGTTTTAGGATTACACATTTTTTGTGTTTTTAATTTCATAGGAGCTCGACATCTGACCACACTCCACTTCATTGTATGATAGAGAGAGTGCCTAGTGGTACACGTTTGCCGAGACAAGACTACTTATTTGAGCGGCCGTGGTCTAGCGGTAAGACGCGTGAACTCACGATCGATGAGACCCGTGTTCGAACCTCGCTAATTCTGACCGGTACCAATGTAACTTTGTTATATGTACTTTGGACGCTCAGTGCCTATAGGCACTATTAAAGAGTGGTAGGTAGACCGATGATGGTTATTTGTCCTGTCTGCCGTCCTGGGGTAGTACCACCACTTTCTAATTTAACACCCGTGAAGTGACCTTGTCGCGTTTCGGGAATAGTTTTAAAGTAGCCAGGTATAGCGAGAGGGGTATGCACTGTCAAACTAGATGGTACGTGCTCATCTCCTCAAGCCGGCATAATGGAGGCGACTGCTGCCGCACAGGTTTCTCTGTAGTAGTAGTTAATTCCATTCATGGACCGCACTCTAGCTTTACATCAGGCGGAGTGTTGTCACATGCCGAGCTACAATAATAATAATATAAAAAATTTCGGAACAATAAATATCGGCAAAGTCACCTTCGCTATGCATGCCGGCTTGAGGAGACGTAGTAAAAGTTTATTTTACAGCCTATTATACAAAGTAATTTGATGTTACATACATTAAATATGAAAATGTTAATTTTCACTGGAAAAACAAAACGCTCTGTTTTCTTGTTAGATTTAATAAGAAAACATGTTAAAATAATGGATCCTGTCTCGGAGAGGACAGAAGGTATGTCACATAATCCTCTTGAGAATATAGGTGTCACAAAGTTACTTTGAAAAAAAAAACAGAAAAATAATAATAATGTAGTATTTTTTCTTAAAGTGGCACTGGTGGCCTATATTAAAAATGTATTTTAAAAAATTCAGAAATTGACTAATTTACAAAAGAAATTGAGAAACAAAAGGAAAAAAGAAAGAACATAGTGACGACGACTGGGGCCACTGTGTGCTGCGTTTCTCCAGTCGTCAGCCCTCATGTACCTCCACTGTGCTTACCATCAGGCCAATCGAGGTCACATATCGCCTCAATATAAAAAAAAATTCAATATGTTTATAAAAAACAAATTAATATCAATAAAAAAAATAGAACTAGATCGAATATAAATAGAATAACACAAAACGTGGTTTCCGATTTTATTAAATAATAATAATCTTTAGTTTTCACAAAAATAAACTATATACATGTAGATTACATCAAGATCATCAGTACAGACAAGGTCAAGAGTTCGAATTTTTATTACTGTGATGTAAATCCTTATTTAATTATCTACAACATAAATCTCCCTTCTTTTTTTCTTTAAACAAATGAAAATCGATTGTGTAATAACCACAGCGTTTTGTTATAAAATACGTTCCATAAATATTTATCACAAAAATAAAACACCAATACTTAAGTAATTTAATAAATTAGATAATATTAAAGGGCAATAACACATAGCCTAGTAATTTTCATCAATTGATATACGTAACAGTAAAACGCGCCCATATGACTAGATTTATAGGGCGCCACGACTCCGAGTGCGTGCTTTAATAAAAAGAAAAATCACAAAAGGTAATTTCAGCGAAGGGTTATTACGAGTATTAAATATATTATCCTTCTTCATTTTATACAATGTATGTTTGAAAATACTACATACCATAAATTATGTATATTAAAAGATTGCCTACGTTATCAATCAACCCATTGATTGCATGTTTTGTTTTCATAATTTTCATTAAAGTATGCTACCCAACATTATGTTATTAAAGTAAGTAGGTAATTGATATTTTATCGTTTTTACTTTGTAGCATAAAATATCTAAATATATTATTACGAGTATTTCAAATGAGCCATATTCCATTTTATTTTACAAAATTTTCCTATAATTTAAACTTGTAATTTTACATGTTTTTGATATCTTTGTTTGCCCCACATTAAACCAGAACTATCAGTCGCATTGGATTTTATTTTGCGTTAGAAAACCTGTTTATTGAGGAATTAGGTTTTCTTTTAGATTAACGTGACTATAAAAAGGCGTTAGATACATACACAGTAATGGATCTGTGATCTAGTTTTATAGCAAAATAATATTCAGAATTGTGTGCGTATACTCGAGGTAATAAGGGTGTAGACCTACATTCAGGAGGCGTGGGATACGAAGAGTTGTAAGTCAAAACTGTCAAGTTCACGCGGGCTCTCCGCCGTCAGCGAGCGCCGGACACACTCAGACAATAGCTTTTTGGCAGCGGTTTTTTTTGTATGTAGTCCACGAATACCATGAAGCCTGTAATTAAAGACAATGATTTTTAAAACGAAACAAACTCAGCATAAATAAAACAAGGTTCGCTTTCCGGAACATGATTACGTTGCGTATCGGTGAGTTCTTTGTTCAAAACATTTTTAGGTCTATTATTTTAGCAAAAATTAACATGTTTGATATAGAATAAAAACCAAAATAATTGGAACGGTGAATAAAGCCAGTTTTATAATGATATAACGCTCGATGTAAATAATAAATAACAAAACAATCGGAAATTTTAAAGATTATGAAAGCTAAATAACACCCGCAAAGTGACCTAGTCGCGTTCCTGGATCAAGTTATAAGTAGCCGGGGATAATTAGATGAGTCGGCTTCAAGTTAGCATATCGGATGTGCCGGCTCCTAGATATTTTCTATCTGCAGCGGCAGTTATCTTTGCTCAGTGGCAGAGTGTAATCGCATGCTCGAAAACCTTCATTCAGTCTCTAGCAATGGAAGTAAATTTCTTCTTTTTTCTTTTAGAAGTCTTTTTTCCAGATACACTAAAATTATCAGGCGTGACAATTGTATTGTATTGTATTGTAAATTATCAGGTTAATTGTTTCATATTATAAGTTAGCAAGGGTTCTCGTTTAAGGATCTTATAGGATAGAAGACACGCTAAAACGTCCCACGACCTCGCCGACAGTGGCCGACACATCTTCATTAGCCAGTCCCTAATGTCACTCAGGGGAAATTTACTTACTTTGGTACCACGTGTGCGTGGTGTGATTTTCTACAAGGAAATATACAACTAAGTGGGTTAAATTTTCTACAAGAACATTAACTTTGAATATGATTTCACGCACTTATCAGTGATTAACAAAACTGTAAATCTTACTACATAATGCACCGACATACAATCGTTATCTATTTAATAAATGAAAAATACTCATGTAATAGACAATATATAATCAAATAAATATTGGATCAGCTACAAACACGACACTTTTACTTAACAAACTGCAGGCCATTTTTTAAGAAATTTTCAATGGGGGTCACTTGTATATGATTCATCGATAAACGCGAAAATATTAACAATAAAATTTTCTTAACATTTTTACATACTATAACTCTAATTGCAGTTTGGAAAAAAAATATCAATAAAATATGCAGTTTTCACTTCTTTATTGCATTTTTTTTACTTAAAAAACAGTCTGACAGACTGCTAGATAGCTGCATTGCTACGATGCCGCCCCAGTAAATCCGTCATTAGATCTTCAGTTTATAAAAAATGGCGTTTATTATGTGAAAAATAGTGTAACAAATCGAAATTTAAATTGAATTAAATAGGTCAGACAAATAAAAGTATAATAAATTTTCTTTTGGTCTTTATGTTCTTTGTCAGTTTCAGACATTTTCGCGTTTATAAGTCCATTATGAGAATAAAAGCCTTAACTATCTGTTACAATTGGCATTTGTAATAACTTTTGACTTTTCTCTAAACAATGAACTCTTATAATTACTCAAATTTAAGTCAAGATTCTTAACTTTAATGAATTAATTTAGACTAATTTTAGATTGTTAACCCAGTTTGCCGTCCTAGGGTAGTACCACCACCAGTCTCAAACCCGTCGCGTTACGGGATCAGCTTGATAAGAGCTGTATAACATCATATAACATGAGGAGTAAGTATCAATCTGGATTGTGCACATTTGTCTCCTCAAGCCGGCATAGCGAGGGTGACTGATTTATCTGTACGAGTAGTAGCTGTTTCCGTTCATGGACAGCACTCTAGCTTTACATCAAAGCGGAGTGTTGTCATATGCCGAGCTACAATAAAAGTATACTCTAACTAAAAGCAACGGTAGCCTCCGACCTGAGGAGATTAGTATACACCAACTAGAATGACAGTGCACACTCCTCTAGCTATATCTAGCTACTTTCAAACTGCTCCCGAAACGCGACAAAGTTTTACATTCGAAAGTGGTGGTACTACCCCAGGACGGTTGACTGGGCAAATACCCAATCAGCCTGTCTACCACTCTTTAATAGTACCTATAGGCACTGAGCGTCCAAAGGACGTATAACAAAGTTACATTGGTACCGGTCAGAATTAGCGAGGTTCGAACACGGGTTCATCGATCGTGAGTTCACGCGTCTTACCGATAGACCACGGCCGTTCTATTGAATGTATGTAAAGTTACTTACATAGGATATTGAACATTAAACAAGGATAATGAACACTAGGATACGCATCTCAACACGTACAGCCATGCATTTAAAGCAGTTATGTATATTAAAAATATAAAGAAATATTCAGACAGAGTAGTTTAAAACGTCATAATTTTGGTAAAAATATAATTGATATTATTAATTCCATGTCATTTAATATTAAGAAAAATGTATATGACCCATATTAATTTCAATAAAGCAGCTTTGCAACATGAAAATGCTTCTTCGGGTGCCCTGTCGTTTTGTAGGCTTAATTATCGTTTATTTTTGCAAAAATGGAAATATTTTATAGGTTTCTTAATTAAAAACAACAAAATTAAAATGCGGTACTATATGTAGGTACGCAGAAGTTATAATGAAGTTTAAAATGTTACTTATTTTTGAACGTTGCACTTTTTTTTTATTTTACGAAAAATTCTTCCAAGTTTTAGTACCAATAATAAATATAAGCTCTATTCTTTAAAGAATTTTGCTGTTTACAATAAAAGACAAAGTGATTTTAATGGTCTCTACGGGAAGCATATTTGGCACAAGTCTGGTTTTAAGATAACATCGTCGCAGTACTGGATTATTTCTTGGCACAAAATGGCTATTCTGGACAAACAATTCCATCATGAATATCATTCACATTAGATGTTATGAATATCGGATTTATTACAGCAAAACATACTTTTTATATTCATTTAAAGTTGGCCGGTTAAGCAGATGTCCCAAGTTATTTTTTTTTATTGTAGCTCGGTGTATGACACCCCGCCTCGTGTAAATAAATATAAAGTGCGGTCCATGAACGGAAACAACTGCTACTACAGATAAATCTCTACAGGCAGCAGTCGCCTCCACTATGCCCGCCTGAGCTATGCATCATCTAGATTGACAGTGCACACTCTTGTAGCTGCTGCTTGCTGTAGCTTTACGTCAGGCGGTGTGTTGTTATTTGTTGAGCTACAACAAAAAAAAGTCTTTTGCGATCCGTTCATTTGCATAAAAGATTTATATAATAACAATTTAGTATTGTACGTCAAATGTCATATTATTTATATTTTTATACTGTGTATTTAAAGCTGGCAATATAGTATGAGATAGAGAGAAGCCACCGTAACTAACAACCCCAATCTCATAGCTAGAGCACCTGGGCTAGCACACGGCGTATTATTGGTGCTATAAATTGCAACAAACTCCGCCACACCGCGACTTATTACCCTATGATTCTTACAGAAGCGAAATTAAATCTTTGTTTAAAAAGTTTTTTAATTTAATTTCTATTAAATTATTAATATTAGGTGCTTACATATCAAATTGGCGTTTTTCGTACTGGCCACTTTAATCACGATTTTCTCCTCTTTGGTAAGGAATTCCAAATTCAAATTTTCACAGCTATTTACTCATGTATTTATCCTTCGATGACCGTCATTCATTTGTTTTTTTTCTTCTGTTTTTTTCTGTTTGCGTCACTCATTTTACAAAATGGAAAACTTAAAATATCGCATTATTTACGAGTACGAGTTCCGCCGTGGCACTAGTGCTGCGGAAACGACTCGAAGGGTGAATGATGTGTATGACGAACATGTCGCAAAAGAAAACACAGTTCGTTTTTGGTTCCAACGTTTTCGTTCTGGAAATTTCGACCTGCAGAACAAGCCCCGTGGACGGCCTGAGACCCAAGTTGATAATGAAGTATTGAAGGCTATTGTGGAAGCGGATCCATCGCAAACCACGTCCGAGTTAGCTGCAGGCTGCGGTGTTAGTGATAAAACTGTTTTAATTCACTTGAAGCAAATTGGGAAGATTAAAAAGCTTGAAAGGTGGGTACCTCACGAATTGACTGAAGCAAACCGGCAAACGCGCGTCGACTGCTGCGTTACATTACTGAACCGGCACAATAATGAAGGTATTTTAAACCGAATCATTACCTGTGATGAAAAATGGATTCTTTACGATAATCGAAAGCGCTCAGCGCAATGGTTGGATCCTGGCCAACCAGCCAAATCCTGCCCCAAGCGAAAATTAACCCCAAAAAAGTTACTTGTAAGCGTTTGGTGGACTAGTGCCGGTATTGTTCATTACAGTTTTCTCAAATCTAGCCAGACTATTACGGCTGATGTCTATTGTCAGCAATTGCAAACCATGATGGAAAAGCTAGCGGCTAAACAACCTAGGCTGGTCAATCGCTCCACGCCACTGCTGCTTCACGACAACGCTAGACCACACACTGCACAACAGACGGCTACCAAATTAGAAGAGCTTCAATTGGAATGTCTAAGACATCCTCCGTACTCCCCGGACCTTGCTCCAACAGATTACCATTTTTTTCGAAATTTGGACAACTTCTTGCAAGGGAAAAAATTCAACTCTGATGGGGCAGTCCAAATCGCCTTCACAGATTTTATTGATTCCCGTCCGACTGGTTTTTTTAGTAAAGGGATCAATGAACTACCTATGAGATGGCAAAAGTGCATAGAAAACAATGGTTCATACTTTGATTAATTAAATATATTATATTTAAAAATATTCGACTTTTTGTTCCTCCCATACAAAACGCCAATTTCATATGTAAGCACCTAATATATATTCTAGGTATTTACGTCTTGCTGGGACCCTTGCTTGGGCCGGGACCCACAATCGAAGAGACGTGTATTTATGTATTTCGTTGCTTAGTGTATAAAATAAACCCAGTCTGGGATGCCGTGTGTCCCACCACTTTTAAGTGTAACAGTCGTGAAGTCGTGAAAAGTGTGCCCTGTTTATGGATGGTGCATGTTCGTATCCCGAAGTCGGAATAGTGGGGAGGACTGCTCCCTACAGAAATTTCTTTTGTTGTTGTGACGCTATGTAAAACTACTTTTTAAAAAAACTTTAGAAGAAAACTGGTACCGTGGAAAGTGTTTTTTTTTTTTTAATTTTCGGACAATTCAAAACACGAGTGTTATTCATAATATAAACACATGTAATGTACATGCAATTCAGAGTAACACCTGGTGTCGTAGGTTGGCAATAATTGGTGTAATAAATCACGAGGTAGCCCGCGCAATCGCAACTTATTGCCTCCTGCCTAACACCGGCATGTGACAATTAAATCACACATAAACGCTCAAGTACAACTTAGTACATGCCGAACATATCTTCAGATACCTACTACAATATAACTATAGATAGATAAGCAAATACTAGCTGCTTGTATAATAAAAAAAATGGCTGCAAACATATTGAAACGCACGCCAATATTTAAAAAAAAACATGATAGTAAGCTCGATAAAATATTTTTTATTATTATTATTGTTCATTTAGAATTTACATGCAACGGTGAGATACACCAATTCTTACGTTAAGAATTTACACAATTCATAAAATAAAGGAGAAAGAAGCATTTTTGGGCCTACTTGGTACCTAACAGTTTGGTAACAAAACAATATTCTAAAATAATATCTTATTTCTTTTTTAATTCATTTTAATTATATCAACACATCATTTACCAATCAAAAGACAATGTTTAATTACATAAAAAACAGATATAATCAATTATTAAAGCATTTATTATAATAATAACCTCAATAATGCATCAGAAAACATCTAAGAAAACATCTATTTACTCAATAACCCGAGTGAAAAAATTAAAACTGAATGGTAATAAGGAAATAGATTTATTTTTCTACAAAATTAACTACAAATAATCGTGAAACTCGAGAAAAAAATTGTGGGCCCATTTCTCTTAGACGAATGGGCATTCTCCTTTAAATACTAAAATCAGGCATTAAAATTTGTTTTTTAGGATGACACGACATGTGACTTCGACTGGTGGGTTCAGGTTGAAATAAAAGAGATGCTTCCGGATTCTTAACAGACCATTAACAGAATATTTTCTTAACAGACCTCTAATACATATTTTTGACAACTGCCATAGACTTTTTTTTTTTGTTAATTCTGCCATTCTGGGAAGGCAAAGGGAACAGAGCCCATACAGCCATAGACTACAGTCGACGAGGCAAAGATGTTGGGCACAGTGGAGCTCCATGATCACTGACGACTAAAGAACCGCTTACACGATGGGTCCAATCGCCGGCCTGAGAAGAAGCTTTTTAATAAATACTAACCTTAAAATCTGTAAAAAGATTGAATAAAAAATATTATGTTAAACAATTTCATGAAATTTCGACAGTCATATAAACTTTAAAATTTTTGAAATAAATTACGGTGTCGCATAAAAACATGCGTGCGCAATAAAATGGCTTTATTTTCGGGTGCCGTTATCATTAAGGTGGCGCTGGTCGTAACCCCTTGATACCCCGTCGTAACTTGTTTATAGTATGCATAAAATTAGAAAGTGGTATGTGTTAATTAAATATTCAGCCTTTTCTATTAAAATATATATATAAAATAGAAAAGAGCGGCCGTGGTCTAGCGGTATGACGCGTGTACTCACGATCGATAAGACCAGTGTTTGGACCTCGCTAATTTTTACCGGTACCAATTTAAATTTGTTATATGCACTTTGCGTGCCTATAGGTACTGGGGTAGTACCACCACTTTCGAATGCAACACCCGTGAACTGACCTTGTCGCGTTTCAGAAGCAGTTTGAAAGTAGCCAGGTATAGCGAGAGGGGTGTGCACTGGTGATTCTAGATGGTGCATACTCGTCTCCTTCTGACTTCCTCCGTCGTCTTCATCAGGCCGGTATAGCGGTGGCGACTGCTGCCCGTAGAGATTGCGCTATAGTAGCAGATGTATCATGGACCGCGCTCTAGCTTTACATCAGGCGGAATGTTGTCATATACCGAGCTATAATAAAAATTATATATATTATGTATTAGTACGGTCCATGAGCAGAGTCTCTGTCGATGTACATCAGACTTGAGGAGATGAATATGCACCGTCTGGTTGACAGAACACTCTCCTTCCTCCTTATGCCAGTTTACTCGTAAAGTGTTGAGGTACTATCCTGGAAGGGCATCATTAGTCTCTTTACTAATCTTTAAAACACATAGTATATACGAGTACTATTACCAAACGCTGTTTTGTTAGCATTTATTTTCCCAAATAGATTTAACATGTTATTATTTCCTCAGACTGTAGGTTCAATCCTCAATCTTTCACGTTGAAAGCGGTAAAAACGCAGAGGTATATTGGCCCGAGCCCGCCGCACACCTTCGTCAGTGTCAATTAGAGAGCTCCGAAAAAAGTAGATGCTGTCAGGAACAAAATTATGTACATCTCTAAAGGTTAATTAGGAAATTGTTAATTTTTTTTATTCCGGAAAATCCTTGACATTTCATATTTATTCATAATGTAGTAGGGTCTATCAGACATGTCTACGTGTATTTTTAGAAGATATTTTGGTACATTCGACAGATCCACATCTCTATGACAGATTTTGAATAATTACTTTGTATCGTTTATTTACATCTAATCATATTATCGACATAAATACATGTGAAAAAGTGACCAGCGTGTTGGTTTATTTAATACATGACTTGTGTGATTTACTCCGGTCACTTGAAGTTGATCCGGTAAGTGTTCTGTACAATATGGATAAAGCTAAACGTCGCAACGGGACGCTCTCGACTCCCCGAGAAGGGGTCGGGTGAAATCTGATACAGACACATTACAGGCATTTACCATTTTCATCACGTAATAAACCGCTCTTTAATCCCAAATCAATTCTCCAAAAATTTTATGCCAAAAATATTCGACGACTTGAAAAAATATATAAGCAATAATAAAAATGCCTTTTTTCACAAATTAATAAATAAAAAGAGCGGCCGTGGTCTAGCGGTAAGACGCGTGAACTCACGATCGATGAAACCCGTGTTCAAACCTTACTAATTCTGACCGGTACCAACGTAACTTTGTTATATGTACTTTGGTCACTCAGTGCTTATGGGCACTATTAAAGAGTGGTAGGCAAATTGATTATGGTTATTAGCCCAAACTGTCGTTCTGGGGTAGTACCATCACTTCCGAATGTAACACCCGTGAAGTGACTTTGTCGCGTTTCGGGAATAGTTTGAAAGTAGCCAGGTATAGCGAGAGGAGTGTGCACTGTCAATAGATAGTACATGCTCGTCTCCTCAAGCCGGCATAGTGTAGGCGACTGCTGTCCGCACAGGTTTCTCTGTAGTAGCAGTTGTTTCCACTCTAGCTTTACATCAGGCGGAGTGTTGTCACATGCCGAGCTACAATAAAAAAAATTGCGTAATGAACATACCACTAAAAAAGATCTATTTTTTTTACAAATTATTCGAATGTTGGATTTGTTCTTAATAAATTATGATGTAAATTGAAAAACAGAATATGCGTGCACAAAGCGGAGGACATGAGTTTGGTTCCCACCCCAGTTCAAGTAACTTTGGTAACTTTAAAAAATGACAACCGAGCTTTTAATTTTTTTTTTTTTATTTTTTTTTTTTTTATTGTAGCTCGACATGTGACAACACTCCGCCTGATGTAAAGCTAGAGTGCAGTCCATGAATGGAAACAACTGCTACCACAGAGAAATCTCTACCGGCTGCAGTCGCCTCCACTATGCCGGCTTGAGGAGACGAGCATGTACCATCTAGATTGACAGTGCACACTCCTCTCTTATACCTGGCTACTTTCAAACTATCCCCGAAACGCGACAAGGTCACTTCACGGGTGTTACATTCGAAAGTGGTGGTACTGCCCCAGGACGACAGACTGGACAAATAACCATCATCAGTCTGCCTACCACTCTTTAATAGTGCCTATAGGCACTGAGCGACCAAAGTACATATAACAAAGTTACATTGGTACCGGTCTTTAGCGAGGTTCGAACACGGGTCTCATTGATCGTGAGTTCACGCGTCTTACCGCTAGACCACGGCGCTCAAAATTGAGCGGTATTTGTTGATTGATATTTGTTGAAATTTTATTATTTAAATAATTAAAAAAATTGTATTCTAATTATAATTATTGTTTATTACTAATTACTTTCAAAACAAACGTAGATTTTGTAGAATATTGAATATATTCCTCCTAAGAAAATTCAATTTGGATTTACAGATTACAGTTTTTCAAGCCTTTTATAGGGTAGGGACTGTTGCAACTACCCGCAGACTATAGCAAAGCCTTACAGCACCGGATACGTCTCGGATAAATTGAATTAAGAGACATAAAGGTTTCTTGAGACACACCATAAATCTCTAAACTTAAGTTATTCGAACTGAGAGGCGGAAGATTCGACTTCACACTAGATCCGTATTACGATCCCTGAGAAATATACATATATAGGAGATATATATATTTAAACTGGAACATACTATTATTACATTATTAAAAACATCACTAATAAATACAAAAAAATATATTGAAAATGACTACCAGACATTAAGGTCCATTTGCACCAACAGGCCCGTTAGAGTTACTTTAACTATTACTTTTTACCGTAACGTAACCGTTAAACGTTTACTCCACACGCGTTGTCGTACCCAGTCGTCGACTATAACGCCTCAAAAAGGTGCATTTGATGCGATTTTCTTGCTTCCTCATGTTTTTTGATTGCTTTGTTGATTTTTTTTTTATTTATTTTGACAAAAGTCTAGTAGTTTTTAATCTGTTTAAAACATGTTAGCGTAAAATCGAAGAAAGAATTTAATTTTAAAAAATCCTATACAGATTTATTCTAGCCTCAAAATCCAGACTATGATCCTTTGAAGAAATTTCGTAATATTTTGTAGTTTATGACTTCTCCTCGCTGACCAATTTCACCTGAATATGCATTTTAATTAAATCAAGACAATCCTATTTAATATAATATAAAATAGTACAAAAAGAAAATCAAATAGGAAATCGTTTAAAATAGATATATAAAGTTAAAAACCAAGGCAACGATTGAAGGTAATTTTGTAGTCTTAGAAATCTTTATCTCTCTCGTAGAGTAACAAATTGAGCGTTCCCCTCACATACGAGGATAAGAAGTAACCTGAAGTCAAGGTACGTGAGCGAATACGCTCGACTTCCAACTTTCAAAACTTGAACCTGTTACTGAAGTTGTTAAGACTCCTCACACACATCGATTTAAAAGTTTCTGCTTTGTTAATCGTTCAATTCGAATCTTTGAATTTCGACATTCTTTATTTAAACATCCATTTTAGAATGCCAACTTACACATTAGAGTTGTTAAGACTCTGACGAACATTGGTTAAAAGTTAAAAGTTTTGTTAATCGTTCAATTCGAATTTCGAAATGCTTTAGCATCCATTTTAGAACGCCAACTTGCACAATAATTATCTAAGTTCTTGTTCTATAATAATTATAATACTAATAAACACGCATTAATTCGCTATCTACTTATTGAGTATCAGGCCAAGGATAACGCAAACACCCAGATATAAAACAAATACCTACATTTCGTTATAAAATATTAATAAGTATTTACAAATAAATATTATAACTAAAAATTTAAATAAACCGGGAATCTAACCCAGGACTTCTATTAATTAGACCGGCACGTTAACAACTCCGTCACAGATGCCAAAGAAAGTTAATATCTATTTATTCATATTGCAAAATAAATACAGCTTACAGATGACTTCAATATCTATTGAAAATAAAAATAAAGACAAAATAACAAATATTTCTACCAAAATATTGACACCAAATCAGGATCCGTGAAAATCTCCGCTAGCCTTTAGTAAATGGCACAAGTACAGAGAACGAAGGGCCCGTGTCCGGTTTCCGGACTTCTTCCCGCCCGTCCGAGATTCAATTTAGTTCGAAGAGAGGCCCGCGACAAACTTCATTGATTGTTTCTATATTCCGGTCACAGTAACTTAGTACTGAATTCGCAATTTAATGGAGAATTAAATTTCTTTTCCAATCTTTATTATACTACCCGCTTTAGGTTTCGATATAGAAGCGCTGAAGACTAAGATAAATTAAATTTTCAGTCTCGCCGCTACCACGAATGTCTGCAAGTTTTCAAAACGTTAGGTTATAAAATAACGTGATAATAAAACGGATAAAAATATTTTAATTACTTGTTTAAAACAAGTTAATAAAAACTTAAGAGAAAATTAAACTTTTTAACGTTTGTCTTCTTAAAAAAAATTAAAATAAATAATAGAAAATTAGGAAATAATATTTGTTTGCCGATAATCAAGCGAAAGAATAAAAAGTTTAAAATATTACATTGTAAACTATTACATAACTATTTAGTCCTACATATACAACGTCCTATTTTAGTTAAATAGGTAATAATATAAATATTTAAGAGCCACTAGACCCAAGCTACTTAAAATGAAGATATAGTATTAATGCGTCCGGTTTCCGGCCTCGTTTAAATCTATTGGTTGATATAATAAGTTTGTAAATATTACGAATATTACTTGATATTTTTTTTCAAATTACTACAAAAAAAAATTATATATTATCAGTTTAACAGTTTACCTACAACAAGAATTTTTCTTACTCCTTGCCGAAGCAGTTAGTAGTCAGTGATTCTATTTCCGTGTTAAAACAAGTTGTCCCCCACATATGTGAGCTTTCCGCCGGCGCCAAAGTCTCACAATAGCAAGCCTTCGTGATTTAGTTTTATTGTCATGCACCCTCGATCCCTTGCTCAGCTACCAGATTATTCTCAACGAACAATGTACATACCTATACGTTGATTTGTCACAATTTCATTACTCTATTCTTTCATATAGAGGTAGCTACTATATGAATATATATTCTAATAGCAGTCCGATACCAACTGTTATCATAGAGAAATGTGTGCAGGCAACAGCTGCCTCCTCTATGCCGGCTTAAGTGGGCAATTGTATGCGAACTCTTGGTACAACCAACACACTCGTATTAGTGCCCACCACGCGTTTAAATTTAAATACATATAATTGTACATATATTTTTTGAAATAGGTAGTACGAACTCACCTTCACATTTGACCTGTTTGTATGAATTACCACCCAGTTAGCAATAAAGGGGTATTTGAATTTCGATAACCTTTTATAGACGACCCTCGTGCTTGAGCCCCGTGACGAGGGGATGATAAAGGGAGCTATAACGCAACCTTCACGTGGGTATGAGCGGTTTACCTTGCATTGTAAAGTGGCCTCTGTACTGGCCGAGGCCATCGAATAGCAATTTCGTAGCCACCGCCACTATTATTACCGGTACTATAATACCAAGTCGCCGACTCTGTTTACTGGTAAAACACACTTCGTTGAGCCAAATTAGATGTTCCTTAGGACTGCGGCAATAGTTGCGTTAACCTGTAATTTAAACATTGTTATAACAAAAACTAATATTTTGGCAATAATAATTTCTGTGTCTATTAAATATTCGAGTTTAATTTTTTTGAAAGTTAAAAAAAAGCAAATAAAACGTTTTGCGAAATGAGCTGTTATTTAAGCAAAACTGGGATATATGACATTCGATTTATTTCTGTAAATTCTAACACTAACCTCAAAAATTGATAGGCAAACAGTATCGTATATCGGGGACTATAAAAATTGTTCCGCTGAAATCATAAAACGATCTGTTCCGGCGATGAATCGCCGCTGTTAACCCATATCGTACAAAACGGCCGACACTTCGACCAAAGAGACGATCTTTTGCCCAGACGTGACCAAACGAGCCAATAAAATCTTACCAAAACGTTTGCTACTGTCCAATACCTACTGTAAAAATTGTTGAACGTGACAACGACGCTTTCGATGTTTTGACCTTCTCTCTACTCGATATACCTACCTATAGATGTTGAATATCTTTTAGTTAAGTTTAGTATAAATAATATCGACAAAGTTAACAAATCCACTTTAACACATTCCTTCCGAGAACCACTCGCTCGCCAAGAAAGAATTACGACTCGAGCGTATTTTCTTAAAAGATGACAACGAAATGAGCGACTGATGCGACAGTTCGAAGGCGGATAACAATAAAACTAAATCATCGGGAAGTTATCTATCTTCTATCCGACGTCCCCGGAAAACGAGTATGTGCAGGAAAATGTATTACATTGGATAAGATGTTTAATGATGCAGTGCAGCGGCGCGGCGGCGTTGAATTTCAGCTTTTCTGATTTGATCTTAAATAATACATTCAATGTCAATTAGTAATATCAGGCCGGCATGGCTGCTGCCTGTAGAGATTTCTCTGTAGTAACAGTTGTTATACCGAAGAAAAAAAACACGCTCAAACAGTTAAACAAGTCTTGATCATATTAACGGCAGATTGATTGATTATTATATGGGCTAGAATATATTATCGGATACTTTTTTATGTGCGTTAGATTGTCCATTTATTGAGGAAGAGTTTGTTTTTAAAACGTAGACTATACTATTTTAACTGTTCTAAAACATTCCCTTGGGATGGATCGGGAATGCTAAACACATAATACTAATTATACGCATACGAAGTTGTGGAATACAGTTGTATATTACACTGATCTTTGTAAACTAAAATAATATAATATATCTTACATACATTTTAAAAGTATGTCTTTTTAGTTAGACGTCATAAAATCTTATGATATTTTATCGAGGATGGCATTTCACAAATTACCGGTCCCATTAATTTTCCATTAGCGATAATTGGGACCCAGATTTAAGGTTAAAAACAGTAAAAGGTCGCTTTGATCCACTTCATATTTCAGATAAAAAATTGTTTACCTACGAAATACCAGACGTTTTTATAAAATAATTCTTAAATTCACTAACAACTTTTAATAAATATCAGTGAATCGTAAATTGTATTTATAAAATCAAGTTTTTCTTTATATAGATTGCAACATGACTATTATATTCCCAGAATAAGGTAATATCAAATATTTTTCTATAACATACATTTGTAATAAAAGGTAATTTAATCTGACACATAATCGTTCTGAAATGAGCAAATGTGAAGATGAATGGCCGTTTGATATAATTATTACCGAAATTAATAGGCATCAGATAACAGTGGGAACTCGTTTTTCTTCTCCCTTCATAAATATTGCCGACCATTCGTCTATAGCCTAATATAAATATGTACAATATCATTAGCTCGCCAACCTGAAATAAACTTTTTAAAAGATTAACTCAAACCATTTTGTGATGCGTTTTTCTATTGGTTCGGTATGATGATGAATAGTCTTTCGGGTATGACTCTCGTAAAGTTTCCTAGTCGCGTTTTGGGATCAGTTTCGAAGCAACGTTGGCCGCTCGTTATGCGTGAGGTGGTTCAAATCACTGCAGCCACTCAATATCTCCCAAGAAGGCCTACTCTTTACGTTCCTTCGCACCAGGTATAACGGGTCAAATTTGACAGTGCACGTTCGTCTCCTCGACCTGGCAAACCGAGGCAGTTTGCTGTCTGCATACATTTCTCTGTGGTAGTGGTTTAAGTTAACAATAAAAACATATAGTAAAATATACATTATCAATATTATATTTTTAAACTTGTGTCGGCAACCAGACAGAAATAAAAGAGGCTTCTGTGCGGTCACTATGAAATACGTCGCTAACTCCGTTCGAACTTCGCCCCCTTCAGTACATTTGTCATTCAATTTCTTGGCAGTGACTGCAGCAAGATTATTAATGTTAAGAGTGTGCTGTTGAACAGATAACGTGCAGAATATATATTCAATTGAAGATACATATATATATTAATTTGTTATTTAGTCTAAAATTTTAGGAATAATGATTTATAAAATTAGATTTTTTTAACGTATAACACATCTAGATTTATCATTGATTTATTGTTAAATCTAATTAAAATCATTGTACACTCTCATTATTTGTTTTGCTAACTGATATAAATTGACAATATATTTTCTTAAATTTAGGCTTTCGCGAAACAAAGTGGATAAAACAAAGTTTTTGTCCAACACACTAGATCTTTTATTCAGGCGCTTCTGTTATTTATTTTACATTGAACGCTAACTTCTCTTAAGTTGCGCTCAAAGTTTGACACTCACAACTTTGTAGCTTAAAACACTTTACTCGTTTGCACTTTCTCAATTAGGCATTACGTTTTGATCGTTCGATTTTTCTTTTCTATTGAATCATAATGATAAATAATAAATCATAATTAGGGTTGCTAACTCAATGTTGAGGTAAGTTAGGTCGTAAACTAATGTCTAGTAAAATGAATAGATAGCACTAACTAACAGTTCCTAATGTGTCTAAGAGTAGGGAGCTTATATACATTCCTTAAACTATCGTAATAAATCGTAGTTTTTAAACAGTTATTTTGTCAAGAATTGGAGAGTTAGTACACATTATAATCAAGGAAAGATTGAAAAACCAGCCTTAAATATAAATGGTATATATAAATGGCTGCGGAAAAAAAACGGAAAAATATAAGGTGTTATTCTGTAGATTGATAGCTATTAAAAAAAGGGTGACAGAAATGACGAATCATGACACTAATTACTGATCATGTTTCTGGGTTCAATAGAGATATTTGGAGATGTGTTATCGGTCGGAACCCTAACTACCCACCAAAGACGCAGAGTTATAACAATGTGTATTTATTAATATATTTTTTATTTTAAAATCAAAACAATGAAAGCGTTAAACGAAACAGGGACAAATTACAGGCGCTGTACAGGATTTCCTAAAATAAAAGGGTCTTCGAAGCCTCTCTAATTCAATTTGAACTGCAAGAAGACGCGAGAGAAACTTGCTTCCCTACACTAGGCCGAAACAAGTACCGGTGTAATCCTTCAAATCCAAATTAGATTTTCTTTCACTGCCATCCACTATTCACGGGATTCCTGGCTTGGCTCTTCGCGTCGGAAACATCCGCTTCACCGTGGAGTGGAACTCGTATTACTGTTCCTGGGAAATTGAAAGAAGGGCGACGAAAGTGGCAATAATACCGGGGAGGTATTTGTCAATATATACTATTGACTCTACATTCCCCTTTCCGATTATTAAAAGGTATATGGAATACCTACTTATAATATTTATTTCGTAAATAATAGTATTATTTTGTATGTGAGTTTGTTTAGTTGGATTAGAGTGATAGGCCATTAGTCTGCCTGGTCATTAGCCCAGTCTGCCGTCCTGGGGTAGTATCACCACTTTTGAATATAACATCCATGAAGTGATTATGTCTCGCTTCGGGATCAGTTTGGAGGTAGCCAGGTATAACGAGAGGAGTCACCGTCAATCTGAATGCTACACATTAGTCTCTTCGAGCCAGTATAGCGGAGGCGACTGCTGTCTGTAATAATTTGTCTGTAGTAGCAGTTGTTTCCGTTCATGGGGCGCACTCTAGCTTTACATCGGGAGTGTTGTCATATGCCGTGCTACAATAAAATAAATAAATAAATCATTGTTAATACAAAAATTAAAAATAAAAGTCTGTGTCGGTAATGAATAGGGTGTACAAATATCGGGACAGAGTTAACAGGGTGTAAGTCGATAGCAGGACAGGCAAAGTTGCGTGCCACATAGCACTGAACTGCTGAACATGGTGTCGCACGCACTGAATTTAGACATCACTTCACCAACAATACAATAAACATTGTTAACTAAATACTCATTGTTGTGTATTTATGATAACCAGCATGTTTCAGCATATTTTAGATAAATGCTTTTGTAATTAAATTTTCTTTAGCGTATTTCCTCTTGTTTTTAGAAAATTTAAATTGTAAACATTGGCGTGATTACGTGGTAAGCATGATTTTAATTAAATTTAGCAAAAAAATATGTCAAACGTGTACAAAATATTACTAACCAGGATGATTGACGATTTTTAATAAAATTACGCGCAGTACGGGAACGGAAAAATATTCCCCTTTGACACGTTCGGTCGAGAATCATGCTCTTCATTTGAGGCCTTGTAATCTTTTATCTCGGTAACGATATTAAATTTTTCTTTGATAAATCGTGTATAGTATAGCGAAGACTGAAGTAATTTTTGTTTTTTTTTTTCTTTTAAATATTTAATTGGAATTATTTTTAAAAAATCCGAATAGTTAAAAAAACCTTGCCCTGAGGCTTAGCTTAGAAGCAGCTAGGTATAAGGAGTATGCCCTGTCAATCTTGAGCGACTGAACCGCACTGAACGACCAAGCCACTTTAACATCCGGCAATCTGTGGTCGCAAGCCGAACTACTCGTACTAATAATAAATCATCTAATATATTTCGCATTACATAAATATCAAGTTACTATTTTCAGAAAAACAAATTCAATTCATATAGATATGTAATCTGGAGTAGGTGGTATTGCGTTGCAAATTTTCTTAATTGACAGTGACGAAGGTTTTCTTACATGGACCTGACTTGAAGATACATTTACGTAAAAACATTTTATCACGTAAAAGGTAAACCAGTCGTCGGTTTATCACTTATTTCTATAAACGTTTTAGCATTCTCGAGTGAGAAATCACACTAAAAATACGCATCCACATTTACTCGTGTGCCAAACTTTGAAACAAGAGTTTGCTATTAAATTTTCTTCTACGACCCGATTCTATCCTGCATTAGTAATGATTTTAGGGTAATTTATACAAAAGACAGATTGATAAAATTATCAAATATAGTATCAGGGTGTGTATCACCTACGACTACTATAAAAATAAAATTCTATCATCATAGGTTTTTATAGAAAACTTATACTTACAAATAAAAAGGTACGAAACGTAAATATCAATATTCCAAGAGCACCTCTATTTAAGATATTTCCTGTCTCAGTGACGATAAGTAGAACATTGAAGGCAGGTTTTCTCGATGGCGCCTCAGCGGAAGTCGTTGTCACGTCACGTGGTGGAGTCGGCGGCTACGGTCGGAAGTGACGTCAAGTCTACAGGATCGGGTGTCATCGTTACGGCCTTACTTGTGTTGTATTATTGTTGCCTGAACCATTTTACTTAACTATCTATAATATTTTTTTCGAGATATTCTTTATCTTGATTTAGGGGTATTTCTGAACGTATTCACTGAATATTACATTTATCTATTTCCACTCGGAGTTTTACAAGAATTTTATTTATTTATATTTCAATAGCTCACCGCTATATATAAGGTATCAGCCTGGTGTTAAATCAAAGTACGGTCAATAAGTGAGGATGACTGAGGGAAACCACAAAAAAATACATGTCGCCGCCCCTATGCCGACTATTCACACCCTTCTCGGCTGTTTTAAAAATATATTCAATGTTAAATTGCTTTTTTTTAAGTCGTTGTTTCAGTAACGGTTGTCCTTATGGGTAGTGTAACGATTATTCCCTCCATTGTGAGAGATCCCGTGGCCCGTGCCAAGACCCCGCTGTGAAAGAGCTAAACTTACAAAAGTTTCCGACTTGTTCAAATGGCCGGCTTTTGTTAAAGGACGAGTTATTGTTCGAGACAGATTGCGGTGCTGTTCACTATCGTACACTATCCCCAATTTGTACTGGATAAAAATATGTATTTTTCTCAATTTTATTAAGTTCCAGTTGTCAAAAATACAAAATTTCAGCAAACAAGCGCTACATTTTACGAATAATCCCAGGTATAGCGAGAGGAGTGTGCACTGTCAATAGATGGTACATGCTCGTCTTCTCAAGCCGGCATAGTGTAGGCGACTGCTGCCCGCACAGGTTTCTCTGTAGTAGCAGTTGTTTCTATTCATGGACCGCACTCTAGCTTTACATCAGGCGGAGTGTTGTCACATGCCGAGCTACAATAAAAAAAAATCTCGGTATGTATTATATTTTCAAGTATCTACTCCAGCATCAGGGTCCTAATAGAGTCTACGTCACGCCAGGAACATACTCCACTAATCCCCATACCAAACGCCATCCAAATCAGCCGTTTAGTCGTATTTGGGAGAACAAACAACCAAACATTTCTCATTTAAATAATATTTATCTATTCAACTCTTATATTAATTAATAAAAAAAATTGTTCGTCGGCCAATAGGGTTGATAAGGCGGCGTCGCGTCGGGCAGACGTAGTTCGCGGCTGGGCGCGTCGGTCGTCACGGGCTGATTGTTACACCAACGTTTGTGTTCGCGTCCGCCCAAACGCTCTAAGAATTCCGTATCAACTTTCTTAACTTTCTTTCATAATAAAGTTAAAAGAATCACATCACAAAAACACAACTATAATAAAAATAAATAAATATATAACTTAAGAATGGTGGCTGTTGTTAGCAAGCAGGCTACTTCATGTGACCTAGTCGTAATGGAGAAGACGGATGAGAGGAATGTGTACTGTCAACAATATTCGCCTCATCGATGCCGGCATAGAGTAGGTGCAGGCTAGCTGTAGTCATAAACGACTGTCGTAGCTGACCATGGCCTGCACATTAAATTAGCTACTATTAAAAAAACTTGCTATAGCTTCCTACACAGATATGCTTTTCTATTTATGTTAAGTATTTTTATAACGATTTAAACCAGGTGTTGGTTGAAGCAATAATCGTGTGCATTAAATCGACTTGAAATATAGCTAAAATAAAATCCACCAGCGTCACTGCACTATTTTATTTTTGTTTACAATAAAGCTCGTAGAAATAACTGAAATATATTTGATAATAACAAAATAATATGTTTTGTAAGATTAGCATTCATATTTCATAAGCACTCATACGCATAAGATATAGTGAGGAAGGTGGATATTTTTGCTATATTTGGCAGTAAAGATAAAGGTCGATTTAAGGGGGATAAGCGGCTCCATGTCAGAATTCTCGAGATTCATTCTCTTACATTTGTGTCACATAATATTTCACAACATGTGCGAGTGAATTTTATATGCATGAAGACAACTGATGCGAATCACTCGCATGAATACTATCAATTTAAGCGGATTTTTATTCGGCTGAAATAAAAATAAGATTATAGAAACAGAGCCGTCGTGGTCTAGCGGTAAGAAGCGTGAACTCACGATCGATGAGACCCGTGTTCGAATTCTTACCGGCACCAATGTGACTTTGTTATATGTACTTTGATCGCTCAGTGCCTATAGCAGGGAGTGCCTAGGCAGACTGATGGTGTCTATTAGCCCAGTCTGCCGTCCTGGGGTAGTACCGCTACTTTGTTGAATGTAACGCCCGTGAAGTGACATTGTCGCGTTTCGGGAGCAGTTTGAAAGTAGCCAGGTATGTGTACTGTACACAAGAGGAATGTGTACTGTCAATCTAGACGGTGCATACTCGTCTCCTCAGGCCGGCATAGCGGAGGCGACTGCTGCACGTAGAGATTTCTCTGTAGTAGCAGTTGTTTCCGTTCATGGACAGCACTCTAGCTTTACATTAGGTCCGCCTAATGTGTTGTCATATGCCGAGCTACAATAAAAATATTATTAATTATGGAGTTTTTTTTTTACCACGGATACATGGTATCACAAAATAGCATAGTTGTGGTTAGTAAGTTAGTTTCTCATGATCTGCTAAACATTTAGACGCGCAAATGTTAAATATGAAAGGGAAAATTGACAGTGCAAATTCCTCTCGTTAAAGCCGACTACTTTCATACTGATCCCAAATTACATTTGAACCATTATTAAGCCATTTAATATTCTTTTAATGTTTTAATATTCTATAATAATTATTTTACAGATTGCACGATTTTTTTATAGTCTTAAAAATAAAATGATAATAAAACCTATTTATTACAGACACGCCAACACCGTCATCTCTTTGCAAAACTCTTCGTTTCATACAAATAAAACTACCCTAAAATATGTATTTCACTGTATGGAGTTTTTAGATGAGTTCATTGAAATAGGTGTTTAATAAAATTAAAATTAAGAATTAATGAAAACATTTTTTATATTTCTAAACTACCCACTGATTATTAATTTCAATCTTAATCTTGTGACGATCTGAAACGAATACTTAAATGCTAAATTAAACATAATAATACTCTAAAGTCTAACATATAGTACAAAATATTTTATTATTTATAGACAATTGCGACAGAGACGACGACGTTGCAGGTAGTTTAACATTTTATGATCAGTCGCTTGAGTAAATTAAATATTTGATGGAGACATGAAATGTGAAGACGCCATCTGAACCACAATAAACGGACTTTTCGTCCTGAAATAACATGAAAATTAAATATTAAATATTTATAAAATAAAAATATGAATAATACAAGTAAATGAAAGAAATAAAACAATTTGAAGATGAATTTTTTATTTGTTTTATTTAAAAATCTAAAATATAAAATATATAAAAAAGTTTATTCGGTACCCATCTACTTTTGGAACAATTAGAGTCCAAAGAAATTTGTGAGATAATCAATATGTATAGTTTCGCAGGTGCGGTGCATGAGTGAAGACAGGGCTACTCAGAGATTTTTTCAGGCAGGCTGTGCTCTCATTATACTGAAAAACAACTTTGAAACTGATCCCGAAACACATATTCGTATAAGTCAATTCGCTGGTGTTAAGAATTTATGACCAATTGTTATTAAATAAATAAATTAAACAAGTTTAAATTTTTAATTATTTTAAAATATGTTTAAAGAAAAACAAGCAATTTATAAAATTAATGAGAAAAATAAGTACTGAATTTTCTTAATAGAGGATGGCTAATTGATTATATTTCCCAGACTTCCTAATAAAACTAATCTGCCAATTTCAAGTAACGGTGCATAATTTAAAAAGTTTTACAACCAAACGATAAATCATATCACACTTAATAACAACAAAAACGTTCGTTGTTCAGAAAATCTGTCGACCGCATTAACATAACCACCATGCTAAATGGAGTCAAGATAATTTGTGGACAAAGTTCCGCCTGTAATACCTCGCAAATTGCCGAATAAGACTGTGTAGGATAACTGTTAGTTTTAATTAAACTGCTGGTTGGGCTCGCAAGAAGCCTTCGGAATGAGAAAATTATTCTAATCTTATAAGGTCCCGAGATCTTTGAATGAAATTAATATCACGTCTGTAGGCCTCTTCGACAAAATACTTTAGGATATTTCGGAGCAAAGGTTATATAAAGCCTACACAATTATGAACTCGTGTTTTTAAAGTATTACGAAACCTTGAAAATGATATTCTAAAGCAAATGTTTGACTAACGTTGTTGCAAAACACACCATGGAATCAAGCTGAAAGTAGCCAAGTATAATGAGTGTGCTTTGTCAATGGATCGTGCACATTCATCTCCTTAAGCCGGCATAATGGAGGAGACTGCAGAAATATTCTGTCCTAGTTATTTCCGTTCATGGACCGCACTCTATCTTAACATTGAGCGTAGTGTTATTATATACAGATCTACAATTAAAAAGAAATACAAAAAAATATATTCTGACGAAATTAAACAGAAAAATTAGTGGCTGAATGAAGGATAGATAGAAATTACACGCGGTCATCCCGCACTGGTATTGAAGCGTAATTGGCGATAATGTGATACGAACATCCATGCTAAAAGCAGAAGGTGTGGATTCAAATCCCACCTCAGACTAGGCTGTTGTGTAATACGCAATATATTTTTCTGTTGAATTTTCATCATAATTTAATAATGGATGGTTTTGTTTCAGCATTTTAATATTACAAAATCCTGTTACTTGATTTAAAAAAAATCTTTATAGGATAACTGTTTTGTTTACCTTCTTATACCTAAACAATGTGCAAGTTTAGAAACTATAATCTAAAAGTACCAACTGTTAGAAGATACATTACATTGGTGAGATTCCCAGTTATCGTACAAAATTATTAGTGGGTATAGTTTAAGTGAGTTCCGGTACCTTGTCGCCGAACTTTGCTAATTTAACTTCAGAACCCGCTCCTGTTGCCGTTACATTGTCAGCTTTGGCACAATAACATAAATGAAACTTGATGTAATTTTATTAATTCTACATTTATATTGTTCTTCTAGTTCTCTATTGTCCTACGGTGCAAATTTGTATTTTCAAGTCGGCACAACAGTGGCGACTGCTGTCTGCAGGCATTTCTACGTACTCATGGACACGAGTGCACTCTAGCCAGTGGCGTAGCTGAAGGTCCGCAGACCTCCAGCTTTAGGGGGCCTCAGTGTCTTAAAAAAAAAAACAATCTACTGGTATACATTTTAAACCCCAAGCGAGCCAACCCCATGTAACCCAGAACTTCGTGAATCCGGAGCAATCGGAACCCACCTAACACAGGAAGTTTCAAATAAATAAATTTAAAGAGACTTTATAATCGTATTAATTATAAATTTCGTGATATAATGAATTTATATAGTTATGAGTGTTTAATAAGCTTCTCAAGTCGATGTATTTTGGGTACTAGGAAAATGAGCTAGTTTAGTAAGTCCTAGGTTACATAGGGTTAACTCGCTTGGGTCCTGGGATTTTTTGGGTTATCGCTGGGTTATAGACCCTTATTGAGATTTTAGCGGGGGGCCTCCGAAGTTTCAGCTACGCCACTGACTCTAGCTTAACATCAGATGGTCATGCCAGACTACTACAAAAATATACATGTATGCGGTATCGTGAAGCGATAGTTAAATGAAAGAATGGGTTAGCTTACTGTATTTTAATTTAAAAGAATGAGTTACAAACAGCAGACTTACAGGCTAGTGAGGGTGTAGGTATGTAGGGCCGGTGAGTAAGATGTGGAGAGCATGAGAGCGTGGGTCGGCGGCGTTCCCGCGTCGGAGACCGCTATCCTCGTCGGCGAGACTCCTTGCAGGGTGCAGGACGTGCAGTAACCCGAAGGACGGTTGTCAGCAGCACATGAGCAGGCGCGTACAGACTTCAGAGATGACCCCATCTTCTTGTCTCGTCTTGCAGCACTCTTGTTGGGTGTAGCGAACAGCGGCGTCGGAGGTCTCACGTTGATGAATCAGACTTGTTACAGAGTTTAGAGGTCTTCTTTTGCAGTTCCCGGGGTGTAGTGGCCCCGGGAAAAGACCTTTAGGTGCAGAGCTTCATTGTTAGTGTTCTTTAGTCGGAGAACTGATCACTGAGAACTGATCACGGAGAACTGATGACGGAGGATTGATCACGGAGAATTCATGACGGAGGATTGATGCCGATGAAGAGAATGGGTCGTTTTTTATAGCCCTTTTTAGATTTGAAAATTTGATTTGAATGAATGTGTCATGGAATGTCAGTATTTCGAAATGGAACAATATCTTCTTGAATTAATGAGGTTTGTAAGGTAATTTTGGAAGAAAATGTTTAAAATCTAAGTGAAAATGAAATTAAAAAACTAATCGTCAACATTGTCAGATACAAAAAAAATATAGAAAAAGTGAAAAATAACATAGTAATTTTGTGTAAAAATTGTAAATAATGCCTGTAAAAGTATAGTAAAATTATGCCCCACAACCTGGTAATAAGTCCCAAATGATGTGATGTGTAAAACTCGAGAAAACATATAAAACATGATAATGACATTAGGATATGAACATGAAAAACCAAATAGGATGAAAAGAAACAAGGTTAGGGGATATAGTACGCTATAGCGGTCCGGTCGTTAAATCGCAAATTGCATCGTGTATGAATGAGTCGAACGCAATAGACAGCCATGGCAGAAATAGCTTTTGATCGTTTACACGAATTGCATCGAAATCGCGATTACAACAGATGCACTCTGTGTTCTATTAACCGAGCCCTAGACTGTATTCAATGTGACTAATGTATAAAAGTACCCAGTCTGCCGTCCTGGGGTAAGACCACCACTTTCGAATGTAACACCCGTGAAATGACCTTGTCGCGTTTCGGGAACAGCTTGTAAGTAGCCAGGTATAACGAGAGGAGTGTGCACTGTCTATCTGGATGGTGCGCACTCGTCTCCTCAAGCCGACGCGACTGCTGCCTGTGGAATTTATTTGTACTAGTAGTTATTTCCGTTCATGAACTGCACTCTAACTTTACATCAAAAGATAAAAATAGACTAATGATGATGATTATTATGATATATTTGTTTATAAAGTATATGCGATATTGTGTAAGAATATATTCTTTGTATTCGGAAAGCGTAGGGGATCGCGACGAATTAAGCATCGAATCGAATCGCATTGTTAAAAAGCACCGACTGTAAACCTGATAACAGAGGGAAATATTGTTAAAAGCATATATTTTTCTAAAATGACTGACATTTATACTTCCTTTCATCGTTTTATGTTATTCATATTATTTTATTTTTATACAAATTCTACAATTTGACAGAAATGTATTCTAAAGGATAAGGGGCCGGTATCACAATTCTGAATTAAATCAAATGACGAACCAAAGTCATATTGATAGAACGACCTTAGACACTTAGATCAGATGTTGGATAATCAATCCATGAAGTACTTTGTGTTTCGGTTTTATAAGTAATAACAGTCTTTGATCATTGTCATTTCTGTTTGTTAAAATTAAAGAAGGTATGTTTTAAAAATATTAAGTTTTATTATGATAACTATAATAGTATTCTAACACATTGGTAAAGTGCTAGAGTGCGGTCCATGAACGGAAACAACTGCCACTATAGTATTGTATATAATGTATATTTTAAAAAAAGATACCTATAAAATTTGTCGAAAACTATTACAGCAAAATTCGCGGATAGATAGCCTGGCGCTCAGTGGCGTAGCTAAGCAGTCAAGGGCCCCGGCTATTAAAAATTTGGAGCCCTTTATCGAGCAACGTCTAAACACATTTTCTTACTAGATTGAACTAGATTTAAATTTTAGCTCCTGAGTTGGGGAGCCCCGATGTATAGTCTAGCCTATCCATGGTTACACCACTGCTGAAGCTACGGTTTTACAGAAGTGGAAGTGCCGAGGTAACTTCTGCGTGTATTTAATAAATTAAATTAAAACGTATTTTATTTGAATTTTGTTTTACTTCCATATAATAAATGATTTTCCGCGTTATGTGAAATTTAAAAGTTGGTTGAACTCATAAATATAAATAATTCCACTAACTTCTGACTGTACTATTAAATGTTCATAGTCAAGTAGGTGCTTAACAGAACAGCCGATTTATTGTGATTTTTTAATGCTGCGAATATTTTAAATTCCGTTCACATCCGACACCACGCCCTACGTTATTACGCTCGGTACGATTTATGAAGCTTTCCATTTTAAACATGAGGCTATTCCTTCTAAAATATTGTCATCTGTTTTAAATATTTTTGCCTTATGTCTCCCATAGGCCATATAAATGATATTTCCTATGACAATAATCTTAAAATGTTAAACATCACTACGACTTTAGATTTCTGTACGAACCTTGAGATCAAATTCCGGTTGAAAGTTGCTAATGAATCTCTGTAATAGAACATAACTTTGATTGCTACTTGTGGTCAAAGTCCAGCTTGTCAAAGATATTATCAAAGTTAGAGTGCGTACAATCTAGAACTCGTTTCCTAAAACTGGCATAGCAGAGGCGACTGCTATCTTCAGAGATTTATCTGCAGTAGTAGTTATTTCCGTTCATGGACCGCACTCTAGCTTAACATCAGACGGAATATTGTCATATGTCGAGCTACGATCAATTAAGCAAAATATTATAATGGAAAGTTTGTATTGTAATTTTTTTTAACAATTTATTAATTCTAAGTAGGATTATAGATTTATAGCCCACTCACGTGCACCAATATAAAATGAAAGGCACGTTAGATGTATTATAATTAACCTGGTAGATATATTGGGTAGGATTAATCTGAGCTAATTTTCTTAAATTTTAAACTAGTTAAAGTTTAACGAGCGGTATAATAAACCTATTCTATGGTACCTAAGTCGAGAGAGGAATTTATCTACCTGCAAGGGATAGGTAGACCCTTTTTTAATATTGTTTATTTATTTTGTTTGTTCTACTTTCTCCATAAAACACTCACCGCAGGTGGAGCACTTCTCACGAAGCAATTAACGTCTGCAGCACACTGAAGGGTACACTTAGACCTCAAAAAAGAGGTAACTGATGAACAACGGTAATGTGTTCTTAAACATTTTTGTTACAATTAACTATTTCATTTTTCACGTAAACCATATTAATTATAGTCTCTCACAGAGAAATGTCTGCAGCCAGCAATCACCTCCGCTATATCGGCTGATACTTGAAGATTTATAAGAAATATAAATAAGTGATATAGCCAGCGAACTTAAAACACATAGAAGTAGCCTAAGCGTTCAAACTCCCAAATCAGCTAACGAACAAAAAAACCCGTTTATTCTAAAAATAGACCACGATGTGGGATTACATCTTCTTTTAATTCATGATTGCACGACCTGTGAAAAAATATACGCCGGCATAGTGGGAGCTATTTTTAAAAAGTCAGAATATTTGATTGTTTATAAACTGTGGTTTCGTGTAAATTAAATATTATTTTTTAGTTATATCCCAACTTTCACAAAGTTGGTAGTTAGAGTTACGAAACTAGGACGAAACTTCTCACGCTACGCAATAAGTTTGGATGCTGTGGTAGTCATCTCTGAGTATGCCACCACACGGTTATGCATGAATTCAATTTTTCATAACACGAAAATCTTATTCGAAATTATTTTTTAAGTGTTAGAAAAATCAGTCTCGGCTGAAGTGAGGATTGAACTCACGTCCTCCGTTTTGCGAAGAGATGCTCTGACCACTTTACACCATCCACTGACGCTCAATTACGGTGTCGACTTTCTTTGTTCAAATTTCCAACAGTCTGCTGACAACTGCTGGGTTGACATCATATTACCACAATAATACCAACAATACGCAAATCGTACCTCAATTGTGAAAAAGCACTTTCTCAGGCCGGTATAGTGATGGCGACTGGAGCCACCGTGCGAGCGGTTCTCTAGTCGTCAATGCTCATGGACCTCCACTGCGTTTACCATCAGACCAGTCGAGGTCACATGTCGTGCCAAAATTTGCTTATCATTATTTGTTCGCACCGCTCGCAATATCGCAGCGCAGCTACAAAATTATGTATGATGAAAATTGCACAGAAAAAGAATGTCCTATTGAACGCACAAACTATTTATATGATTGGCAACAAAAAAAAATTATAAAGGCCATTTGCACAAAAGGCCCGTTAAAGTTACTTTGACTGTTACATTTTACGGTGACGTAACTGTTAAACGTTTACATTTTCTCCACACGCGTTGCAAAATCGTGTAAATTCATATTGTTATCGTTAAAAGAGTGGCTGATCCCGAAATAATAATAGAAAAAACATATGTGGCTTCTTTTTATACATTTGACGTTAGTGACATTAGTTTGACGATTACTTTAACTTTGACCAGCCAAGATTCGCTGGTTATGGTTAGCGTTAAAGTAAGCGTCAAAAATGACAGATGTGACGATGGTGTAAGGCGTATGTATTAAATGTAAATGTAATCGTTAAAGTTACCGTAAAACGTAACAGTCAAAGTAACTTTAACGGGCCTTTTGTTGCAATTGGACCTAAAGAAACTCAGTAAGTAATTTGGTAAAAAAATATCAAAGATTAAAGTTATAAAATCAAGATCTAGTTTCTCAAATTGGTACTCTAATACACTACGTGACTCAGTTTTGTGGTTGCCTGTTATAGTACCTAGTTTATTACAGAAACCATATTATTATGTTGACTCAGCTGAAAGATTAATTTCATTGGAAATTTTATTGTCTTGATTGCAAACAGCTTTTGTGCATATATACATATGTGTGTGTGTTTGTGTGTGTGGGGTATAATTTTTTTTCTTTATTGTAGCTCGGCATGTGACAACACTCCGCCTGATGTAAAGCTAGAGTGCGGTCCATAAAACAACTGCTACTACAGAGAAATCTCTACAGGCACCAGTCGCTTCCACTATTCCGGCTTGAAGAGACGAGCATCCAGATTGACAGTGCACACTCCTCTCGTTATACCTGGCTACTTTCAAACTATTTCCGAAACGCGACAAGGTCACTTCACGGGTGTTACATTCGAAAGTGGTGGTACTACCCCAGGACGGCAGTTTTTGCTAATAACCATCATCGGTCTGCCTACCACTCTTTATCAGTGCCTATAGGCACTGAGCGATCAAAGTACATATAACAAAGTTACATTGGAACAGGTCAGAATTTAGCGAAGTTCGAACACCCGGTCTCGTCGATCGAGGGTTCACGCGTCTTACCGCTAGACCACCATATAATAAATAGGCTATTTATGGGATATTTCCACCACCCACATGTGTAACGTGGGGTTGTCTGTTGAAATCAGCTCGTAAGTAACCAAGTATAATGTGAGGGGTGTGCCTCGCCAATAGATTGTGCACATATTTTGTCTCCTATGAGATGGTACTATCTTACTATTATTAAAGAGGAAGAAAAATAAAAGATATTACTGCACTTTAAGAGATGTATTCCTCGCCGTTGCCGTAGCAAAAAGAGGCCGACGGCCCTGCTTCACTGCCTTTTATACGTTTTCCATGATGACTCATGCGCGAGCAGGACAGACGCACATTTATTCGCGCGCTCGGCAGCGTTGCACTTTGACGTCGATATTTATGTAGCTGTCAACTTCAATACGTAGCTAGGGTTGCCAGTAGTACCTTTTCATAATCACGATGAGGGAGCAGGACTTCACTGCCGGCATGCTTCGTGTTGACGTGAACATTCACATATGACAGTTGTAGGTTAACAGTTCGGCCATCTGTATTCTCGATGCGTCCTCGCATCAAATATTTAGTTATAGTACTAATTGCAATAATTGCTATGAGTAATTTTGACAAAATTGAATACAGTTGCCCGATTTACAATTAGCATCAATGATAAATTTAAACTTATCGTAAACAATAATATAATTGTATTTAATAATATTGAACACTTATTTATTGATTTTACTCAAGTTACTCAAATTAAATAATAAACATTGACAATATTCATCATTATGAATTCAATAGTCAGCTTAAACCTATTATTCTAATGAATTTATTAATTTTAATTTAATAATTAATTTATCAGTACTGGACAATTCTAAGTTACATAATAATTAAAATATCCACTATAGCGCGACGAATCACGGGTCGCCCCGCACGTTGCGATAAAGTGTTTAATAAATGCTAAACAATATATTTATAAACTTATGTATACACACAATATAAGCTATAAAACAATAAACGAACTAAAAATGATATGTTATTTCATAAATTTAAAAGTTTAGGGTTTATTTTATATATACATATAATTATTCCAATCAACTTAATCAATTTTGTTCCAATAGCAAATTTTAGGTTATTACTATTATTAATTATTCTAGAAACTGATTCTAGATCTGAAATTACACAATCATAATTTTAGCTATCCTACTACTTAACTACTAATAATGCTTTTAATCATGGTTATTTATTTCATAGGTTACACATATAATATTCAAATATAAAAATGAAAGTATTATAAAACAAAATGAGAGTATATTCAAAACAAAAGTACCATTGTATCTGTAACAAAAGTATCATTATATCTGTTATAATAATTTTAATAGTCTAGGTGTGTATAATATGTGTAAGTTTATGGTGTGTCAATGTAATTGCCCGAATGATTAAATTTGTTCGTTTTCAGAATTATCATTATCGCTACCTTTATTGTTTTCATCAGAACTGCTGTCATAATTTCTAGAGAAATTTAACCACGGTTGGATTTTGTCTATTGCAACTGTGGCTTCATACCGATGGTTATTCCTTCGCGTGAGTGGAGCACCTTCCACAACAAGCCGATCATTTGGAAGGATTTTGGTGATTCTATACAGACCATGAAATTTTACGTTTAATTTTTTTGGACTTCCATCACCAGTGCCTGACCCGCGCTCTAGTGTCACCAAGTCACCCTACACATACTTCCGGATATCTTTTCCAATTTTATCAAAACGATGTTCATCTTCACTTTGTTGACATCCAATGTGTTCTCCCGCCACCCTTCCGACCTCGGAGAAGTCATCTGATGCAGAAACCTCTACAGTGCCATTAATAACCTCATTCAAAACTGTTTCACTTGTGTCGGTCAGGTTACAACCAAATAGAAGCTCAGAGGGACCCCTCTCAGTAGCACTATGTATCGCAGTGTCAATACCCAATTGCACATCCGGCACGCATTCATCCCAGGTCCCATCATCCCTACCGTGAGTCCCTGTAGATAAAGCATCCAAAATGGTCCCAATAAATCCCTTCACCTGGCCACCGGCCCTAGGTGCTGCGACAGCATTCAATATATGTTCCATACCAGTACCTTTAGTAAAGGTTTTGAAAGCATTACAGGTGAAGCAAGATCCTCGACCAGCAATTAGCCGTGCAGGCGCGCCAAAACAGCTGATATGTTCCCCAAACACTCGAACATTCGCGATGGCTTTGGGATTTTTCACCGCCGCAACACCTGTGTATTTTGCAAAACCATCTACAACCACTAACAAACACGAGTTGACACGTTTGCCACGCACAAAGGGTCCCACGCGATCGGCATGGACTGCGTGGAACGGCATTTCCACCCTGGGGATCGGATGCAACCCTCCTGCTTCAGCACCACCCCGGGCCCCATGATGGGCTCACTCCAGACAGGCTGAAACACATCTCTCAATAGAGCGACGCATTTTTGGGAACCAATAGGAGTTCCTTACACGTGCCAAGGCCTTCTCGAAACCAAAATTTAGAGAGCATACGACGACAAGAGTTTCGAGCCCAAAAGAGTGCAATTTTTGTTCGTCCGCAGCAGCTCCACGGCCATAATATGACACTGGACGCAAACCACCCCCTCTGCATCTCTGCAACAAAACACCTGCGATTCCAACCTTACCTGCATCAGCATGAAGCCCCGCCTCAGCCTAAGGATCACACAATGCAAGGACGGGACGCTCCGTCAGAGCAATCTGTAAAGTTCCAAAAGCCAGCTCTTGACCCCGAGACCATGTCCACTCAGTATTCCCCCTTCAATAGGTCGGTTAGGGGTCCAGCTGTCGCTGTGAAGCCTCCGATGAATCGCCGAAAGAAACTTGAGATACCGAGAAATTGACAAACCTCGTGCTGGTTCCCTGGTGTAGAGAACCCTGTTACTGCTTCAGTTCCACGGCTGCCAGGTCGGATGCCATTCTCTCCAATCTCGAATCCCAAAAAGTCGATCCTGTTAAAGAAAAAATGACACCCTCAGCGAAATCAGGCGCCGGAATAAGAATATCATCCATATAAACCAGGGCAAACTCTACCTTTGCCTCAGCCATGACCTTATTCATAGCTCGTTGAAACTCGGATGGCGTGCCAACGAGGCCGAAAGACACACGAAGGTATTCGCACTGTCCACCGGGTGCAACAAAGGCGGCCCCATCTACAGATTCGCCCTCAATAGGCATCCGACAATATCCCGATGCTAAGTCCAGTGCAGTGAACATCCTGTTGCTAGAAAGTAAGTCAAGCTGATCGTCAACTCTTGGTAGCGGACAGTGATCCCCAACAGTCTTCCGATTCAATGCTCTGCAATCCACACACAATCTCTCCTCTCCCGTTTTCTTCTTAACAAGCACAATAGGACCAGCATATGGCGATGAAGATTCACGTACGATACTAGCGTCGATCATTTCTTGGACCATACCCCTAACTAGCGCCCCCTCGGCACATGACATGCGGTAAGGACGATAAACTACAGGCTCAGAATTTCCAAGTTGAACTTTCATTTCGGTGGCTGTAGTAAATCCAATATCACTCAAGTCCTTTGAAAAGCAATCCCCAAAGTCGGACAATAACAGTTGCAGACCTTGTCCCTGATCATCAGACATCTTGCACCCTTCGCGAGGACCACCTTGTACAACGAAACCACAAACGCTCCTCACTCTATTCACGTGCCCCGCTCGAGCCATCAAGGTGTCTTTTATGAATACCAAATTAACTTCAGCTATGCTTTGCACCAACAAAAAACCATAACCCAGTTCAAGCTCACATTCGCCCGGTAGAAGGCAAAATTCATTGTCAATTCCACCTCCAACGGATCCATGGACACAAATTTTACCACTATAATCAGTGTTCGATCTCACTGGTAAAGTTTAAAAACCGCCTCCAACGACTGTCACACCATCATTCATGGTTAAGAGCAATTTGTCACAATCCTCAACAGCTCCAAAAATAAGTTCCGTAGAAGTTTCAGCTATAATTAGACTAGGGCGCTCCGCGAAACTTTGACCAGGAAGGACAGGCTGTTCAACAACATTGTCCTCTACTACAAACATTTCGATAGGCAAAGACACGTCTTGGACTCCAGCCACAACATAAACTTTTCCTGTCGTATCTATTAAATTGTCGCCGAGGCCTCCCAAACTTGGCAAGTTGTCATGAGTGATAGGAACATCCAAACCCGATAAGGGAGTACTCACTCCCAAAATCAATAAACCAGGGAAACTCATTCCCATCCACTGTGACTGTCATCAGGCATCCATCCCTGCAATTTGCGCCACCGCCCGAGTGCTCGTTAGACTCAATTTTTCTTACAAGTTCCTCTCCATTAGTGTTTTCATCATTCTTCCCACTATTAGGCTTGAGGTGTGAAAAGGTGTGTCCTACCCTATGACCAACTCGGTCACAACTATTGCATCCCATGAGTGGCCTCGAGCACAGGAAACCGGGATGGCCCTCCCGGCCACAATTAAAACATTTAATTTGCCCCCCTGCAGCACCAATGCCTTTGCCTCCATTAGATGGTAAGGTTTGATTATTTCTTCCGTCATTTCTGAATCCATTTCCATTCAATGAATTATCTCTCTGTTGTCCAACCTTTACGGACTTGAAAAATTCTAGTACCCGCTCCGGCGAGTCGAATTGAGCAGCCTGTGCGCCGACCTTAACGGCTCTTTCTTCTACTCCTTGTAATAGACAGTGAACGGCCTTTTTGCCTGTGAGTTCTAGATCTATCCAGTTCCACTGGTTATTGTAGTCGTCTATGCTGAATACCAAAAGGACGCTGCTCTAGCTCTTCGCCCAATCGGTGATCTTCATTACATCCAATCGTGATCAATTGATGTCGCTCAAGCTCACCATCAAAATAATCCAAATTGGACGGGCGTCGTCGGCGGCTCCGGGGTTGCTCAAGCTCGCCCCCCGAGTCGCCGGTACACCGCTCTATATCATCATTCAACTGATTCGTTTCATTACATCCAATCACGGTCAATTGACGTCGCTCAAGCTCACCGTCAAGTTGATCGAAATTGGACGGGCGTCGTCGGTGGCTCCGGGGTTGCTCAAGCTCGCCCCCCGAGTCGCCGGTACACCGCTTTATATCATCGTTCAACTAGTGCGTTTCATTACGTCCAATGACTGTCACAAGCTCACCGTCAAGTCGATCGAAATTGGACGGGCGTCGTCGTTGTCTCGGGGGTTGATCAAACTCGTTCCCCGAGTCGCCGACACACCTTTGTCGTGTTCGTAAATTCGTATTTCGTTCAAGATCATCGCGTGTTCGCTCTAGCGATGGATTATTATCAATTCTCGAACAACGCTTTGTTACCTCTCGTTGCGAATAAAATGAAGGGTCATCTCTGCTTCTTGATCTTACATCAGCACGAGGTCTGCTGTCGGGCTCAGTTCCGTTGTATACGCTGGCATCGTTGTCACTCCGATTATTGCTGTAGTTACTAATCATTGCCATTGATCTGGTTCGATGCATGTTACTGAAACTCGGTGACAAAAAAAAGTACATATATTTATCGAAAATAAGAAAATACTCAATTAATCTCTAAAATCGATCTTTATAAATTATTTTGTTAATCTAAATATACTTATATAAAATGCCAATGTTAGCACGTAAAGACAGGGTTTTCTCCATGATCACCAACTCCAATCCGCCTCCCGTTGGGGTGGTAGACACCTCTTGGTCTCCTGGTGAAAGTAAGGGAGCTTGGTCGCGGTGGGTGGAAGAGGGTGGTTGTAGGAGGCGAAAATCTCAAAAAATGTATATCTGTCTCTTTCTAACTTATGACATTTTGAGTACAAAGTCTGTCTTTTTCTAACTTATGACATGTTGAGTACAGTATAGAGTTCTAAATTTTTTTTTAAATATTGTAAAAAAAAGTTTCAAGAATGATCTAGTTCTAAAACGTTATCAACTGCTAAAATCGATACAGAATGTCGTAGAAAGTTCCAAAATGACCTCTACCGTTAAAATCGATATGAAATGTTCTAGAAAGCTCTAAAAACTTCTAGAATGATCTACAAACATTAAAAATGTGTATAGCTGCCAAAATCGATATAGAATGTTCTAGAAAGTTCTACAAATCTCTGGAATGATCTAGAGAGTTCCAAAATGAGCGCAACTGTTAAAATCGATCCAGAATGTTCTAGAAGGTTCTAAAAATTTCAGAAATGATTTAGAAAGTTCCAAAAAGTTCCACAAATTTCTGTTTACACATTTACCAGAGCATTTCCCATTTTCAATTCGTTAATTAGTCAATTATTTTTAATTTGATTAACTCTACAAACACCGTATGTTTAATGGTCAAATAAGTCTCTCAATATCTAAGATAGAAATCTACAATATCTACGTCAAAAACGGATCCTTAAATACTTCCTACAACATTAAACATGCGATGCATTTTAACTCGAGCAACACCGGGGGTTTCGTCGCTAGTATATATATTAAATATGTAATGGGATAGCTGTCATCGTATACACTTTTCTAATTACGAATTATAAATCAAACCTGTATAAATTTTAAAATAACTATTACGGCATCATTACATTTGTAAGCGTAGTCTCAATAAACAAATTCTAATATCTAAAATCTTTTAATTATCAAGAACGATGAATAACGTTTGCACTAGATGTTAGCAATTACAAAGCAATTAATTAGTAATAAATTTAAAAATTCACTTCACTGTTGGGTGGGGAAATGTAAAACGAAAAGAAAAAAAAATAACAATAATAATGAAGAAAGATAATAATAATACAATTCATGCGTAACTATATCTTAACACAAGGAGACGAAAAAGAGAAAAAAAAATATATATATTATATACGCATGTTTACAATTATTCACATTATATAGTAATATAAAATCAGGACACTTACGGAATTGTGAACGTGAATTGAGAAACTAAATACTATTTCCAAATCCCACTTCTGATATATTAAAGAGGAAGAAAAATAAAAGATATTACTGCACTTTAAGAGATGTATTCCTCGCCGTTGCCGTAGCAAAAAGAGGCCGACGGCCCTGCTTCACTGCCTTTTATACGTTTTCCATGATGACTCATGCGCGAGCAGGACAGACGCACATTTATTCGCGCGCTCGGCAGCGTTGCACTTTGACGTCGATATTTATGTAGCTGTCAACTTCAATACGTAGCTAGGGTTGCCAGTAGTACCTTTTCATAATCACGATGAGGGAGCAGGACTTCACTGCCGGCATGCTTCGTGTTGACGTGAACATTCACATATGACAGTTGTAGGTTAACACTATAGACAATTATTAAAAATTACACAATTTTTTTAATTATTCCCTTTTTAAAAATATTATAAGCACAGATAGCAGTTTCTATATAAAAAAAATTAGTGTTAACTGCATTAAAATTTTAATTAACATCTCAAATCAGTTCCATTCAATAAATGTAAAAGATAAAAGGCAGGTAAGTTCATTAAGAGGAAGGCAGAAGTGCGATCGTGTCTTCACAGTTAATGTTGTCTTAATTTATGCAGTAGGCGGAAGGAAGGGGGCTCTTTACCAAGTTAACAAGATACATTAAGAAAATTAACGCTTTGCTTCACGCATTTCACTCTTTTGTCCGGATTCCCTTATTGAATCTCTTTGAATTCGTATGATAGGTTTAGATACCGGGAATATATACCTTTAAGTTAAATAATCACTATACAGATTGTTTGGTAGAGAGTTAACCAAACTTAAGGGCCGAGTAGGTACTACTATTACAAAATATAAATCATAATACTGAATTTGTATTTTCTAAATACCAACACTGTGGACCAAGCCGGCATAGTGGAGGCGACGGCTGTTCGCACAGGTTTCTCTGTAGTAGCAGTTGTTTCCATTCATGGACCGCACTCTAGCTTTACATCAGGTGGAATGTTGTCACATGCCGAGCTACAATAAAAAAAAAACAACCTACTCGGCCCTTAAGTTTGACTAACCCTCTACCAAACACCCTGTATTTGAGGCAATTTGATAATTTGTGAAGGAAAATTCATAAACATGGTATTAAAAAAGTCGTCGTGTATAATTTCATATGCAGCCGTGTATAGCCAATTATCATCGACAAGAATCAAGTTCCAAATTCAAAAATGTGTTCGTGTATAACATTGTCAAACGTCGACAGATTGTCTACCGCCAATCATCGCATTCCAAATTTGAAAAATCAACAAAAAAAAACGTAATTTTTAGTTTTCAAATATATTTGTACATAGTTCATCCTACACATACAAACTTATTTTATAAATTTAAATGTTTAATTAAAGTGAAAAGGGCTTTTCTAGTTCGAAGATCAGAAGGCACAATTATTAATATTAAGCAATTCGTTACGAATAGTAAGTGTAACGACAAATCCTCCTTCCCGACGGGCTATCGTTTAAACTAAGTGCCTATAATTCGCGAGAGTTTACCCTCACTTGCCCTAGGGAATCGCTCTCTACCGCTTTCAAATATTTCTACAACCTACCACCATACAAACTGGCTTTGGATTTACATTATACAAGGAATTACACGTTAAAATACGTACTTTTGTTTTTCGAAACGTTTAACGGTTTTTCCAACGTCTTTTTTTATTTTAGCTCGGCATATGACAACACTTCGCCTGATATAAAGTTAGAGTGCGGTAAATGAATGGAAACTACTGCTACTACAGATAAATTTATACAGGCAGCAGTCCGCTATGCCGGCTTGAAGAGACAAATATGCACCATCCAGATCTACCTCTTCTTATTTGACTAGTGTTACATTAGAAAGTGGTGGTACTGCAACCACCGCCTCAGAATGGCAGCCTTAGCCAACCATGATCACTGTTGAATAAAGTGAATTAATATTTTATTTACCAACTTAAAATTCTTATTGATGAAAACTGTTCAATGAATTTAAAATGCAAGTAGTAAAAAACGGATTTTCTTTACTTTTAACTATAAATACCTACAGTAACAGAGCGAAAGGGTGAACTAACCTCAGGGCGAATTTATTCGGTGGCATCAATATAAACATAGCTATGTAGGGATAGCACAACAGGGGTGGCGAGCAACGTTAGTCCGTTTTATTGGCGTCACTAATGAGTTGCTAATTCAATTTCACGGACACAGGCCAGGCATGTCGCGTGTAGCTTTCTATAGCCTATGGCGGGATATAACACTGGGATTCGAACCTTTATAACGGCTCTTATCTAAATGAATATTTAAACGTTTGAATTTAGAACACAATTAAAAAAAATACTAATATTTCGACCAGTTGAATTTATTAAAGGATCGATAGACGTACGCGCATTACACAACTATAATAATTAGGTAATTATTACTGGGGTAGTACCACACTTTCGAATGTAACATCCGTGAAGTGACTATGTCGTGTTTCGGGAACTGTTAGGAAGTAACCAGGTATAACGAGAGGAGTGTGCACTGTCAATCTAGGAGGTGCACATTTGTCTCCTTAAGTCAGCATAGCAGAGGCGACTGGTACCTGTAAAAAATTTCTGTGATAGCAGTTGTTTCCGTTCATACTCCGCATTCTATCCATGTCGCTTTAAATCAAGCGAAGTGTTGTCATAAAAAAAGTAAATACAAACTCCTAAGTAAAATAATAACTTAGAACAACAAAGAAATTGGATAAAAGGTAAATCAAAAGGTATATTCATTTGGCGCACATAATGTTACATAGTTTTTGGACACAACGGCGACTCTGACATCATAAACCAAAAAACACAAAGGTTTTATATCTCCCATTAACTTAATGGAAACGATTACGTATTCCTATACGACACTACGTATTTGACTAAGCAATTTATTCCTGATAAAATGCGTAAATAAATGTCAATTACTAATTTCATTGTAGGTATTGTCCTGAACTTTAATTTGGGTCCCAGAAGGTCGAATATCCTGCACGAGAGCGGTTCAAAAATTCTAAAGTGGTGGTACTGTCCCAGGACGGCAGACTGAGCCGAACCGAACCATTAAAATACCTATTTAATATGAAATAATGGAGAGATTTTTCTCCCTTTTTTACAGTGTCCTTTGTAAATTCTAAAGAAAAGAAAGTAAGAAATACGAAACTGATTTCTATAAAATGAAGTTGGACAAAAATTAATATTACCGATAAATTTAATATTTATCAAATTTAATAATTATCACGTCTATTACAAAGCAGAAATAATTAGGAAGAAGTGAGAGGCGATTATAAGTTTAAATTGGTTCTTTTTGATATTGAAAACATTATGCCTAAGGTTGCTCAAGTCAATGTAACTGTCAGTTTTCAAGAAGAACAAAGTTGCTTCTGAAAGATATAATACACTTTCAAGTTGGAGAATTCAATCGTAAGAAGACGTTAAGTTAAACTTTTGTTCGATTGTTTTCTTTCCTCTAAAAGAAGCGTTTAGGTTGATTTTAGTTACGTATATAACATACTTTAACTTTTATTTCCATTTAACAATATTTACATAATTATAGAAAAATAAATTAATTTAGATAAAAATTCAATTCACGATATTTAAAAAAAATCTTTTGTTGCAATTCTTCATAATTTTATTAAGTTATGTTGAAAACTTAACAGAAAAGAATCGTCCAGCGCGTGATCACTTACTGATAGGCTAATGAGCTTATGAGCGATGACAATTCCTAGCGAAGACGAATGATGAAAAAAAAGCTGCAGAATATGCGCACACACTACTTCCAAACTAATTGCGAAACACAGGGAGAATTCACTGGTGTTGTCACTTGAAAGTGGTGGTAATAGCTATAGCCTTCAATATTCGGTATTTCACTTTTTAACTCCCAGAATTCTAATACATAATTCTGATATAAACCCTGCTCATCGTGCTGTTAATTAAAACAGTATAATTTTTTTTGTTAATTTTTTTAAAATTAGTTAGGACTATTATTATATATTTTTTCTGAATTTATAATTCTTTTTTTTTTGTTATTATAAACACAGGCTATAATTGACCAGTTTCTTATGGCTGTCTTCTCATATGACGAGAAGACGCCAGAAGAAGCCTTTCCGACGCCAAAAGTAGATTCTGACGATGAACAAGTGCATGCCAAGTCCATGCCTACGTTAATAAATGATTTTCAGTTCATTTCATTAATAAATTGATATTAAACTAAACACAAACAGACGTAAATTGTTAGAAATGCAACCGCATAGAGATCTCGTAGCTCCAATCTTAGAAGCAATAGATAATATCAAATATTCATAAAGATGCTACATCGTGACGGGATTCAAAATAGCTAAACTAACATTTGTCGTGTGCCTGCTATGTTTCAGTGCCAAGAAATAATCTCTTACGTGACATTAACATACATCATAGACGAAGGAGCTGCCAAAACTGTCTGCCAGTTCAAACTAAAACAATCCCTATTACTAAACTCAGTTCCCCACTGCTGAGCTAGATAGGTACCAAATGTATGGTAACTTTACTAGAGCATGCGTCTTGATTATAATTTAATATACGGGTACGATCCTAAAAAAAGAGCGCTAAGCAGGTTGATGAATGTAACACCAATGAAGTGACCTTGTCGCGTTTCGGGAATAGTTTGAAAGTAGCCAGGTATAACGAGAGGAGTGTGCACTGTCAGTCTAAATGGTACATGCTCGTCTCCTCAAGCCGGCATAGTGGGGTCGACTGCTGCCGCACAAGTTTCTCTGTAGTAGCAGTTGTTTCTATTCATGGACCGCACTCTAGCTTTAAATCAGGCGGGGTGTTGTCACATGTCGAGCTACAATAAAAAAAAGATGCTTATTAGGCCAGTTCGATGATTGCGACGTTTTGAAAGCTTTGCAGCCATAGTGGTCTCAAAGAGCAGTCTCTCAGATGAAACGTCCGTCGCGTCCAATCAAATAAATTAAAAATAAACGTGATAGTAAGCCGCATAATATTTATAATAAGTTTCTTATTTCAGCAATCAGTGCGCGACACTTCCTTTTTTTTGTTCAATTTTTATAATTTAATTTAATAAATTAAGTTAATAGTAGCAAGAAACTTTTAAGTAACTTAAAATCCAACTGCGTAACTCCAAATGTCGTTTCCTAATCAAAATAATGAATATTTGTTTTTTTTTTAAATTTAGTTTTGATATACTATAGTTTACGTAATGCTCTTCAATACGGTATTCGTATGGCGATATAGGTAGATATACAGTATTTTTCTTATTAAATTGTAAGCGTTTATTACGATACCCCCGATATACAATATAAGAGATAAATTTCACGTTCAAACATAATACTTAATACCACAGTAAACCTCAGTTTACAGCTCGGTCCCAGCATCGAACAGGGTCAATTAGAGCTTACAGCCGCTAATCCGGGTATCCGTGCCACTGTCCCGCAATACCCAATTTTAATAATTGGCATCGATACGTTCATGAATAAAAAAAACATTTTTTTAAAGCTGATTTATCATTAATTAAGGGGATTTGTAAAAATTTTGATTATAATTTTCAAATTAAATAAAAGAGAATACCTAAGAGAAATGGGCCCACAATGTTTTTCTCGAGTTTGTCGATGATTTTTAGTTAAATCTACTTCCCTAAAACTAATCAGTTTAAAATTTTTCACCCGGCTTATTGAGTAATTTGATGAAGATGTTTTCTGATGCAATATTTGAGGTAATTATTATTTTAAATGCTTTAATAATTGATGATATCTGTTTTATTTAATTAAACATTGTCTATTGATTGGTAAATGATGTGTTGATATAATTAAAATGAATTAATAAAAAAAATAAGACATTATTTAAGAATATTGCTTTGTTACCAAATTATTAGGTATCAAGTGGGCCCAAAAATTGGCATTCTCCTTTATTATGTTGTTTTTTTTTATATTGACGCGGCATGTGTTGTCACATGCCGAGCTACAATATATATATATATATATATATATATATATATATATATATATATATATATAAGATATAAGGTTTATATATGTGCCTAAAAGGTTTTACTTTATTCCACGTGTATCACACAAAACCAGGTGCTATTTTACTCCTTTCTTAGGTATGTATGTCTTACGTAATTAAATCTGTTGTTTATTTTAATGGTACATTATGGCACGTGTGTATAAATAAGCACAGTAATTACATTTGGGATCCCGGCTGAGGCAGCAGTAACCTAGCTGTTTAAGAAAGATAAACGGCCAGCAAAGGCAACTATTCCACACAAACTTTTCCCTATCACAATTCTCTCTAATTATCTACCACCTGTGTTGGATTTCTTATAATGGATGGGATTTGCAAGGAACTCTTTTATTTTTGTAAACTCCAGTATTCGCGTCGAAAAACTTGATTTGAGCAATATATAAAATATAAAAGTACGTTCGTCGAATAAATTATTATTAGACAAAATTAATAACGTATCATGTTTTTGTGCACTTTTATAATAGCGACTCATTCTATTTTGGTATCCCATATTGAAGCAATATTTTGTGAGCTTAAAGTAATATAAGTTTTAAGAGTGGTAGGCAGACTGGTTATTAGCTCAGTCTGCCGTCCTGAGGTAGTACCACCACTTTCAAATGTAACACTCCTGAAGTAACCTTGTCGCGTTTCGGAAACAGTTTGAAAGTAGCTAGATACTGCCAATTTGGATGGTGCATACTCGCCTCCTTGGCCGGCATAGCGGAGGCGGCAGCTGCCTGTAGAGATTTATCTATAGAAGCAATTGTTTCCGTTCATGGACCGCACTCTAGCTTTGCATCAGAAGAAGTGTTGTCATATGCCGAGCTACAATAAAAAAAAGTTTTAATTAATAAGAAAAACATATACAGAATGCTGAAACTAAAAACATGAATACAATGCTTGTACCTAATAATATAATAAAATTCCATTTTAATTTTAATTCAGACTTTATTTGATTTTGCATAATAGGTAAGAGTCTGGTCGCAGCTAATAACTTCATTCCGTCCTGCAATTACGTTGCAGACTGGGGAATTTTTTGTCGAGGCAAAAATTCAAAAATATTTCAACTGCGAACATTCATCATTAGTAACATTATTCATTCAAATTCCTGGTTTTTCCACATCTGCATAGTAATACCTAACATAACTTATCGTTATAACTTTGCTATTTACTATAAATCTACTTAACTCTTTTCTTTAATTTTTGTTAGCGTGTTCAGGTAAAACATTTGCATCAAGTTTTTCTCTTTAAATATATAGTTAATAAATTAATATTTTGCATCACGCAGTATCAGTCAAGTCGGGTTCAGGTCAACTCAAAAATAACTACAGAAAATCTAAATACACGTTTAATATAAATTATTTAAATAATTTGCCCACAAGCAAGTTAATGACTAAGCAGCCTCCACTATGCCGGTTTGAGAAGATGAATATGCATATCGAAGAAACGAAAGTTTTGCAATATTTTAAGCTCGATAAACTGTTATTTTCAAATGCCAGTAGAAGTTTATTGTTAGCTAGATTTTTTTTCCTATTATATTTAGGGACTTTTAATCCAGTCCCATCGTACCTTAAACATTAGTAAACAGAAACATTAAACCTAACTAATTGCTTAAAATAAAGCTAGAATAAAATTAAAATTTAAAATTCAGCTGAAAACTTTAAAATTTTCTCACTCGGAAAATAACATTAGACAAGAAAGATAGTGGTGTTGTGTTGCACATACCCACAATAAATATTTAGAGCGCAGGTAACCTGAATCTGTCACCCAGCAAGCCATTCTCGACAGCAGCACATAAATATTATGACGATCCCGCGCAGACACGTTTTCAGCAAGATTGCCTTTCTTTTAAAACCGCTCAACAGAGGCTCGAGTATGGGTTTACATTTACTCTATCACGGCGTAAAGTGAGTACTCTCCACCAATGGGATCGCTTCATTTAACATTTTTTAAGTCTGATTGGAAGAGACATCTCATTTGTCGTCGTACCACGACGCGTAACGCGTGATCTATCAACCAATCAGACGATGTTATATTGACTGTCGAGGTAATAAAAAATCAAATTAAGCGATCCTATTGGTGGAGAAACCTCGCGTTACGCTGCCACAACGTAAATGTAACCACGTACTTAGACCCTCACGCGCCACTCGCGTATATGAACGTGATTACTCACTAAATATTCCACTTTATTGTCTTCTTGTCATGTAAGGAAACGATGCACGTCGTAGGTGTAGGTGCCTGAATAATTTAGGCAGGTGGCGGTAGATGCGCCATTTATCCAAATTGTCGTCTCCGATGTTGGAGATAGGGTGGGTGTTAAAAAACATGCGGCTGTCCTATTCTACCTTACTCGCGAGAAATACGGGGATCTCATTGACATTCTTTAGATGCAAACTGTTGATTCGTGGTTCGGGTACTTGCCTCGTCCTATTTGAATTTTATGTACAATTTCTTAACAAAATACCAACAATTTTTTTTATTGTAGCACAGCATATGACAACACTCTGTATGATGTAAAGTTAGAGTGCGGTTCATGAACGGTAACAGCAATTTCTACAAGCAGCACTCGCGTTCGCTAAGCCGACCTGAGAGCAAAATATTTTTCTAAAATCAAACAATGTGAAAAGTAATTAAAATAAATTTCTATCAATTAAATTTCATTACGAATAAAACTCACTCATTATTATATATTTAACAAATTTTATAGCTGCTTATTAGCATTGTTAAATAAAGATTACGTTAAGATTAGAGCTAGTTTCAGCGTTTAAATTAATGTTTTCTTGAAAAACCTTGAACACGTAAATTTTATTAGCCGCAATGGAAATGAAATGGCTCATAATTATAGCAATATTTGAATTGGCTTTTCCCGTAAACCACAATCGCATGTCCACGGACAATTTCAAAGGAGCAGATTATTATTTGTACGTGTGTCTATACAAAATATTTGATGCGCTTAATAGGAACTGAGTAAGTTACGGCACGTAACACTATTTAGAGATTCACAACACATTTTTTATAATAGATAATTTTATATTATGATCTACACTACATTCCGTCTGATTTTAAGCTAAAGTGCATTCCATATCTAGATAACTGCTAACACAGAAATACGTTTCGCCTCCGCTGTGTCGGCTGGGTCGCGTCACAGGTTTTCTCTTTGTTTTCATATTTCCGAGGACAGCTGTGGAGAAGTTATGAATGTCGCTAGCATTTCTGTCTGCCCTAGCAAGGACAAGGGATAGGGTTGCTAACTGTACTATAATATATTGTATTGTATTATAACTTCGTTGAACGCCAAAATACTACATTTCAATTTATCACTGATAGAGCCTTATCCAAGCCATATTTTGTAATCATATAATGACAATTCAAAAGCCGAATGAAGTGAATTTACCTTTTTCTTACCATAGCGTACCATATTTTTATAGTTAATGCTGTAAAAATACTATATCTGCGAAAAAAATTTTTTGTAACCCTAACAAGGGCGTTAGGTTTCTAAAATCAATGAAACAAACGTATGTTTAATCCTCCTTGGTGTGAAACTGTCATCTACTTATTGCGTTGGTATTGTAGAATTGAAATTAACTGAAATAAAAATATTTTATTGGCACAGGTATCGTTAGACTCTACCATCGCCTACCAAAGGCGTGCCACAAGAAACTTCAATTATAGCCAGTGTATATATTAATAATTAACAGAGAAAACTTAATTTAGCATCCAAAAATCTAGTAATAATCATAACTAAGAGAAGGGTTGTTTAACTCAGATAATATAAAAGTAAATTCAATCACGGCAATATAAGTTCAAATAGAGAATTACTTGCAGAAAAAGAACCTCGTTCCTTGTGTAACGAAGTTTATAAAACAGTTGATGAAATAGATTGGGAAATTTTCTACGTTCGAGACGAATTTAGTTTATATTCAATTTTATGTCGTAATTTGGACGCTCAGTGCCTATAGGCACTATTAAAGAGTAGTAGGCAGACTGATGATGGTTATTTGTCCAGTCTGTCATCCTGGGGTAATACCACCACTTTCGAATGTAACACATGTGAAGTGACCTTGTCACGTTTCGGGAATAGTTTGAAAGTAGCCAGGTATAAGAGAGGTGTGCACTGTCAATCTAGATGGTACATTCTTGTTTCCTTAAGCCGGCACAGTGGAGGTGACTGCTGCCCATAGAGATTTCTCTGTAGTGGCAGTTGTTTCCATTCATGGACTGCACTCTAGCTTTACATCAGGCGGAGTGTTGTCACATGCAGAGCTACAATAAAAAAAAATACTTTTTAGCTAACGTCGCTGATGAATGTCTCGAGGAATACGATTCTTGGCACGATGATGGATCACTTCGATGTCTTGCACCGACAGTATGGCCACAATGGACAACGAAGGTCACTCACTAAACAGCACGGCTATTCTCACTTCGGACTGTTTCTTGATGATTACGAGGCGCTCCAGCAACACGGCTGATAGTTGCACGTTGATCGCTCGAGGACACGACGAGCCTCTACGCTGCTACTCGCCATGAGCTACTTAGGTCCAATTGCACCACATTGGGTTGTTTCAAAAACATGTCAGTTTCGACGCTTACTTTAACGCCAACGTAACCAGGGAATTTTGGCTGGTCAAAATTAAAGTTATAGTTAAACCAATGTCACTAACGTCAAGTGTATGAAAAGAGGCCAAATTTTTTCTATTAATTTTTCGGGAATTTACTCTTAATTACATCAGCCACCCTTTTATCGATAACGATATGAATTTACACGATAGTGCAACGCGTGTGGAGTAAATGTAAACGTAACCGTTAGTCACCGTAAAATGTAAGTCAAAGTAACTTTAACGGGCCTTTTGGTGGAATTGGACCTTACATAGGCACCTACCCTCAATCAAAAATATTGTAAGAACATACAGCCACCATATTTCAAGCAGATTGGTAAGATTATTACATATATTCTTATAATCGTTAATTTTATTTTTCGGAACAAAAGTTTTATACCAAAAATAAAACTAAATAAATGCAAATTAATTATTTATTTTTAAAAATATGTTAATACATAGTTCGAAGCGTAATTACCAAACTAATAATGAAATACACAATAAAATTAGAATAAAGATAGTAATGAGAAATAGTGCACTTGTGACAATCATCTGCTAGCTTTCCTACGAGGAGAGGAAATGATACTGATACATCACAGAAGAAAAATACATTTTGTTTATAACTGATAGCAGTGGCGAAGCGACCAGATATTATTAGATAATTTTTAATTAATTTTTTAGATGGTTGATTAATTTTATAGATGTCAAACGTGAGGCAGGGTAGGATTAGTGAATGGACGTCCGCCCGTCAAGGTCTCCACCTAGCCGAATCTTCTTAAACTTCTAGAGTATCGCTACCAATATCTGAAGTAGTTTTTATTTCAAAATGGTGGCAGGAATTTTTTGATAATATTGCGTTTCTGAGCTGTCCTTTGAACTAAATCCAGTCTTCGCCATTGCTTACAGTTAATTCTTATTTTTTCCGACAACGAGAAAAATAAAAACTGTAAAGCATTTTGTTATTAACTAAATAAATTCTCGACGAATCTTACTTTAATATTTAAAGAAAAAAATGTGTAAAAAACACAAACCGCCTCAGCAACATTTTAAACAAGCATTATTCTCTACATGATTAGGTACCTAACTATAAAACAACTAAATTGAGAAGTACAGCTTTCGACACGTAGGACTATAGCACTAAACTACTTCTTATATTGGTTCGTTTATAACCCAGACAGCACAAAGTCAAGCAAGATAATTACTGTCAAACATTTAATAGACTAGTCACAATATTTTTTAAGCTGAAACCGAACTATAGAGACGCGGCGCGGCTGGTGATCGGAGCGATGTTTCCAGTACACAGACGACATGGCATCTGGCTTTTTAGGAGCCGACCGCGCTGTTTAAGCGCTCCTCTATATATAGCGTGGATTCATCATACAATAAAAAATATTTGAACCTTATACAATGTGGTTCGATTTGTTAGTCTTTAAACATTTTGACTTACGATGTATGTTCTTAAAAGCAAGAAACTTTGTTTGCTTAACCGTACATACAATGTCCTGACCTAGGGTTTTATTAGTTAAGTACTTAATCAAATAGAGTAATTGTATCCAGTCTAGCACGGTCTGTGATCAGGTCCACGTTTACGCGGTGCTGCCTTCAGAATATTATCAACGCGTAGAATCATCTCAGCAGCCTCAGCGGCAGATAGTAGCACCTGTCGTTTCACAACGTACGACTCTGTTATTCCGAGTGTTTTCATATCTCCGATTTGGCCTTTATTCATATCTGTAATTTTTTTTTATTCGCATAAATTTTTGGCTTTGATTATCTTTTAGTATATTATAAAATAGGAATACACAAAACAAAAAATGGCGCTTCATTTTTACATTATAGTAAGTGAAAATGGCGTAGTCAAATATCTAATACCAACCCCACCACAATAATCAATCTACAGCTATTTAAACTTTAGGAAGTAGTAGATATGGTTCATTTTCACTTGAACGTATGATGTATCTAATACAATATACATACCCAGGCCCATAGTCTTTTTATCCTGCGCATGAGTCGCCCTGAGATTGGCAATCAATTCTGCACTATCGTATCCTGCATTATCCGCAACTGCGGCGGGAAGACGACGCAATGCGATCGCGAAAGCCTCCACTGCCAACGCCTCTTTGCCTGCAGTACGTGTGGCCACACGAGATACAGCTTCAGCCATCAGCATCTCACTCGCACCTGACGAACATAGTTAGACATACAAGTGAGAACAAGTCATCTCCACTATAAGCGCTTCTATTATGTTACAATAGCTCACCTCCACCATAAATAACTTTAGGTTCTTTGACAGTAGCAGCGAGTACACAGAGGGCGTCATGTAATGAACGTTCAGCTTCATCTATCACTTGTTGCGTGGCACCACGAATTACAACAGTACAAGCAGCGCCGAGAGCTACTCCGGAGAAACGAATCAAATTCTCATCACCAATCATAATCTAAAAAAAGCCATTATTATGACTAACTGTTTACAAGGGAGACTCGCCCCCGCTATGTTGACTTAATAAGTCTAGTATACACCGTCTAGATCCTAAACGCGACTAGGGTCACTTCATGGATGTTAAGTGTGACAGTTGTAGTACTACCCTAGGAAGCTAATAATCAGCTATCGTCAGACATTTTATGGTTTAGTATTGCGTCATCTATGTAGCCAAATGGTTGCTCGTTTGACAAAGCAGCAAAATTATTACAAATCCCAATTAGTGTCAAAGTAACTTTGTTCACCATACGCCTATGATTTGCATCATTTTCACACCGCATCCAACCTGATGTTAAGCTAAAGTTCAACCCGTGAGCAGAAATATACTACTTTAATGTGGGCAGAAGTCACCTTCAAGTTCAGTTTAAAGCCTAACTTTTCACACCTAAACAATAAAAAAACACATACCTGTTCAATAAGTTTACATTGTCCAAGTTTGACCTTATCTGGAGTGTCAAATGTGGAGACAATTTCGCCTCCGGTGACCAATGCCAAACGCTCAATACCGTCAAAGTCAGCATGCTCAATGGCCATCACGTTGGCGTCCGCGAATAACTGTTCTGGATAATTGTAGATAAGTTGTCTGAAATAATGTACAATATTTATGACAATAACTTAATTGGCAAACACTTGCTTAACATCAGACAGTGTTGTCATATGTCATAGGCTTCAATGGATAGTGGTCTTTAGTAGTTAAGATCAGTATTTAGTTGCTTTTATGCTGTCACCCATAACCTCTTACGCTATGATCAGTATTAAGCTGAAACTGCAATGTTGGTAGCTCGGCCCAGATCAACAGACACAATATTAAGACATAAAGACAGCTTTATGAACATTTTCTGAAGTCTCAATAATTTTATATATACTAAGTCAGTATGCGTGTATCTAATATTATGTCTTATCATGTATATATGTATGTGTATCATTGTATCGTTGTTGTATTGTATTATATTTCGATTAGTTTATGTATATTATCAGTAATGTGTGTGTGTGTGTGTATGTGTAGGTATCTGAATATAGTTAAGTATTTCTAAGTTATATATAAGACTTTTTTTTATTATTATTATTTACTACCCAAGGTAGAACCTTTCTGCTTCCTGAAGGCCAGCTGGAAGAAAATGCCTTGCAGCATTAAGCTCGCCTTTTGTTGTACGTATAACAATAAAGTTTTTAAAATAAAAAAAATAATAATTATTATTATGCCGTCTCACTATAGTGCGGTTTGACGTGCATGCGTTTAATGTTGCTTGTTCATCCATAGAAAACTTTTTTTTTTCAAAAGTTGGTAAGTATTTTCAAAGAAACTTTTAAAATTGATCAATTTAGAAAATTGTTTTGTACAGACTCTCACAGAGTGTAAGCAAGCTATCCATGGAGGCATTTTATGAAAGTATAAAAAAACGCCTCCATAGTCGGTTGCCTCACAATAAACATACCTATTAATAAAGACATTGCACTTGTGTGCCAAAATCTTATTAACTTTATCTTTCATTTTCTCTTTCTCGGCCACCTCGAGTTCAGCAATCTTAGCCATAGAGTCAGCTTTAATAGATGACCCAAACACCTTTATCTTGTCAGTGTCCATAGGTGTGTTTGCAATAAGGATGTTTGCATTTTCAATGCGCTTTGGTTGATGTACACCAACCTACAATAAAATATTAAATAGAGATATCATTTATAAATAAGTAATTTTTCTTATTTCTACTAGCATTGACAAGCGCCGGCGAGCAGTCCACCATGAGAGAAGACAACTTTTTTTTAATTGCTCGACATGTGACAACACTCCGCCTGATGTAAAGTTAAGAGTGCGGCCCATGGATGGATACAACTGCTACGAATACAAATTTCTACAGGCAGCAGTCCCCTCCACAAAGCCGGCTTGAAGAGACGAGCATGTACCTACCAGATTGACAGTGCACACTCCTCTCGTTATACCTGGCTACTTTCAAACTATTCCCGAAACGCGACAAGGTCATGACGGGTGTTACATTCGAAAGTGGTGGTACTACCCCAGGCACGCAGACTGGACTAATAACCATCATCAGTCTGCCTACCACTCTTTTAATTAATGCCCTATGCACTGACTAAAGTACATATAACAAGATTACATTGGTACTAATAAAATTTGAATTAGGGTCTCTCAATCCTGAGTTTACACCATAAGATACATATAAGAGTTTAACCATGCAATAAACTAATAGAACACATGCCTCTAGCCTTGCCTCTGTGGACAATGAATCTTATTAATATCTACAGAACATTATTCACCTTTTTGTTAAGCAGGAATCCCTCATCCAAGAATGACTCTTCCAAAATACCACCAGATATCTTAATGATTTGTATAGCTTTAAGATTACCGGAACCTTTCAAACGGAGTACAGCATCGACTGCTAATTTTGTAAAATGTCTGTAATACAATTATTTTTTCATTGTCATTGTAAAGCCAGAGTGCGATCCATGAACGGAAACAATTGCAAAGATCTTTACAGGCAGCAGTCGCCTTCGCTATGCTAGCTTGAGGAGATGAGTATGCACTATCTAGAACCTAAATTGACAGTGGACTCTCCTCCGGCTACTTTAAAACTATTCCCGAAGCACATTTGAAAGTAGTGGTACAACCCCAGGACGGCAGACTGGGCTATTAACCATCTTTAGTCTGCTTACTGCTCTTTATTATAATTATGCAATTTTTTCACTGCCTGCTCTGTAATAGCATGTATCATCTTGTAGATGGAAGAATGTAAATCCACTTACTCTTTATGATTAGCCAAAATTTTAGAACTGAGTGTGGTTCTAGCAATGTTCTCAAGATCAGCCCGTAATGCAGCCTCATTCAGGTTCTTCTGATGATCAAAACTGCCTTCAGCCAGGGCTTGTTTGGCCGCTTCAACAGCAATGCGCCATCCAGAAATTATTGTTTGAGGATGGAGCTTCTGTTCAATTAGTTTCTCTGCTTCACGTAGTAATTCAGCAGCTGGAAAAATAAACAAAAGAAATTGTTGGGGTCTTATTATTTCAAGAATTAATGGATACTTAGTGATTGTACCAAAAAACTTATAATTGCATAATCTTACTAGCTGTTGGGTAAAAGCCGCGGGCGCAAGCGGCCCGCGGAGGCCCTTTTTGTCGTAAAACGTATTAGATCGAATAGATTTTAGGCAGTTTTGAAAATATTTAGCTCGCCATCTAAAAGCGTTTACGTTTCTGAACAATATTGGTCTTTACACGGTGACGCTAACGTATCTACTTTTCGAGATATGGCGATTTTAAAAAATTAAAAAAAAAACAAAAATTAAAAAAAAAAATAGTGCTGGTCATACTGAACAATATTGGTTTTTACACGGTGACGCTAACGTATCTACTTTTCGAGATATGGCGATTTTAAAAAATTAAAAAAAAAAAAATTAAAAAAAGTAGTGCTGGTCATACTGAACAATATTGGTCTTTACACGGTGACGCTAACGTATGTACTTTTTGAGTAATAGCTATTTTAGAAAATTAAAAAAAAAAAAGCAAATAGTGCTGGTCATACTGAACAATATTGATCTTTACACGGTGACGCTAACGTATCTACTTTTCGAGATATGAAGATTTTAAAAAATTAAAAAAAAAAAAAAAAAAATTTAAAAAAAAAAGTGCTGTTCATACTGAACAAAATTGGTCTTTACACGGTGACGCTAACGTATCAACTTTTCGAGATATGGCGATTTTAAAAAATTAAAAAAAAAACAAGTTTAAAAAAAAATTAGTGCTGGTCATACTGAACAATATTGGTCTTTACACGGTGACGCTAACGTATCTACTTTTCGAGATATGGCGATTTTAAAAAATAAAAAAAAAAACAAAAATTAAAAAAAAAAATAGTGCTGGTCATACTGAACAATATTGGTCTTTACACGGTGACGCTAACGTATCTACTTTTCGAGATATGAAGATTTTAAAAAATTAAAAAAAAAACTAAAACAAAAATTTAAAAAAATAGTGCTGGTCACACTGAACAAAATTGTTCTTTACATGGTTACTCTGACGTATCTACTTCTTGAGTTATTTAAAAGAAAGCCCGCCGCGCGGAGCAAATTCGATGTTCACGCGGCCGCGCTCACCGTCCGACTGACCGAGGTAAAGCCGTTTCGATCGTTCGTCCCGAAAATGCCTCGTCGCGGATGCTGTTAGGCCACGCCCAAGCGCCATGCTCCGTTTCATATTGGCGTACCGGCGGGAAAAGGATAAAAATACGATCGAGGAAAAATTTTTTTCGAGCAATTTTGAAAAAAAAAGTATCGTTTTCGAAATTATAGGGCATTCCCTACAACGTTTGTTCCGGCACTTTTGCCTCATCTCTTTCCGTTTCCGAGATATCGCTACCACTTCCGGTCCAGAATCGACTTCCGGTCAAAGTCGTATTTTTCTCGACGGTTTTGGGACGCCCTCTATACGACTCAAAAAACCGCTACCCTCCACTATACCGGCAAGTGCGAAATAATTGATGTCAGTCAGTGAGTGAGTGAGTGGTATTGCAGCTATATATTAGTATAAATAATAATATGGACTCACCACACAACAGATCTTTGACAGACCAGATAGGCTGTCCCTGGACCTGATAAGCAGTTCACAAGGGACCTGCTTAGTCTTCATTGAGCCAAGATAGGAATCTATAATCAGCCCGCCTGTGCAGAGGATGTATGGAGACTGAAGAGACAGTCACACATGTACACTTGGAGTGTAGTAAGAATGAATAAACTACATCAAAAGTGTCTCAACTCAGCAAGGACACTCACAGAAGTGTGTAGGAACATAAAGAAGTAATTAAAAGTCATTAACTAAAATACCTAGTACTGTTACAGATGTGGTTCCGTCTCCAACTTCATCATCCTGTACTTTAGACATGTCAACCAAGATCTTTGCAGCTGGATTGTCAATACCAATAGATTTCAGGATTGTGGCACCATCATTTGTCACTTCCACCTGTCATTTTTATTAAAATACATTAATAAATCTTGAAACAAAAATATATTTTAACAATGTAAATAGCAAACACGCACTTGACCATAGTTTCTGCCAGCAGATACAAGAATTTTGTCCATTCCTTTCGGACCTAGTGTGCTTTTTACAAGATCTCCGATAGCTATAGCACCAATGAAACTTGACATACGCGCCACTTCGGCCTTTTCTTCCTCTGCTTCATTCTTGAGGATCCGAATAGGGTTTAAAGACACCTGAAACAAACGCCATAAGTCTACACGTGAGAAACAAAGGTGCAGAATGGTACCGTTTTGGTAAAAAGGTTATGCATTTTAAACATAAACTATAAAATAAAACTGCTTAATGATCTTATTACAATAGAAAGTATTAGTTTCACTCACCATTTTAATTAAATTATGATATAATAATGAAGAAAACAAGCTTTTTAGACCGGCAGTTTACAACGTTCGAGAACTCACGAGGTGCGAAGAAACAAACGACTGACGATCGATGTGACTGAAGAATGACATATGAACACTAGAGATGTAGGTAATACCAGAGACAATAAAATTAAGCCCGCACCCTAATCCGACCCTAGGGGACGCGATATTTTAATGGAATGCGCTCGTACGCGTATATTTAAAATTAGCGCTTCACCAAATCATAGGACTTAGTTGAGCGCTCATTCAACAGCATGCATCACATAACGATGAATGTATTTATTGATAATATAATCACTTATCGATTATATTCTAAAATTGCACCATAACATTAGCGTTACTTTATAGTGTAAAAAACTATACACTATAAGGACGCGAGTTTGACATAATCCTCCGAGTACTTTTGTATGGACATGAAAAATGGTCTCTGATAATTACATACCGCTTATAATAATTATATTAAACTATTACACCTATTGCATTCGATAAGTATTTTTATTCAATATCATGATCGTCGTAATTTCATAAACATAAATAGTTATTATACGTGACAGTTATACAACGCGCGTTAAATCTGCTCGTGAGAACAAAGGTCAGTAGTGTAGTGACGTCAGTAATAATTTTTTTTGAGTTGTCATTCATCCGTCAATTCGCCATATTTATGTGACTCAAGTTTTTTTGTATTTGTGGGATTGTCTTTATTTTGGTCAAAAACATACAAATATTGTAAACATGGAAGAACAAGGAGGGAGCTCAGCCCCGAGAGTATCAAATGATAAACGTTTGGCACAAACTCAAGCCAAAGTTGATGAAGTTGTCGGTATTATGCGTGTCAATGTTGAGAAAGTTTTAGAAAGAGATCACAAGTTATCAGAACTCGACAATCGTGCAGATAACCTGCAGAATGGAGCTGCTCAATTCGAACAACAAGCCGGTAAGTTGAAGAGAAAATATTGGTGGCAAAATTTGAAGATGATGTTGATCATTGGTGCGATCGGAGCCGTTTTGCTTATAATCATTATCGTATGGGCCACTTCTGGATCAGGAAACAGTGGAAACAACGCAGTAGCTCCACCACCAGAAAACCCCAATCCCTAGATGTTAAGCAAACAAGCAAAGGTGCACAATTGAATCGCTTATTGTAATAAACACCCAACTAAACAAGGAAACATCTACCCAAAAACGACTGAACTTTTTACGAAGTTATTAAAAGTATCTATCTTTTGGAATTTCTACACTTTTATAAATATAACATTTCTATATAGTATTTAATACTAAATATATATTAGAATTTGTATTTTCTATATCTTTGTATTATATTATATTTTTAAGAAAGTGGTTAAGCCACAAATGCCTAAATTATTGTGTCAATGTTAACTATATTTAAAATATACAAGAGCTTCATACATTGAGAATACTGTAATAAAAAGAATTAATATTTTGGAAATTTATAATAACACTTTTATTAATAGTTAATTTCTGTATGTATAATAAGTATTGACAAAAATTTAGATCTTAGAGCTCAGTTACAGGTTATAACGGAAACTATATTTTTTGGTACACTTTATATATATATAATGATTATTAAAACAGTCTATATGTTACAGCACTATTAAAAGTTTATTGTTAAAAGTTATTGAGCACGTAGGAGATTCAAAGCACAAAAAAAACTAAAAATTGTAACAAATGTATTATTACTTTATGTTTTGTTTTAGAATATTTAATTTGTATCTGCTTTAAGCTATTTGTAGATTATTTATGTAAAACAATTCTTTGATTGGAATAATTTTAAGCCTTTTTTGTTCTCTGTTTAAAAGTAATTGGGACCAAATTATTAATGACAGTTATATTGTGCAAATATAGCTACAATTCCAATAAAGTTGATTTGAATTAGTAAAGCTTGTTAAAGTATCAATTAGAAGAAAGAAACACACAGCAAAGTCAAAATTAAACTAGAAAAATCTAAATTTTACTAGTTTGTAACATCGCATTGTTCGATTTGAGGAAAAAGCTAGAGGTCCTCATTTTTTTAATGTGGCACCATCTCATTTTAGCCGTGTGTTATCTAAAGCCATTTATGTTTGCACATTGCCTTAACATCCAGAAAACAGCAGAACTTATTCTGCCAATGTATAACATAAGTCAAATAGTAATAAGAAACGCATTTGTTTTGTATTATTGTTAATGGTGGTTATTATGTCTAACGGAAAGGGTATGAGATTAATTTATTGTCTCAAAAAATATATTTCAAAAGGCAGAATAAGTTTATTTAATTTTTATTTATGCCTTACTTGTTTTATATTGTATAGAAATAAATTGATGTTATTCTTCAAGAATGCTGTTTTATTGTTTAATGAGTCAACAATTGTGGATTATCATTACTGATAATTATTTGTTATTCTTTATATTGTGTGCCTAATTCAATGTTATATAAGTTGTATTATGCCTATTTATTATGGAATTTAATATGATTTACAGTATAATCGGCCTCTATGGCATAGTGGTTACTGAAAGTTTCGGTCGAACAAATGAGTCTTTTTTTCTTCAGTTTTTTCAGGTGGGGTGCTATTCTTGTGTTATACTTATGACCCATAGTATGAACTATAACGTTTAAACAAAAGCGAAATAACGTTTTATATAAATCTTAAGAACACTTGTTTTACCAGATCGCCTACGAGATGGCGTTGCCTTAGATTTAAAGGCTTACGAAGCTTAGATATCTCCATATTAGTTAAACATTAAGATTGCTATGCGTAGGCGTCCACTTGCGCCTACACAGGTGCTTGATAACTATATATGGTTAACTGTACTGAGGAAGCAGGAAAACCTATTGACACCAAGCGAATAACTGATGTTTGTGTAAACACGATTAGTTTAAATTATTAACTATAACTCTTAGTACCACCATTTTCGAATATGTCACCCGTGAAGTGACCTTGTCGCGTTTCAGGAGCAGTTTGAAAGTAGCCAGGTATAGCGAAAGGAGTATGTACTGTCAATCTAGATGGTGCATACTGGTCTCAGGCCGGCATAGCGGTGGCGACTGCTGCCCGTAGGGATTTCTCTGTAGTAGCAGTTGTTTCCGTTTATGGACCGCATTCTATATTTACATCAGGCGAAGTGTTGTCATCATGCCGAGCTATAATTTAAAAAACTTTTTAGAATAAAATTATAATAATTATGAATTACACATGCGACTCACGCTTGTGTCCCAAAGAGGTAGGCAGAGACAGTAGAAAGATCATTATGTACAAATGCTGCTTAGGTATATTTTTTAGTTTTGTTAGGACTATTATCAATAATAAGATACAGATCTAGTTCTATGGGCAAAAAAGACGTTAATAAGCGTATCTATGGATGGATAGGATATCCATAACGGTAAAAACTGTCGCCCGTCGTGTTATTAATTTATTCTTTTAAGTCAATGAACCCGAGCGACAATATCTGGCTTTATCATCTACAAAAATTTTATATTGTCTTGTTTCGTGGTACCATTGGTACCGATTCCCTAATAAAAGCGACACGTATTTCTTTAAATACAAAGTCTTCGGTGTAAATGTGAATATAGATAAACTGAGATGAATTCCTAAAACTAACTCAAAATTAAAATCTAACTTCATTTTATATTTTTCACTATGGCGTTAATTTTTATTATTTGCCCCTTCCCTATATCTAATTCCCTATGTCTAATGTCTAATTAAAATATTTTTGTACTTCAAAAAATAATCCGCCGATGATGTTAAGCTTGCGGTCAATGAACGGGGACTACTGCTACCACTGATAAATCTCAGCTACTTTTTTTACTGTTTGCTCTGTTAAAATGTTGTATTAATTTATGATGAAAACTGAAATAAAAAAAAAGCGCACACAGTCTGAGCTAAGACAAGATTTTTCTGTTCAATTTTGATCATAATTTAATAATAAACAAATACCTACACATTAACTGAACATCGGCAGGTTTTCTCCTAAATAATGCATTATGGGACGTGAAGTTAGTATTAAATCTATTTCTGCATGTATGTGAAGTTGGCCCCCCATTATGAAAATTTTGAAAATTTAAGCGGAGTTCTGGTAGCCCCTCCAATAGTTCTAGAGTTCCCTATTAATAAAAAAAATAGTTCCGCTGATTAAAGTGCTGAAAACACGAAATGAAGTTTACACAATTTCGAAATTTTAAACACCTGTAACTCTTTCATTTTAGCTCCGATCGATTCCGTTTCTTTAACAAATCGATAGAACTCCGAGGGGGGCCAATAGAACTCCAAAGAAAATTAACGATTTCTGAGAAATAATTTTTTTTTCATACAAAATATGCTAATTTTAAAAAACGAAATTTCCGAGCCCCGTAGCTCTTTCATTTCAGTTCCGATCGGTTCCATTTCTTCGACAAATCGATAGAACTCCGAGGGGGGCCAATAGAACTCCAAAGAAAATTAACGATTTCTGAGAAATAAAATTTTTTTCATACAAAATATGCTAATTTTAAAAAACGAAATTTCCGAGCCCCGTATCTCTTTCATTTCAGTTCCGATCGGTTTCATTTCTTCGACAAATCGATAGAACTCCGAGGGGGGCCAATAGAACTCCAAAGAAAATTAACGATTTCTGAGAAATAAAATTTTTTTCATACAAAATATGCTAATTTTAAAAAACGAAATTTCCGAGCCCCGTAGCTCTTTCATTTCAGTTCCGATCGGTTTCATTTCTTCGACAAATCGATAGAACTCCGAGGGGGGCCAATAGAACTCCAAAGAAAATTAACGATTTCTGAGAAATAAATTTTTTTTTCATACTAAATATGCTAATTTTAAAAATCGGAATTTCCGAGCCCCGTAGCTCTTTCATTTCAGTTCCGATCGGTTTCATTTCTTCAACAAATCGATAGAACTCCGAGGGGGGCCAATAGAACTCCAAAGAAAATTAAAGATTTCTGAGAAATAAATTTTTTTTTCATACTAAATATGCTAATTTTAAAAATCGGAATTTCCGAGCCCCGTAACTCTTTCATTTCAGTTCCGATCGGTTTCATTTCTTCAACAAATCGATAGAACTCCGAGGGGGGCCAATAGAACTCCAAAGAAAATTAACGATTTCTGAGAAATAAATTTTTTTTTCATACAAAATATGTTAATTTTAAAAATCGGAATTTCCGAGCCCCGTAGCTCTTTCATTTCAGTTCCGATCGGTTTCATTTCTTCGACAAATCGATAGAACTCCGAGGGGAGCCAATAGAACTCCAAAGAAAATTAACGATTTCTGAGGAATAAAATTTTTTTTCGTGCAAAATATGCTAATTTTAAAAATCGGAATTTCCGAGCCCCGTAGCTCTTTCATTTCAGTTCCGATCGGTTTCATTTCTGCGACAAATCGAAAGAACTCGGAGGGGGGCCAATAGAACTCCAAAGAAAATTAACAATTTCTGAGAAATAAAATTTTTTTTCATACAAAATATGCTAATTTTAAAAATCGGAATTTCCGAGCCCCGTAGCTCTTTCATTTCAGTTCCGATCGGTTTCATTTCTTCGACAAATCGATAGAACTCCGAGGGGGGCCAATAGAACTCCAAAGAAAATTAACGATTTCTGAGAAATAAAATTTTTTTCATACAAAATATGCTAATTTTAAAAATCGGAATTTCCGAGCCCCGTAGCTCTTTCATTTCAGTTCCGATCGGTTTCATTTCTTCGACAAATCGATAGAACTCCGAGGGGGGCCAATAGAACTCCAAAGAAAATTAACGATTTCTGAGAAATAAAATTTTTTTCATACAAAATATGCTAATTTTAAAAAACGAAATTTCCGAGCCCCGTAGCTCTTTCATTTCAGTTCCGATCGGTTTCATTTCTTCGACAAATCGATAGAACTCCGAGGGGGGCCAATAGAACTCCAAAGAAAATTAACGATTTCTGAGGAATAAAATTTTTTTTCGTACAAAATATGCTAATTTTAAAAATCGGAATTTCCGAGCCCCGTAGCTCTTTCATTTCAGTTCCGATCGGTTTCATTTCTTCGACAAATCGATAGAACTCCGAGGGGGGCCAATAGAACTCCAAAGAAAATTAACGATTTCTGAGAAATAAATTTTTTTTTCATACTAAATATGCTAATTTTAAAAATCGGAATTTCCGAGCCCCGTAGCTCTTTCATTTCAGTTCCGATCGGTTTCATTTCTTCAACAAATCGATAGAACTCCGAGGGGGGCCAATAGAACTCCAAAGAAAATTAAAGATTTCTGAGAAATAAATTTTTTTTTCATACTAAATATGCTAATTTTAAAAATCGGAATTTCCGAGCCCCGTAACTCTTTCATTTCAGTTCCGATCGGTTTCATTTCTTCAACAAATCGATAGAACTCCGAGGGGGGCCAATAGAACTCCAAAGAAAATTAACGATTTCTGAGAAATAAATTTTTTTTTCATACAAAATATGTTAATTTTAAAAATCGGAATTTCCGAGCCCCGTAGCTCTTTCATTTCAGTTCCGATCGGTTTCATTTCTTCGACAAATCGATAGAACTCCGAGGGGAGCCAATAGAACTCCAAAGAAAATTAACGATTTCTGAGGAATAAAATTTTTTTTCGTGCAAAATATGCTAATTTTAAAAATCGGAATTTCCGAGCCCCGTAGCTCTTTCATTTCAGTTCCGATCGGTTTCATTTCTGCGACAAATCGAAAGAACTCGGAGGGGGGCCAATAGAACTCCAAAGAAAATTAACAATTTCTGAGAAATAAAATTTTTTTTCATACAAAATATGCTAATTTTAAAAATCGGAATTTCCGAGCCCCGTAGCTCTTTCATTTCAGTTCCGATCGGTTTCATTTCTTCGACAAATCGATAGAACTCCGAGGGGGGCCAATAGAACTCCAAAGAAAATTAACGATTTCTGAGAAATAAAATTTTTTTCATACAAAATATGCTAATTTTAAAAATCGGAATTTCCGAGCCCCGTAGCTCTTTCATTTCAGTTCCGATCGGTTTCATTTCTTCGACAAATCGATAGAACTCCGAGGGGGGCCAATAGAACTCCAAAGAAAATTAACGATTTCTGAGAAATAAAATTTTTTTCATACAAAATATGCTAATTTTAAAAAACGAAATTTCCGAGCCCCGTAGCTCTTTCATTTCAGTTTCGATCGGTTTCATTTCTTCGACAAATCGATAGAACTCCGAGGGGGGCCAATAGAACTCCAAAGAAAATTAACGATTTCTGAGGAATAAAATTTTTTTTCGTACAAAATATGCTAATTTTAAAAATCGGAATTTCCGAGCCCCGTAGCTCTTTCATTTCAGTTCCGATCGGTTTCATTTCTTCGACAAATCGATAGAACTCCGAGGGGGGCCAATAGAACTCCAAAGAAAATTAACGATTTCTGAGAAATAAAATTTTTTTCATACAAAATATGCTAATTTTAAAAAACGAAATTTCCGAGCCCCGTAGCTCTTTCATTTCAGTTCCGATCGGTTTCATTTCTTCGACAAATCGATAGAACTCCGAGGGGGGCCAATAGAACTCCAAAGAAAATTAACGATTTCTGAGAAATAAAATTTTTTTTCATACAAAATATGCTAATTTAATTTTTTTTTTTTTTCAGAAATCGTTATTTTTCTTTGGAGTTCTATTGGCCCCCCTCGGAGTTCTATCGATTTGTCGAAGAAATGAAACCGATCGGAACTGAAATGAAAGAGCTACGGGGCTCGGAAATTCCGATTTTTAAAATTAGCATATTTTGTATGAAAAAAAAATTTATTCCTCAGAAATCGTTAATTTTCTTTGGAGTTCTATTGGCCCCCCTCGGAGTTCTATCGATTTGTCGAAGAAATGAAACCGATCATAACTGAAATGAAAGAGCTACGGGGCTCGGAAATTCCGATTTTTAAAATTAGCATATTTTGTACGAAAAAAAATTTTATTCCTCAGAAATCGTTAATTTTCTTTGGAGTTCTATTGGCCCCCCTCGGAGTTCTATCGATTTGTCGAAGAAATGAAACCGATCGGAACTGAAATGAAAGAGCTACGGGGCTCGGAAATTCCGATTTTTAAAATTAGCATATTTTGTATGAAAAAAAATTTTATTCCTCAGAAATCGTTAATTTTCTTTGGAGTTCTATTGGCCCCCCTCGGAGTTCTATCGATTTGTCGAAGAAATGAAACCGATCGGAACTGAAATGAAAGAGCTACGGGGCTCGGAAATTCCGATTTTTAAAATTAGCATATTTAGTATGAAAAAAAATTTTATTTCTCATAAATCGTTAATTTTCTTTGGAGTTCTATTGGCCCCCCTCGGAGTTCTATCGATTTGTCGAAGAAATGAAACCGATCGGAACTGAAATGAAAGAGCTACGGGGCTCGGAAATTCCGATTTTTAAAATTAGCATATTTAGTATGAAAAAAAATTTTATTTCTCAGAAATCGTTAATTTTCTTTGGAGTTCTATTGGCCCCCCTCGGAGTTCTATCGATTTGTTAAAGAAACGGAATCGATCGGAGCTAAAATGAAAGAGTTACAGGTGTTTAAAATTTCGAAATTGTGTAAACTTCATTTCGTGTTTTCAGCACTTTAATCAGCGGAACTATTTTTTTTATTAATAGGGAACTCTAGAACTATTGGAGGGGCTACCAGAACTCCGCTTAAATTTTCAAAATTTTCATAATGGGGGGCCAACTTCACATACATTATTTCTGCCTACCCAACTAGGACACGGCATGCGTACGTACCTATATGATAAAGAAAATGTAAATATTTATTCCATATGTACTATTTTAGATGCGGATAAATATTAGAACGCATTTCGAAGTTAACTAAAACGAAATTTGTTGAGATTCTAGAGCTGGAAGCTGGAGTGTTAGTAATAGTCAATGACCTCTGTGAATGTTTTAGAATATTGTCAGTCCAAAACACTTGACAAGAAGACAAAAAAAGACGAATAAAACTTTGGTCTTAAGTATCAGAATTAATATTAAATTTGTAAGTATAGTCTATTGCTGAGTCATTGAATTGTTATAAATGCTACAGAAACAGCCCACTATTTTGATACTAAATCAAGTCACGAACGTTTATTGCTGTTTTTTTTCTTTGTTGAAAATTATACCTATTATCAAAACTATCCAATCTAGGCTTTGTAAGCATTCCTCTGCAACATGCGATGTGTTAAAGTCGAAGGAATTCTTGCATAAATTTCAGATCACGTGCAAAGAAGACCGTGAATGTATTGATCCATTAGAAGACCTTCGTCGATTATACGAACATTAATTAGAAATGCGACAGGACTAACTAACACAACGATCTAATCAAATTTATTAATTTTTAATAGGTATATTTATATTAATGACTAGCTAACCCGGCAAACTTCGTACCGCCTCACAATTTGATTTCTGATCGACTTTTAAATTTAATTGATTTCTAAACAACGGGACGAACATCAAATGCTTGACATTCAAAACTAAAGGAATAGTTTCTAAGGGGAAACGAAATTGTTGTTTTTACTATATTCCAAGTATTTTTTTCATATTTACTCACCTTTTAAACCTTCCCTGGACTTCCACAAATAATTAATTCAAAACCAAAATTAGCCAAATCAGTCCAGCCGTTCTCGAGTTTTAGCGAGACAAACGAACAGCAATTGATTTTTATATATATAGATAAACGTTCCTTATATTTATTACTTTCGATTCATGAACGGAAACAACTGCTACCATAGAGAAATGTTTAAGTACATGTAACAATCGCCTCCACTATGCCGGCTTGAAGAGACGAATCCATTAATAGTAGACTCCTTTCGTTATACCCTGCTATTTCCAAACTGGTCCCTAAATGCGAATAGGTCACTTGCAGTTGCACTTGAAAGTGGTGGTACTACCACAGTACTTCAGACTGGGCTAATAACCATCATCAGTCTGCCATCTTTAAAATCGTGTAACATTGTTACAGTATAACTAATGTAGTGCAAACTAAGGGAGTGCGTGTAAACACATTTTCCTACGGTGATGTAAACATCACTAATAATGTTTCAAATAAATTAGCAACTTTATTATTCATTACACATAGAAGTTGTTAATATACCTAGCGCAAGCAATTTTCCTTGACTCTAAAACAATAGTTTGTAGGAACTTTAAAAATAACCGTGTGTCTTGGCTTATTTTGATACACATGGACGGCGACGCTTAAAGATCTTTATAATGATAAGTATTAACATGTCTGTCCAAATGTACCTAACTAAAACATGCTCATTCCCAGTGTACTCATTCCCTTAACCCAGGATAAACGTCACTATGGTTTCAGACTACCGTTGGCATTAAAAACGATGATTCACGTATTTATTTGTGAATGAAAAATATGTTCCAAAGGGAAATTGTCACGCTCTGCTTGACGTTGGCGACAGCGGCTACATGACCTTGCTCTTCGCACCGGCTTCATTCTACCATACTTCATTAACTACAGACATTTTTTTTGGCTTCATTTACTCCTGAGTCAGTGCGATGAGGACTTAGATACATTACATTTAGGAAGTAAGCGACGTAATTACCCATTTATCTACAATAACTAAAGTTCTTAAGTAACCCTTATCCTTATAGTCGTTCTGTCTATCCCTAACCGATTGTAAAACTTGGATGAGACAGATGTTTGCATTAATCATATTTAAGCAAGAATACTAGTCATTCTTTGTACCGAAATCAAATCGTTTGAAGCCATTTACGGACATGTAATAACGATTTAATATGTTTAACATTATTACAAATTAATAAATAGATTGGCTACGTTTTAGAAGATACAATAATGGATTTGAAACAAGCGAAATACCTAATATAAGTGGAAGATGTCAATCCATTTTGTCAGCAAGATATAATACAGATTTTGGTGGGTATCTGGGGATCTTGAATATTTTTTAAACTTAAATCGTGTTTAATAATGGTCTATTATTATATTAGGAACGTGCGTAAGTGTAGTCAAATTAATCAAAATATGAGAATGTATACATTTACTTTCCCTCCAAAATTCCATTGGAAGTTTAATAAAGACTCTTCCTTTTTACTAAAGCTATTTCTGAATAAATGACATGTAGAATATGAACTTGCTCAAAATCTTACTTCTACTTTAATAATAAATAATGAGAAATAATAGTCGAACTTAATTAATAATGAATTTCTAATACATTACACATAAAAGTTTGTGATAGTCTTTTGTATCTGTACTTATGGTTCCCAGCCTCACAGGAATTATGTTAACGACCTCACACTTTATCGCTTTCATCAACATTCCATAGTCTAGCTAGCCTTGCACGCCATTGCAACTAAATAACTGGATGTCTAACTTTACTATAAGAGACCACTCTCTAGTAAATATTAGAAGTCGAAACGTATTTTTTTTATTTGTTTAATAAATTTATTGTTTGCATTTTAATAAAAGATTCAGATAAAAAACGTATAAAGTTCGAAAATAGCACGTGTACATAATTTAAAACATGGTAAACAGACTTATTATGGAAAGTGACCTATTCTAATCGAGGCTAAGTCTAAATTTGAGTGGCAAATGTCAAAATATATTAACAGAGGACCAAGTATAAGTTTACATTTAGACCTCACGGCTTAAAGTGAGAATTCTCTATTAACCAGACAAGCGATTGATGGAGAAATTCATTTCACCCTAACCACCCTAACTGACATTTCAATGCAAAATCTTTAACAGTTGGTACCTAAATTAAACGGTCGACTGTACCTACCTAAACTTTTAATTAAAGAAAGAATTTATGAATTAATTATATAACAGCTTAGTCACATTACAAACTCAAGGTTATCGCTAAAGATAATTTGGCAAGACTATAACAAAATGCATTTGATATGAATGTGCAAAACATTATTTGAATGACTATGTGATGAAATTTTTATTAATAAATGCTTATGTCATTGTTTAATTTAATAAAGAAGTGCACATTGTTGAAATTGTACAGAGTGCATTAATTTCTTTTATTTGCATTTTACATGCAAAAATTTATTATGACGAATAATTTAATACAACCTTATGTGAACAAAACTTCTATATTCCGTTAACAATTTTTCTCCCCAAAAATGGGGTATTTATACAAAAAAAAAATTGCTAAGTACCTAAGTCAAAATACGTTACCATTGAAAGAAACATCTTTCGACAAAAAAAAATTGTAGGCAGACTGCTGTCCAGTCTATCTTCCTAGACTTGTCGCTATCAAGTCAAAAGTAAAATGTGCGCTGTTACCCTAGGTTGTTCACATTCGTCTCCTCAAGCCGGCATAGATGTGGCGCCTGCAGTTGTTTCCGTTCATGGATCGCACCCTAACTTCAAGATTATTTTTACTAAACTTTTTACTAAATAGTTTTATAATTGATAGTGTTTGTACCTTTTTACATTTGTGTGAGAGACCGTTAGCAGTTTAAAAAAACTTGCTTAACAGCGCATTTGAACTATTACATAATTATAATTATAGTCATATTTCATGTCAACACCCACAAAAGAATTTATTTTAGGAGATACTTCGACATCGTTTGTGAAATGAAAAACTTCCGGTATAGTCTGAAAGTGTATTTCCTATACAGATGGTAACAAATAGGGTGACTTTTTTTGGACGTAGGGGTGAATGTTTTGGTAACGCCGCCGAAAATAAATCAGTGACATCAGACTTCGAGCAGACGGCTAGCAACTCAATAATATATGTATGTATATGTATTATATAAAATAAAAAGCGGATGCCTGGAACTTCGTATGAGTATAGTTAATATGAATATTATGGATCCGACCCCTAGGGAATAATTTATAGAGGTAAATTAGCTTAGCCGCGCGATTTCACAAAAAGAAATGAATTTAATTCCTTCTGCAATAAAAGGGGCTTAAATAAATTACCTAAATAATAAATAAATTACTTAAATTGTAAACGTCTAGCTTTACAAGTGTAATAAAAATGAAAGTTTGTTTGTTTGTCCCGTATACGCGCCGAAACTATATCAGAGGCCAAGTACGAGTTTACATTTACGCTGAATAAAGCGATCCTATTGGTGGAGAGATCACATTTTACGCTGTAACAGCGTTTTAAACACATACTCAGGACTCAGTTCAATTTAACAAAAAAAAAAATCTTTAGATATCCAGTTTATTATACATAGAGAAGGAAGGCTTTGGGCTTGTTTTGGTTCCTAGGAATGGAACGAAAATTCTAAACGCATAAGTAGTGCTACAGCTAATAATAACAATAACTCGTTGAAATGTATAATGTGATTAATATAGAACAAAACGATGACTAATAAATTGTTCTTCAGCACCAGATACAACCATCTTGAGCTTTTCATTCTATTATTATGAATCAGTGGAACGTACTGGTACATTTGTAATAGATAGGGTCGCCATGCGTCTCGTACAATACGGGACTCTCACCGTATTTAAGCATCGTATCCCGTATTGCCACAAACTTCGAATTAAATTTTGTTCCCTTTATCAACAACTGCAAACGATACATCCATGTTTAATAAATTGAAGTATTACTGTTATTTTAAACATTGTTTTTATCGATATTTTGTTTAAAATAATCATAGTAAATGTGTAATTCATATATTAGTGTAGATATAACGCCTGGATGTCGGCGTTGAATGTGTTAATTAATGTGTTTTGGCAACGAAAGTATTAAAATTTTCCGGTTTTATTTCTGGAAGATATGGCAACCCTATCTATAGGTATTGTCGAAATACGTAATGTATTAACCGACCTCGATCTCTTTCTATATTATACCTACCTACATTCAAATAAAATGTATAATTTAATTTAATTTATAAACCAATTTTATTATTTATTATTTTCTGTCAATATTAAATACATTTAAAAATTAATTAGGAACTCAAGAAAACATTATAGTTGAAGATTTAAATGTAGATTTACGCCTTTAAAATGTTATCGCCTTTATGGTCCACCAGTTTACTTATTATATTATAGTTAGGAAGCATTTGTTTCAGGTTTGTGTTATGTTTCAGGTATTTTTCTGTTGTCCTTGTCCTAATACCTATAACACAGGCTATAGTTTGGGGTATATGAAGTTACAACTGGTTAGGTGAGTTTCATCTCGATTAGCGGCAAATTGTTACGTACCCATATGACTAAAGCTGCGTCACAAGGCCAAGGTTAAACAATAATACTTCATCATGAGCCATTACAATACATAAACCTTAAAAGGTAATCTGATCAACTTAGAAATATCTACTACAGATAGGTAGGTGTAGGTTACGTGTACAAACCTAAATACATATACAAATTCATAATAACCAACTATATTATTTATATGGTGTGTTACCCAGCTTGCCCAAAAACAAATGCAGATTACCTACATGAATCATCAATTAAAGGAATTATACAGAGACATCCTCGTATAAGTTCGCGAGCACGTTTGGTTAGGTAGACGTGGAATGAACGAGAACATAGTGTGGGCCGCCCGAGGAGTGACGCTGCCTTTGTCGACCCCGCGCGCGACGTTGTTGAACGCGAGGCTATTTAAAAGTGTGCGCAAGCCCCGTAGCGCCGAGTAGAGAGACTGTAATGATCAGTGCTTGTCGGACGTGAGCAGAGCGCGACGTATCCACGTGAACTGTGTTTACATAAGTAATTTCACTAGCAGTGTTTGTTTAGTTCCAAGAGTTTACTTGCAAGAAGGTGAAAATGGCAGATAGTGGTCTTAAGAGGAATATCCCGATCAAGCTTGGCGACTTTTCAGTTATCGACACGGAGTTTTCCAGTATTAGGGAGAGATTTGACGCCGAAATGAGGAAAATGGAAGAAGAAATGAGTAAATTCAGATCGGAACTCATGAATCGGGAAAGCAATAATTTCTTCAAGAGCACAACAAGGTATGTATCACATTAAAATTACTCCATAAGAATTAATAGAAAATATAGGTTTCTTTAAAGAATCATATAAGAATAGCGGTGTCATCCATCAGTCGTGGTGCGTGGCTTTAACGCATGAATTTTTAAACATTCAAAATATCAATAGATATGTCGATTGACTGTAGGCGTAATAAAATTTAATAATAGTAGCAACATTAAAACTGTTTTTTGTTGAATTAAGCACAAAGTTTAATACATTTGGCTCGCCATATATGTAAGGATTACATTATAATTCCGGCCATTTTATGATTATGCTCTCGGCCCCTTTTCCTTTAAGGGAATCTTGCATTAATGAGATTGGGGATTTCGCAATGGCATGCGTGTCGCCCACCTCGAGTGAAGTCGACCTCGAAGCCGGGCTTGACGAAAGTATTTAAAAACCATTATTTGGGAGCATACCGCGGAACGGCATCAACTGCAGACATCTCAGTCCATTTAAAGCATGCAGCGACACGTAAGCCCGACGCTGGATGATGTCATAAATAGAAATAGCACTTTGGTTTCAAACACGAACATTTGTTACTAAAACATTGGCCGCTTCCAACTGTAAACATAATACAGACGTTTTATGCTAATTTGCGTTTATTATTTTCCACAATCTGTTATCAGACAAAGGTTACAATTACAACTTTATTAACATAACAATTACAATAAATAATATAGTTGAATATTAATCCGCCATTTTTACTTATATTTTGATATAGAGACAGATTGTCGGTCAGTGTAAAGAAACCGTGTTTGCGACGTGTTAACAAATCGTCGGAAAAGCAAACTAGGCGCCACTTGTAAGCAAATTCATGACCCATTTGGAAGCAATGCGCCAGAAAGTTTACCCACTCACTAAATGACGTAATCGAGCTCACAAACATTTAACAACTTGTTAATTAAACAATTTAAGCAGACACTCAAAGTTATAATGTACTTATGCAAAGTGTTAAACAAACATATGTCAAAGTATGTCGTCACAAATATTTTTAGTCTATATAATTGTGTGGGCAAGTCGATTACTAATGTTGTCCGCCTAAACAAAATTCAAATACGAGTGTGGGATGTATTTTTCTTTACGAAATGCAATGATGTCGTCATTCAAACAATACACAGTCCGTCCGATGTTTTTATATTGGTCGCTAAGAACAACCGACGAAAATAACAATTATTTCAGAGTTTCAGAATTCAAATTATTATTATTGATTCCTTATACCTAAATGCTTACACTTAATCCCACTAATGCTTAATATTGCCTATACCTACCTTTCTTTTGTAAATATTATCTATCAGCAGTGGTGGATTATCCTTTAGGCAAACTAGGCTAATACCTAGGAGCGCGGTAAAACAGATAAAAGAGCCTAACATTTTTGCCTTTCCTATTATCCGCTCCATTCCGATGGCCGCTAAAGAGACGTAGTGAGGCGCTAGCCTAGGGTGCTATCGACATTTAATTTTGATTTAATCCGCCACTGTCTATCAGTATCAAATGCAAATTACGGTATAAAAAGAGTGGTTAAGCTTTATAACTAACAACGAATGTTGCTTTTTGCATGTCTTACAATTTTGAATCGGTTTCCTCCGGAGGAGCAACATCGAAAAAATCTACATCTGAGAGGTAAACTTTTTTCTATGAGTACGTGTGTCATGTGTCTACAATTGTTATTAATAATTGCATGTGACAATATATTGTGATTGTAAGAAAAATTTGTTCTGTACCTCTAGTGTGGACATTACTTAACAAAGTGAGTCACGAATAGGATCCCTTTATTTATTTATATTTTTTTACGTTTTACGCATAACGTTTACTGACCCTTAAACTAATTTTGATGATTAACAGGCTATATAAGTAACGAGAGAACAATTTATGTCCCAAGAAGCCCTTTTTTATAATTTGACGTCTACATATCTTTATTGGAAATTATTTGTGAAATATCGGTAGTTAGGTTAGAATTAGCTATAAAAGAAAAGAACAGTTAAAAAAACGAAACGTTTATTCCTAGATACCGGTGAATTGATAAACCACCTCAAATATCACACAAAAAAGCTTTAAGGTTCGAAAAACGTTATGACCATACGAACGTATGGGAATTTAAACGAAGAGAATGACCTTAAGTAAAATCCACACTAGTAGTATTGCTACCTGCATCCTAAATTAATATTAAACACGCTTATTTATTTATCTACGTATATTTTATCGCACATTCTTTGTTTATTTGTAAATTGTTTGAAAAAATTTGTTGTCTACCCACATTGCATTTTGTGTCACCACTTTTTTATAAAGTCATTGCTTCAGCCAAAACGTGTTTAGTGCCTAGTCCCATCGACAAATTAAATAGTCTTTAATCTTGTTAGGGAGGTTATTATCCAATCGACAAATCAACTAGTCTTTAATATTCTTGTTAGGGAGGTTATTAGATAAATGAAATGATATTGATCATCAATTATTGATGAACTGTAGGAACAAATTTACTTAAGTAATTGGTCAAATAAAGAATGGAATATTTATATCTTTTTCACGTAATACTGCTGTCTATTGGAATATTACGCTTGTATAAAAACAGTACAACATAAAAAATATTTAATAAATTCAGAATTTGAATAGGTATGCAAAAACTTATATCTTTTCTATTAATTTAATAATTGTATCCTTTTATAGTTTTATTTAATTCGTCTAGTTGCGTCCAATAAAGTACGAATAAACGAATAAAAATTTATAAAAAACACTTATTTTATATACGTTGCTAGATATATTTTATAATAATTGTGGTGTCATCTTCAATCCAATTCTTTATTTGACTAGTATTACGCATTAATATTGAAGTCATATTTTAATATAACTTGAAACATAGGTAATTATTTCCTCCGAATAAGAAACTGCAGTGATAGAAACCTAACTGTTATAGGAAATAATCACTATATTTTATTATTTAACAATTATTAATAAAATTAAAGCGTTTAGAAAGACTACAAGAGACACGTGATGATAGTAATTTGATTATTAAGCACTTTAACATGTTAAATTTTAATTGAATTTATTTATTGTAAAATACTCGCTCATTAAAATATAGGAAATAATAATACATAGATAGGAAATCTATATTATGCATATTAGGACAAGAACAACACAAACCTAACACCCAGACCCGAAACAAAATTTCGAGGAGATATTATATTTATGTTGATCATAATAACACTGCACCCTAAAATAATTTCCCTACGTACATGTACAAATCATCCTAGTAATTATATTTAAAACATACATGGTAAAATTTGTTTGGATTGAGGATTGAACTCGGGACCTCCGCCTTAATAGACTGGTGGCTCGATAACCACTGCGCTAGAGTAACCGCAAAATTTTCAATTATTTATATATTTTATAGTCATGCATGTAAAAATTGCACGCAAACTATTGCCTAAGTACACTTTACAAGCTTACATAAATCACGCTGATGTATTGTCAATAGGTGAGATCATACTCTGACCTTGGCTCTGCATCAACTTGACATCAACTGTGATAATCAATTGCTAACGTTAATACATATTATCTGAGGTGACCTTACGAAACCTTGTCTCGAAGGTATGTAGGTATATTCGGCATCGTTTGATCATAGAACAATGCAACCATTGTTTGCTAAACTACGAAACTAATTAGCTTATTTGGAATTATTCCGTAAGTGAAATGGAATATTTCAGTATACTCATGATTAGGTCGTCAATTTCTTTTGAAAGTAGGTAAATAGAAATTTGAGTACAAAATCGATTATTTTAAAGATAAAACTTATTTTTAAATATTTTTGATATTATTCGATGGCCTCCGTGGCGCGTTGGCGATGACGCCGTCTATTACGCGGGTCTATTCCCGGTAATCGGAAATATTTATATAAAAGTACCTAAGCAGGTCTGGGTGTTATAATGTTTAGGCTATGCTTATCCTTGTTCTGACTCCCATGGCAGTATAATTATTTGTTAATTATTGAAAATAAATACTTAGTTCACTCATCTTAGTTTATATTCATATTTAATTATTCAACACAATGGAAGTTTTAATTATATGAGTAAAAGTTGGTATGCGGTTAAGTTAGTTATGAAGCATTGTTTCTTATCGTGAAATGTTTTTATTGTTTAGGTAGGTTAGCCAATTAGGTTTCGTCCACATTACTGTTTCATGTTTATTTTTGCATTTTTTTACTATTATCACGATATTTTCTTACTTATTTAGTAAGCATGTATTACACAATACTATTAAATTACCGATAGGATCTATGTTTAGCAATAGTAAATAACACAAAATGTGTAAATCTAGTTATAAAATAAAGTATTTTTTGTTACTCATAAAAAAATATTTACAGCTCAACAACATCATCACAGCAACACAGTGACGGCAGACAATTGGCTGAGCCGAGCCACTGGGACAGTCTGAATTCTCCACTCATCCAGGATGAGGGAGATGGTAAATCTCTGAAACTTCGCTTCGACGTAAGCCAGTATACGCCTGAGGAAATCGTTGTTAAAACTGTGGATAACAAGCTTTTGGTAAGTAAATTTAAATTGAGTTTTAAGATAGGCAGACTGATGATTCAAATGTAACACGCTTGAAATTAGCTCGTAATAAGTAGTAAGCTTGGTCTACCTCTAGGGCTCTACTGCTATTACAATTGCCTCCGTTTATGGACCGAACTTTTTATGTTGTCAAATTAATGATCCTACAACTACATCAGGCAGTGATGGTGGTTATTAGACTAGTCTTCCGTCCTGGGGTAGTACCACCACTTTCGAATGTGAACACCCGTAAAGTAGTCAGGTGCACATTCATAGCGGAGGCGACTGCTGCCTGTAGGTTATAGTAGCAGTTGTTTCCATTATAGGCCACACTCTAGCTTTACATTAGGCAGAATATTGTTATATGCCGAGTTACAATTAAAAAAGTAAAACGCGCAAAAAAAGTATCATGTATGGGTTATAAAGAATTAGTTTTAATAATAAACACATACATCATCTCATCCGTACATCCTGGTCGTCCAAGCTTGACAATTAAATTAATCAAGTGTCCAACGTGATACGTGTTATCAATTATAAACATAATATTGTTTAAAGATGTTAAAAGACATTTTTGTCACAGTTTAATGAAGATAAATTATACGTGAGATAATGTACTGTTTATTTATATACTATCTAAAAAACTTGGCTACAAAATCTTAAATCCAGGCAAGATGCCAAATGTCTCGTCAGCTTTGTGCAGTTACGCATTTATTGTCGCCGACGAACAATTTATTACGTGATTTTTTTTCTTAAATTTAATATTGCTATAATATTCCGTTGTAAAATTACCTGGGACTGTTTCCTGTATTTATTAGGCCAGAACGACGGTGTAAGTGGGTTGAATCTAGTGTAGATTACAATCTAAAATTATCGTTTACGAGTACATTGGCGTTAGGTAGTTAAGCATCAACTACAGTGGTTAGAACGTTGCCAAATTGGCGTCGTAATTTGACACATTTTCATATCAACTAAAATATTACAGGATCCTGGGTGCCTACCACCACATCTAAGTGTAAAACCCAGGCTAGTCGAGTATAACTGAGCCCTGTCAACCTGTACACAATCTTCTGTCTCGTCAAGCCTGCATAGCAGAGACGACTGCTGCCTGCAGACATTTCTCCATGGTCTCCGCTCATGGACTATTAATTTCCTAAGATAAATAGTACTTATTGAACCTTGTTCTATTTCAGGTACATGCAAAACACGAGGAGAAATCCGACACAAAGTCCGTGTACAGAGAATACAATCGTGAATTCTTGTTACCAAAGGGCACTAACCCAGAGGCTATCAAATCTTCTCTATCTCGGGACGGTGTGTTGACAGTGGAGGCACCACTTCCTCAGCTCGCCATCACCGATAGGAAC